>OY804575.1:95197742-95797742 GCA_963680875.1 Bathymodiolus brooksi | reverse complement strand
TGTATAGTATGCATTATGCATGTCTTGAGAATCACATGGTTACCATCATTGTTTGTGTATAGTATGCATGTCTTGAGAATCACATGGTTACCATCATTGTTTGTGTATAGTATGCATGTCTTGAGAATCAGATGGTTACCATCATTGTTTGTGTATAGTATGCATGTCTTGAGAATCACATGGTTACCATCATTGTTTGTGTATAGTATGCATGTCTTGAGAATCAGATGGTTACCATCATTGTTTGTGTATAGTATGCATGTCTTGAGAATCAGATGTTTACCATCATTGTTTGTGTATAGTATGCATGTCTTGAGAATCACATGGTTACCATCATTGTTTGTGTATAGTATGCATGTCTTGAGAATCACATGGTTACCATCATTGTTTGTGTATAGTATGCATGTCTTGAGAATCACATGGTTACCATCATTGTTTGTGTATAGTATGCATGTCTTGAGAATCACATGGTTACCATCATTGTTTGTGTATAGTATGCATGTCTTGAGAATCAGATGGTTACCATCATTGTTTGTGTATAGTATGCATGTCTTGAGAATCACATGGTTACCATCATTGTTTGTGTATAGTATGCATGTCTTGAGAATCAGATGGTTACCATCATTGTTTGTGTATAGTATGCATGTCTTGAGAATCAGATGTTTACCATCATTGTTTGTGTATAGTATGCATGTCTTGAGAATCACATGGTTACCATCATTGTTTGTGTATAGTATGCATGTCTTGAGAATCAGATGGTTACCATCATTGTTTGTGTATAGTATGCATTCATATGGCTGCAATACACACCTTTTTTACTGTATAAGTGTATCGGGTGTAAAAACAACCATAATTGGAGGTGGATTGTGGTATTTAATGCCACTTTCAACAATATTTCGGTTTTATTGGTGGAGGAAACCGAAGTGCCCTGAGAAAACCATGGACCTATTGCAAGTCACTGACAAACTTTATCACATAATGTTGTATCGAGTACCCCTTGCTTGAGTGGCATTCAAACTCACAACTTCAGTGTTGATAGGCACTGATTATAGTTGTAAATCCAACTACCATATGATTACGACCACGACGGTGCCACCTTTAATTAGTAATGGTCATAGCGCATCTGTACATAACCACCGAAATTCTGTTGTTGCCATCCTGAATAGGTACTCTCCAAAATCTGGAATTGCTCTGTCTGAACTGACTGTGGATATGTTTGAAAGGAGTAAAGCCCGTTTCCTCTGTAATCTTTTCACTGATTTAAAACACTGCTGTGTTTTAAAATTTAGTTATTAATACTGTATTAAGGAAATATAAACATAATACATATTTCACTATTTAAATCTATTTTTTACATGGCCAGGTAAACACAACATTTTGATACAACAGAACAAGCTGAAAATATGTTTATATGTTTTACTATGGTATATACCCGTATATAACATGTAGTGTAATTAAGAATTATGATTTATTAATTGGATCCACTTATCTTATTCTGAGCTCACTAAGCTATATCATTTCTAACCATGTTTACTTTCCATGGATCAGTGATTGATTTTACCAATATTTTAATTATATATCTATTGCAACAAACAAAATGCAAGCAGAATATAAGAAACTCAAGCAAGTTAGATCAAGTCAACTATCACCCACTTGTAACAACATGGGGCATGCTCACTCGACACATCTAAATATTTTATACATTAAATCAGATAGCGTACACATGTCAAGTAAAAATTGAGAAAATATATAGAACAGTACATGATAAATTGAAACAAAATTTATATATTATTGTAAGTATTCCGTCTCTATACATTGTCGTATCGTTTTCAGCGACCATGTGTCAATATTGTCGACGATATTACAGTTGAAGTTTAAGGATCTTTTTCTGGTATATGTTCTATATGTTTTCGTACTTGCTAGAAAACTTTACAGGTTAATCAGAAGACGTAAATCGGACGGACAACACAACGGCCAAATGAAAAAGGAAAACAGAGAATGATCTGTAAAACATGACACAGAAAACTAAAGACTGAACAACATAAAAACTATGGGTGAACTCCAGTGCTCAAGAAGGATAATCAAGTCTCGCTCCACTAGTGGCACCTGTTGTCTTACTGCAGTGTGAGTGATATGAAAATCATGTTGTACATCAGTATAAACAAAAATACAAATAACAAATGCTAGTTCATTATATGGCTGAAGTCTGTGAAGACAATGAGGAAGCTTTTTTTATGTCTTTCACCACTGCATCTTAAATGCTGTCATAATTCACAGCTGGCTATAGACACTATCAATATTGATTCCATACATTCAATAGTAAGAAAATAGTCTGACATAATGTTATACCTGTCCATCAAGGTAGCAGACAGTTCTGCTGATTGAATAAATTTGAGTTTTTGTTAAACTTAAGAACACCATAGTTTTTTTAAGTATTCAAAATCTATGAACCTTTTCTGTTTTACAAGGGGATTCCAAATAATTAATCGAGAATATGATAGTAATGTGTCATAGGAAGAGTTTGAAGATGCTAAAGGGGTCATCAAAATCTGTAAATCGAAGGACAGACAATACAATGGCCAAAAGAAAAAGGACAAACAGCCATCTACATAACACTACCCAGAAAACTAAAGATCCAGCAACACAAACCCCTCTAAAAGGCGGGGTGAACTCAAATGCTCCGGAAGTGTAAGCAGTTCCTACCTTTCTAGTTGCACCCGTCTTGTTACTCTAGTTACAAACCCGATTATAAGTCATGAATAAGAAAAGGAGCGGGTGGGCTTATGACAAGTGGAACATATCCGTGGTCATGTCACACAGATATCCAGGACGGTCAACCAAGTCATGATGGCGACCATCAAACTTTCTTCTTCTGTAAGTGCAGAACTCATGGTTGAGTATAATCACACTGTTCATATGACACAATAAAACTGCCCCCCATGTACAATTAAAATGTCCAGTATATATAATTTAAAAACAGAAGGAGTAGTTCTATGGTACAGTGGTGGTGTTGGCCAGGGCCTGTCGGAAACCCTCCAGGGAAGTCATGCTGGCCAGTTGCTGAGGTAGTGTGTTCCATGTCCTGATAGCACTCGGGAAGAAGGAATACTGCATGGATATTGTTCTGGTGTGTGGTTGAAGGAACCTGATGTTATGTCCTCTAGTGATGGCGCCAGTTGGAATGAGGAACGGTTCTGGTGGTATATCAACAAGATTGTTTACGATCTTAAATAGCAAAATTGTCTTAATACGTGCTCCTCTGAGCCTAAGTTCTTCCCAACCTAGTTGTGACATCATGCTGGTGACACTGCTAGTTTGTCGGTAGTTGTTCATGACAAATCTTGCCCCTCTTCGTTGAAGTCTTTCTAATGCGTTGATGTTCCTCTGGGTAGGTGGATCCCAGACTGCAGCAGCATACTCGATCGTTGGGCGGACGAAGGTGGTAAATGCTCGTTCCTTAGCTGACTGGGGGCAAGTGCCAATGTTTTTCCTGTTTTTTCAAGTGATGACTTCAACTAAACCAATAGTACGGAGCCCCGTTTACTCACATGAGAAGTGGGTTTTTTTCGTTTACTATTAGCATCGGATTGAACGCGTGTCTTAGCTTGGAATTTGACATCATTCAAACCAGACACATTTGTTTTCATCCTTGAGATATTTTAAAAGGAGAGGACAATCCGTGAACATATTCTTTTGGTCACATTACTAAAATGGGTGAGGTTATAGTGGAAAAAGGCTTAAAATATGCTTTCTCTGCATTTATGCTGAAAATTCAGATACTCGTGATATTTCTGTCAATAAAAAGTAAAATAGCTTTGCTCCCCTCACTTTCTAAAATGTGGGAGTCAGTCCCCCCTTATCCCAGTTTCTACGCCCTCAGTGGGTTAAATGTAGTGTAATGAAAATGTTTTGGCGAGCTAGATCGAGGTGAACAGTGGACTCTGAATGCCTCAAGTGGGTCTAGGGCTGGCATTGGGGGGGGGGGTTTGGTTGAAGCTGACGATAATTCGCAGATGAAAATTTGTAATAAAAAGCAATACATATATTTTATTTACGGGTTTGAACAGTTATCAGTAACCACATTTTGTCAATTATTAAAGCGTCAGATATATGTCCATTTTTCATGAAATTTGAGTATATCTTGGTGACTCTTATATTTCTCTTGAAAAGAAACCAATATAAAATGTCCAGTACGATCTTAATTTTGAGTAGAGACTGTGTAATAATTTTCGGTTCGTTACTAATTTTTTTTACCTGGTGAAGTTTTGAGTATTTCATTACAAAGCCATTTGTATAATAAGATCAAACCGTATACATGTAATTCATGTTTTTACTTGCTTATTGAAAATAATGAAAACGATTACTAAAACTGAGTACCCAAACGGATTTCGCGGTAAAAGTCAGGTGTTTGAGCTAGAATTATGCTGTATACGGTTGCTCTTATCGCTTCAAAGTGATATAATTGTATTCCAATTTGAACGGTCCCACGTTTGGAACTACCAGGTATACATAGTTTCTCCGATACTGCGTACAGTCCCTTCAAAAGAATGCTAGACACTTCGGCACCGGGACAATTCGGCACCAGGACACTTCGGCACCTGTGTGAGACATTTCGGCACCCGGACAATTCGGCACTTGTGTTTTTTTCTTTGATTTTATGTACAAAACTCCCAATTATGGAAATACAATATTCTTATTCGCCAACAGTGAAAAGATTAATCTGTTTTCATAACGGTTATTTTCTGATTTGAACAAAGCGTAACATATAATATTTTCAAAAGGGGTGTCCGCTGGTTGCGAGAGACGAATAAAATACACACCGACACGCGTTTATGTCGGGACACAAAACGTTTGGAGAATTTCTGTATCCATGCTTGCAGTATCTCCTACTGGGCATTGGAGGTTTGGATTTTTGTGTGTGGTGGAGGAGTAACACTTTCATGTTTTATCAGAAGGGTCAGTATGAGCTGCTGCAAGCAAGGATGAAGACATTCTTCAAACACGGGGAACTGATTTGTGCCCCGTCGTAATTAAGCACATGTCAGTGTGACGGGACACAAATCAGTACCTCGTGTTTGCCTCCACCATTTCCCGTCCATTCACACACTGTCCGGTGTTTGCCTCCACCATTTCCCGTCCATTCACACACTGTCCGGTCCACTTCTATGTTTGCCTCCACCATTTCCCGTCCATTCACACACTGTCCGGTCCACTTCTATGTCACTATGAACACTCCACCATTTCCAGTCCATTCACACACTGTCCTGTGTTTGCCTCCACCATTTCCCGTTCATTCACACACTGTCCGGTCCACTTCTATGTCACTATGAACACTCTCCACCAGTTCCCGTCCATTCACACACTGTCCGGTCCACTTCTATGTTTGCCTCCACCATTTCCCATTCATTCACACACTGTCCGGTCCACTTCTATGTCACTATGAACACCCTCTACCATTCCCCGTCCATTCACACACTGTCCGGGCAACTTCTATGTTTGCCTCCACCATTTCCCGTTCATTCACACACTGTCCGGTCCACTTCTATGTCACTATGAACACTCCACCATTTCCCGTCCATTCACACACTGTCCGGTGCTTGCCTCCACCATTTCCCGTCCATTCACACACTGTCCGGTCCACTTCTATGTTTGCCTCCACCATTTCCCGTTCATTAACACACTGTCTGGTCCACTTCTATGTCACTATGAACACTCTCCACCATTCCCCGTTCATTCACACACTGTCCGGTCCACTTCTATGTTTGCCTCCACCATTTCCCGTCCATTCACACACTGTCCGGTCCACTTCTATGTCACTATGAACACTCCACCATTTCCAGTCCATTCACACACTGTCCTGTGTTTGCCTCCACCATTTCCCGTTCATTCACACACTGTCCGGTCCACTTCTATGTCACTATGAACACTCTCCACCAGTTCCCGTCCATTCACACACTGTCCGGTCCACTTCTATGTTTGCCTCCACCATTTCCCATTCATTCACACACTGTCCGGTCCACTTCTATGTCACTATGAACACCCTCTACCATTCCCCGTCCATTCACACACTGTCCGGGCAACTTCTATGTTTGCCTCCACCATTTCCCGTTCATTCACACACTGTCCGGTCCACTTCTATGTCACTATGAACACTCCACCATTTCCCGTCCATTCACACACTGTCCGGTGCTTGCCTCCACCATTTCCCGTCCATTCACACACTGTCCGGTCCACTTCTATGCTTGCCTCCACCATTTCCCGTTCATTCACACACTGTCCGGTCCACTTCTATGTCACTATGAACACTCTCCACCATTTCCCGTCCATTCACACACTGTCTGGTCCACTTCTATGTCACTATGAACACTCCACCATTTCCCGTCCATTCACACACTGTCCGGTCCACTTCTATGTCACTATGAACACTCCACCATTTCCCGTCCATTCACACACTGTCCTGTGTTTGCCTCCACCATTTCCCGTCCATTCACACACTGTCCGGTCCACTTCTATGTTTGTCTCCACCATTTCCCGTTCATTCACACACTGTCCGGTCCACTTCTATGTCACTATGCACACTCTCCACCAGTTCCCGTCCATTCACACACTGTCCGGTCCACTTCTATGTTTGCCTCCGCCATTTCCCGTTCATTCACACACTGTCCGGTCCACTTCTATGTCACTATGAACACTCTCCACCATTCCCCGTCCATTCACACACTGTCCGGGCAACTTCTATGTTTGCCTCCACCATTTCCCGTTCATTCACACACTGTCCGGTCCACTTTTATGTCACTATGAACACTCTCCACCATTTCCCGTCCATTCACACACTGTCCGGTGTTTGCCTCCACCATTTCCCGTCCATTCACACACTGTCCGGTCCACTTCTATGTTTGCCTCCACCATTTCCCGTTCATTCACACATTGTCCGGTCCACTTCTATGTCACTATGAACACTCTCCACCATTTCCCGTCTATTCACACACTGTCCGGTGTTTGTCTCCACCATTTCCCGTCCATTCACACACTTTTCGGTCCACTTCTATGTTTGCCTCCACCATTTCCCGTTCATTCACACACTGTCCGGTCCACTTCTATGTCACTATGAACACTCTCCACCATTTCCCGTCCATTCACACACTGTCCGGTGTTTGCCTCCACCATTTCCCGTTCATTCACACATTGTCTGGTCCACTTCTATGTTTGCCTCCACCATTTCCCGTCCATTCACACACTGTCCGGTCCACTTCTATGTCACTATGAACACTCTCCACCATTTCCCGTCCATTCACACACTGTCCGGTCCACTTCTATGTCACTATGAACACTCTCCACCATTTCCCGTCCATTCACACACTGTTCGGTCCACTTCTATGTCACTATGAACACTCTCCACCATTTCCCGTCCATTCACACACTGTCTGGTCCACTTCTATGTCACTATGAACACTCGAGGGAGTGGGAGGGGGAATAACTTCCAAATTTTATTGGAAGGAGTGTACATGTATATATGTGTGACAAGTTATATCTATTTTTTTTTAAATTAATTCCTGGAGTTCATCAATCTAATTAAAATTCGATCTTAATTGCTCCCGGTTTTGTTATGTACGAAAGCATGCAACAAATATTGCTGTTCTCCCAGGTTTAGACATATTTCCCGTCTTCATTTTAATCTAGCAAAACCTATGATTAAATACTGGTACATTCCTAAGATCTCGGGAATATATTTCCACTTCTCTCTGATGCACACAGAGAGTCAAATTATCTTACAAATTTAAAACGTCATTTCGGTATGGTTAAGTCAATATTCTCCTTGATAATGTTAATGATTTGTAACCAAAGTTTAAAGATACCAAGAAGTAATCAGAAGCCGCTAATCGAAGAACAAACGACACAATGACCAAAATAAACAGGGCAAAGGGACAAACAATGCAGCAAAACACTACAGGAAAAACAGTATGTGCTCTGGATGGGTAGTAATTCGTGCTCCACTAGTGCACGGCTGGTAATCGGCACAAGCAGAACAGTTGGTTCTGCAAAGAAATTCGGGAGGATACCTGTTACCTTCTCTGTATGTTGCCGCCTTTGTCAGGAGAACCACTTCATCAACGGATCTTCATCCATTATCGAAGCGTAGTTTATATTTCTTATGAATTTTTATCACACTATATTATATACTTTATACGGGATGTGGAACATTTTTTAAAAGAGTATGTCATAACACACGCACTTTGAATAATAAACATCCATCGATGCATATAATAGTAATAAAATCTGAGACACATCCATTGATGCACACAATTGTGTTAAAATCAAAGGCACATAGGTGTGGTAAAATCAGACACATAGATTTGGTAAAATTCACGGCTAAATTTAAAAAGTGATAAAATCTAGGATACCTCCATCGTTGTACATAATTGTGTTAAAATCTAAAACACATCCATCGATTCACATAATTGTGGTAAAATATAAAACTCAAAAATGTGGTAAAATATAAATTCAAAAATGTGGTAAAAACTAAGACGCATAATTGTGGTAAAGTCTAAAAGACATATCATCTGTGCACATTTTGTGGTAAAATCTAAAATACATCCATTGATGCCGATAGTTATGGTAAAATATAAAATCATCCATGAGGAAGGATAACTTCCGGTTTTGGTGGAGGAGAGTTCACGAAGACGCTTCGCAAGGTATGTACATGTCAAAAATTGAAATTTGCTTTTTTACTGCTCGAATATTGCAAAATCAGAGAATGCTATGCTGTGGCGAATGCTTTCACGATTAGAAACATGTATTGTTTATTGTTGTATATGAAGTGTAGCTCTCGCAAAATCAATCGTCCCACGAAAAGCATGACGAAAATTGTGACACTCGTACATTTCTAAGTTGTTCTTGACAAAGATGCAAGTTAAATTTTCAATATTTTTTCATCGTGGGAGTCTAAATGTAATCGGGGATAAATTCCGATTCGTCAGAAGTAAATTGAAGTCTAGATAAATCTACAAACTGTCAAGTTTCTCGTTTTCCTGCTTGAGGAGATCGGTTCTGATAGAGCACATTGCGAATGCATGAGGAGATTTGCTAGTTTTGTTAATTGTTTTCTGCAAAATTGATACATTGACACTTTTAAACATAAAACTGATAAATACACTGTCCACTTTCAGGAGATGCCAGGATTCGAGGTAAAGGGGACTGACATTGACTCTTTACAAAAAACCATTTCGATATGGATTGCCTGTATCACCGCCAAGGAAACGAACAAAAACAAATAGCAGTACACCAATTTAAAATCCCCATCTATCAGGACACCAAGTTTATTAAAAAAATCTCTTTCAATTTCAAAATATTTATATCCTTTCGAACGGGTTTCCACACCTATTCGGCGTTGAAGATCCTATTAAAATGTCACTTTCATTTTTTGGGCCAGACATAAACCGAATGAATCGACCACCAAATAACTTTCTCCCTAACTCCAAAAAATTGGAGAGTTGATGGCGAATATCTCATTTGACGTGATTCATCTTTGTCAAACCATTCTACAATGTCCAAAAACAACTCAAATGCAATGTTATGCAAAGGGAATTTTCCATCTTGTACTAATTTAAAGAATTTCAATAGCTTGTCCTTTTTCCCCAACATCAGAAAGTTTGTCAAGAACATCTTGAAAAACTTCAACTACTGAAACTTCTTCCCTCGGGTTAACTTCTATCTTGCCTATACTTGCATCAAGACTCATCAAGGAAACATTTTGTAGATCTGCGGTGAAGTTTCCGTCATCTTTAGTAAAAAGGTTGCGCCGAATAGGTGTGGAAACCCGTTTGAAAGAATATAAATATTTTGAAATTGAAAGAGATTTTTTTAATATACTTGGTGTCCTTATTGATGGGGATTTTAAATTTGGTGTACTGCTACTTGTTTTTGTTCGTTTCCTTGGCGGTGATACAGGCAATCTATATCGAAATGGTTTTTTTTTGCAAAGAGTCAATGTCAGTCCCCTTTTCCTCTTTCCCTTGAATCCTGGCATCTCCTGAAAGTGGACAGAGTATTTATAAGTTTTATGTGGATAATATGAAGCAGCCGGCCGCGATACTGGTATTACCAGTATTGTAATATTTACAATACTGGTATTACCAGTATTATAATATTCACAGTACTGGAAATACCAGTATTGTAAATATTACAATACTGGTAATACCAGTATTGTAACACTGTACAATACTAGAAATACCACTATTGTAATGTTACAATACTGGTAATACCAGTATCGTACATATACAATACTGGATGTACCAGTATCGTGCATTTACAATATTGGAATACCAGAATCGTTGATCTATACACAATACCGGAATCTCCAGTATTCTTCATCCAACAATACTGGTAATACTAGTATTGTAAAACACACGATACTGGAAGCTCCAGTATTCTTCATCCAACAATACTGGTAATACTAGTATTGTAAAACACACGATACTGGAAGCTCCAGTATTCTTCATCCAACAATACTGGTAATACTAGTATTGTAAAGCACACAATACTGGAAACTTTAGTATTCTTCATCCAGCAATACTGGTAATACTAGTATTGTAAAACACACAATACTGGAAACTCTAGTATCTGGCAATTTGACACGAGTGGGCAGAGCCTAATTCTAACTGTAAATCACAGCTCATTGTATTTACCGTTAGTATTAGGCTCCGCCCAGTCATGTCAAATTACCTTACCAATATATATCAAACTCTAAGGGACCATACAAAATATTTTGACATTACAGGGCTTTTGCCTCTTATGTTATGTACAGCAGAAATGACGTACGAGTATGAATTATATTCAATTCTTTTAGTATAATGTAGACATAAAAACTCGGGTTAACCGGAATTCTACCTAATCTTCCAATATCTGCAATACTGGTATAACCAGTATTTTCCAGAATCTTCCAGTATCTGCAATACTGGTATTACCAGTATTTTCCAGAATCTTCCAGTATCTGCAATACTGGTATTACCAGTATTTCCCAGAATCTTCCGGTATCTACAATACTCATATTTTGGCAATGACCAGTATCTTCTAGTATTGCAGATACTGGAAAATTCTGGAAGATACTGGGATACTAGTATTTACCAGTATTGCAGATACTGGAAGATACTGGTAAAATACTGGTATTACCAGTATTGTAGTACCAGTATCGCGGCCGGCTGCTTCATATTATCCGTTTTATGTTTAAAAGTGTCAATTTATAAATTTTGCAGAAAACAATTAACAAAACTAGCAAATCTCCTCATGCATTCGCAATGTGCTCTATCAGAACCGATCTCCTCAAGCAGGAAAACGAGAAAATTGACAGTTTGTAGATTTATCTAAACTTCAATTTACTTCTGACGAATCGGAATTTATCCCCGATTACATTTAGACTCCCACGATGAAAAAATATTGAAAATTTAACTTGCATCTTTGTCAAGAACAACTTAGAAATGTACGAGTGTCACAATTTTCGTCATGTTTTCCGCGGGACGATTGATTTTGCGAGAGTTACACTTCATATACAACAATAAAATATACATGTTTCTAATCGTGAAAGCTTTCGCCACAGCATAGCATTCTCTGATTTTTCAATATTCGAGCAGTAAAAAAGCAAATTTCAATTTTTAATATGTACATACCTTGCGAAGCGTCTTCGTGAACTCTCCTCCACCAAAACCGGAAGTTATCCTCCCGAATTTCTTTGCAGAACCAACTGTTCTGCTTGTGCCGATTACCAGCCGTGCTAGTGGCAACCGTTGTGTTACTCAAGATTGTCAAAAATTCCGGTGGTAAGTCATGAGTTAAGAGTATAGGCAGGATTGTAATTACGGCAAAGGGAACATATCCGTGGTAATTTCTGACATAGATATTCTGAAACGGTTAACATTGTACCGACAGTAATATGTTCGGAGTGATGACTTCAATTTAACCACTGAGGAGCTATTGGTTCAGTAACTTCCTTGTTAACAGCAATTATCTATCAAGGAAATAGTAACTGGAACGACAAGCTCTGTAATATCGTATCAACTGAGAGACATAGTCCACTTATTTACCGGGGTCGTAGCCTGACCTCCGGAACCTGAAGCATAGTCACCATAAGCTAACGATACGATTATCTTTAAGATAAAAGAGTGATTTGGAGAGTTTTGTCATGGACATAACTTTAAAAATTTAACAGATGAATATAAACATACATGTAGCTATCAACATTTTTTGTTTTCATATTTCATATTTTCAAGATATATGAAGTATTCTGTGGGACTCTTCAACGTTGTACCCTACAAGGATTTCTGAATGTATGAAATATTTCATGAATATCGGAATAATACTAGTATTATGAACAGGAACAAACGATTTGGAAAGTGATGCTGATAGGTTTGTAAGACCACCGAATGCATTCCAGAACTGAATATCTGTGTAAATATTGTGGGACTCTCTGGTAAATCTTGGCTGCACAAATAAAAACACCTGCCATTTCGATCTGTGACGTTGCTTTTATTTTTGTATTGTATACAATGTACATGGGCTTGGAGGTGAGTAAAATAACAGTTTGTCTTTGGCCAACTGGTTTTCTGGTAATCTCTCTTTCAGCTGAGCAACGCACTTGTCAATGAACGAGGAAAACGCATTAACTTGTTGTCTAATTACATATATCTCTTACAATTTTGTTTTCACCGTAAGCTACACGGTGCCAGCCTACACCTCTGCCAATACCTGGATGTAAGTTGAAGTTGCTAAATAAAAACTAATAGGATTCTTAGTGGTGAAGCTGAAGTCATTTTGAACTTATTACCCTATCTTATTCATGACATACTCAGTGTTGCATTATGGGAACAGAACAATAGCGATTGAACTTTGGCAGTGGCTATTTTATCGGCACGGCAAAATAGTCTGGAGACTATGGGGACTATTTTGCCGGCGCCGGCAAAATAAGCCAAAAATATGGCAATTGGGTATTTTGCCGGCACTGATTATTATAGGAAATATAATGGAAGAACATTTATTACAAATATACAATGGAAAATAAAATAAGAACAAAGTACATAAGCTAAAACATAAGAATTATAAATAAAATGCTTAGTCAGAATCAATAATAATTAAAACTATTAAAAAAGAAAGAAATATTAAGATATCAAAACAGGGTAATTTAGAAAATTAAATTAATGAATTAAATTTTTTTTAAATATGATTTTTAAAGAGCTTATGGATCACAGAAATTATTTGATACATGCATATTTTGGTAACTTTTTAGTTTTTACACTTGTTGCAAAACCAGTGTTTTGCTTTTGGGAAGAGTTTCAGTCTTGCGCATGACAAGTGCTGCCATTCTAAGCATGAACTGCACATCACACTTGCTTCTTTTGTATCTGCGTCAAGAGTGCATGTTTCACATATGTATATTGGATTTCTCCTCTTTTCCCCATAAACCATCTCAATTGCTTTCCAAGTTTCAGTTGTGCAGCGTTTTCTTATAATTTCAATATTCACAAATGAGTCCAAACAAGATGAGGAAACTAACTCTGGCCTTTGCTCTACCAGTTCCTCACTTATGATGAAATTGTCCTTTATCGCTTTAGTGGCATAATCCTTCCCGACAAACCTAGCTTTTCGACAGACACCTCCCTGCGAAAATTTCTTAGAACATAGAACATGCACAGCTGAAGATTTGCCTGTGGCATGGCTTTGCCCATCTTCGCTAGCAAAGGGTTACGATCCGCTCTACTCAACTTCACCCTTGGCATCGTTAGTCGGATTTTCGTAATTCCCGCGCACTGCCACCTGCTGGATTTTGACAGTTATGCCCCTTGTAATGATGTCATTTTCAGCCAATCGACACGAGGCTTTCATTTCCTTTCGCTTGAATGCCCTGAAAATTGATTCGAGATTATAATATGGCTGATTTTCAAGCGAAGATTTGACGAGGCTCATACTGTTATTCAATGGTAAGCTAGTGCTTTTATTTCAAACTTACAACATTATTTTATATGTACACGCATTTTTATTTTGTTGACATTTTTCCTACAGAACATGTGTTTTTTGTAAAGCGCGTTCTGATTGGTTGCAGCTACCACTAGCTGCATTACATGTAAACCGTCACCGTGTGACCTCGAAAATCCGTCTAACGATGCCAAGGGTGAAGATGAGTAGAGCGGGTCGTAACCCTTAGCTAGCGAAGATGGGCTTTGCCTAACACATTTCTTTCTGACATGTCTTTGTCTGTTAAAATCACATTAACGTCTTGTCACTTTTTGTTTAGAAGTTTGAATTGGTTAATCACTGTAGTAAGCAAGCTTTCTTCTTCTTCAAAAACCCACAACTATTTCACTCTGTCCCTGACCGTCAACACTGATTATAAAGTACAGTGGCATTCTAAGATTATTTGTTTTGTAGGTTGAATCTACTAACATAACTTCAGGATAATGTTCGAATGCATACCTCATCTGCTTGTCCTGGAAAAATATTACAGATAAGTTATTGTCTTGAGTAACATACTCAACAACTGCCTCATCACAACCTGAACAATATCATAAACCTGTTCTATCTCACTCTTTGCCCTTGTTACCATCTTTTTCTTCCTATATGTTTGTATATTATGTACATCTTTTAGCCCAACTTTTTTCCCGGTTTTCTCCATGATGTAATGTTGTACCATCTTGTTATTTTCTTGAACCTTCAGCATATTTCTACATCTTTCCTCTCATCACTTGATAATTGCCTTTGTCGTGGTAAAAATTTGAACAGAGTTTCATGTATTTCATGGTTTATATGATCTTCACATAACTTGTTTATAACTAGCCTTTTTCCATCAGAAGTTGTACTTAACTGGATGAAGAATGGACAGCTTTGTTTGAATGTAGACTGGTTTGGAAGCTGTCCTGAAATAAGATGTTTGAAAGTATCATTTCTATTGAGAGCACATGTGTTTTCAATACAATCTAAAAACTATCATATTAATCAAATATTGTTGTGTCTTGAGTTATTTTGATCTCTTGTGGATTGTTGTCTCATGAACATTTATCCAAATCTAAGTATTTCCCATGCTAATATCTTATTTGAGAAATGAAAATGGACAGATTTGTTTGAAATTAAATGTTTGAAAATGTTATAAGCTATACAGAGTACATAACATTTTTTGTGTTTGGAGTTATCTGTATAAATTGAGATCTCATAAACATTTAATGCTTTGAAAAGATTTAACATGCTTACCTAATGATGAGCTCTTGTGATCTTTGCCTCCATGAATACAGCAAAATTTGGGTTGTCCATATAATAATGTGTCATTGAATTTCTTATTAGGTGCACGGCTTTGCATAGACTTTATGGTACGTGCATCTGTTTTCCATAACTGAACAAAATGTTCTTTCTGATATTTCTCTAACACTAATTCAAACTCCTTGTATGAATCAAATTCTGCATGGAGTTCCATTTTTTTTATAAGGTGTAACACCTTCCATTGTCAAACGTTAACTGGAAAATAATTTTCCCTGTCAGACATTCTTATATATTTTATGTTTGTTTAATTGAAAGTCATTTTGTAACAGAAAGTAAAAAAAAATCCATTTTATGGAAAAGTACTGAAGTCTGTTATAAAAATCATTATTTCTCTTATTTGCGCCTTCTGTCATTGAATTAGCCCCTTATAGATATAAAAGGGTTTATTTCTATTTCGGTGTTCAGAAGAAGTTAATAACTTATTAACAACAAATGATATATATTTATTATTATTATTTTTTGTAATTGCCCAGTGGACTCTTCCAAATATTATACTCATCAGAGACATAGATATGTTTAGTACTTATGTATCAATCTAATTTCTGCAAATTGCTTGTTTGTATACTGTTTTTTACATTTATATATTAGAATGGTTTTTTTTTTGTGTAATATAAATCACTGTAGTGACTCTGCCCCTTGCTGGGACCTTGATTGGACAATAAAATCTTATCTTATTTGACAATTATAATTAATATGAGACAGGCAACCTGTTTGAAGGACGAAGTCCTAAAATTTCAATAATACGATGATCCGTACACGTTAGCCTCACCGCCACCGGACGCAATTACGAACAATTTCGATGATATTGACCGTGCCATTTGATAATAATTTATAAATTTGACCAAATTGATGAAGCTGATTGCATGTTCATATTTCAGATTAAACACCAATATTCCTTTTGAATCATAGCCCATATATTATTCAATGCATTGTTACGGGTTTTAACTTGGAACAGATTTTCATGACCCCGTTCTAGTCACTCTGTGACCTAGACCGGACACAATTTCGAACGACATCATAATAACCTTTCTAGTGTAAATTTTTTAATGACAACTGTTAAAATTGAAAGAGCATTCATTCATTTACGTTCACATATCTATTTGTATATAATACACATGACATAGAAACCTTTTCTTTATTCATACCATAAATGTGTGCCAGTTTGCATTCGGAATTCCTTGGACTCTTCAATGAATAAGGTACATCACGGATTTTGACATTTTGGGATAGATCAAGGTAAGGAAAATGTATTATATTGACTGTTTTTGTTTTAATTTCAATGTGTTCTACATATGCATAGAACCAGGAGATCATATTCTTTCCAATTACAGGCATAAGATAACCAAATATGCGAACCTCAATGAATTTTAGCGATAATATAAGATAAGATAAGAAAACTTTATTTGAATTCGGTTTTTGTATAACAATAAACACAAGCTCTCAGGAGCTTTTTACCGAATATACATAGTAGCACAAGATACATACAAATATTAACATAATCACATAAACACACATATAAAGCACATACAGTTAGCAAATGCAACATACAAAGCATAAAAATAAAAGACATACTAAAACATGCTGAAGCAATATCAAGCAAACATAAAATAACTAAGCAGCATTAAAACTTGGAAAAAGCACTAGAAATAAAACAGAAAGCTGAATATGTTATCTGCATGCAGAACAACGACATACTGAGCCATTCCAGTACTGAATCAAACTTTTAAAGTGGTTGAAACTGTTTTCAGTTCTGAAATGGTTCGGAAGATCGTTCCACAGAGTTGCAGCTGCAAACATGAATGATTTTTTGCCATACCTTGTAGTTATAACTTGAGGTACATCTAATATGTTCGAATACCTGAAAGCATATTTAGAATTCTTCACATTAACTAAATCATGAAGGCATACAGGAGCTAATTTGTTAACAATTTTATATGTCTCCAAGGCCATTGTCCTAATACGTCTGATCTGTAAGGAGAGCACTAGAGCTTTTTCAAGAAGGTTGATATATGAACTGGTGTAGTCATCGTATACAAAGCGAAGTGCTCTTTCCTGCACTTTCTCTAATTTTTTTGAATTTTTATCGGTACAAAAATGCCAAGCCAAAGGGCAGAAGTTAAAGTTACTGAGAATGAAAGTGTGGAATATAGTTAATTTGCTTAATCTGTCTAAATATCGGCCCAAACGTTTAAGTATATTCAGTTGCTGTGATGCCTTCCTACAGATTGAACTGATATGAATGTCAAAATTTAATTGATAATCTATTTCAATTCCTAAAAGTTTTACTGTCTCTTCACATGAAAGTGTAGAATTCTGTATACAAATCTTCATGTTTTTGTCAAAAGTCTTCTTCCCAACCGCAAGTACCTGAAATTTATCTGGATTAGCCTGCATTTTGTTAACTTCAAACCAATTAATAAGAACATTTGACTCTGATTCTAAAACTGAGGTAAGTACATTAAAATCAGGATGACCATAGATTCCAAGTGCAATTGTCGATCGTTTTCTGTTTACAAATATGAAAACCCGTCGTCTGCAACATTCAACAACTGTGCATGAATAATTTTCTCCCAAAACACGAGTAATTTAGCGGGGTATCTATTTATAAAAGCATTTTTTTAATTCATGTTTTGAAGGAACAATTAGGGGACATACTTTTTATTTCGATCGTAATTGCGTCCGGTGAGGCTATTATCTTTTATTTTGAATGAATTGTGTAGCCGATTTGTTATAGCGTTCATTTTACCTACGCCGCTCTTCCATCGGTAAACTGACGAGTTCTGTCCCCTGGCTCGTACCTCGGCTAGATTGAGACAGATTGAGTCAGTCTATTCCATCGGGAGTTTCGTAGAAAGAGATTTTTTTTATTAGAATTTTATTAAAAGTTTATTTCGATTTTGCATAGAGTAAAAATCAAAGAATTGGGAATTTTTCATTGAAATAGATTTCTTTTGCGTTTCTAAATTATCAATTGGTCTATTTTTTAAACTTCCGGTGAGCAGATTTTTAGCTATCAATATAGAAGGAAAAATCGGACAGCTTACCATTAGAAGGACTTCGTCCTTTATTATTTCAAATTTTTCAAAACTTTTTTGCTTTGTTTTAATAATGGTAATAATAATGGTAATTCTACAATAATCAGTGCCGCCAAAATAGCCATTTACCATTTTTGTGCTTATTTTGCCGGCAAAATAGCCACTGCCTTGAACTTTTGTATTTCCCTCGCTTTGGAAATAAATAAATTATCACGAAACATTTGCTTCCATCGTGAACGTAGGATCGAAAGCATACAAATGAATGATTTTACTACAAATATATTTTTCTACACCGATGCAATACCCCATTAATATGAATATATTTAGAAAATATGTGGTGATAGCTGAATGGCAATTTGGTCGAATCAACTTTAAGTGTAGATATAATTTGACTGGAGCGACGGCACGGTACACTTATAAGCTCTTATGAGAGGTGAATGTGTAATGATCATTTTGGTATGCCATATGTAACAACTAGTTTGTACAGAATTATATGGAAAATGATCGTAAAAATCTCTGAAGAAACACACCATAATTTTACCGGGATTTCGAAATATTGATTTTACACTCTTTTATGGGTGTCTTCTAATACGTTCGCGTTCGGTCTATATAAACAAGAACAACTGTCATTCGTAGTTTGAATCTCAAAGTGAAAGGCTGGGAGGTGAGAGAATATTCAGTGTAATTAATAATAAAGATGTTGATGTGTAAATAACAGTGTTGATATATGTAAATGCTCATTCTTGTCTAGTTTATCCTTCTTCTTTTCGATTCTTTACTAAAATATTTTTTTTAAATAAAAATTTGAAATATGACCGAAAGCTTTGTGAGTATCACGGTCGTTTCTCCCCGAATCCCGTTTGCCCCATTAATTGTTTTACTCCTATTCCCATTCGTCCCGGTCGTTTTGCACCTATATTTAATAGTAAATGAAAATATGTCGTAAACACTGTTTTTTCATCTATACTATTTTAATACATATTTAATATCAGGAAAGCTAGTAATGATCCCGTGAGTTGATTCTGTACTGTTATTTAACGATCAGCTGATTTTGCCGCATGTGCATGTTTTTAATTTTCGATGCATTCTGTTTTGAATAAATTTATTAACTTGTATCTTTAACTCTTGAGATTATTCTTATTCTAATATATGTTAATCAGCAGTACCGGATTTAGGACAAATGAGGCCCTGTGCCCGCAAGTTAATTTATGAGGCCCCTTACTTGGGCTCTGAAGGAGGTAGGCCTGTACAGGCAGTCAGGCATACATGATCAGGAAATTTAGAAATAGTTAAAATTTTTAAATTGCACCACATTTATAAGCAAAAATCCATCGTAATTTTTTTTTTATTTGGCAGGAAGATGGGCACCCCCTGGCCAATGGGGCCCTGTGCTTAAGCACACCTAAGCACAATGGTAAATCCGGCACTGTTAATCAGTGTTTAACCGGGTTCCGCTCCAATATATTTTTCGTCGAACACATTTTGTGTATTTCGGTTGTTGTAGCAACTGGCACTTCCTGATCCTCAAGGTGGTAATAATACCCTTTCCCGTAAAACGACGTCGTAGACAATGTTTAAAACTGATGCGTTTATGACGTTACAATTTTTGCGCGAAATTTCCCAAGAAAGTTAACACCGATTGACATGGTGTTTTCAACGGCGTTTTATATAGAGAGACGTTGGACCCGTTTACAGATGCTTCGAATGTATGCATATTATGTAATCTCATTTTAGTCTTCTTCTCAGAAATCACCGGTCCTGAACAATGTTTATGATGTTTTTCCTGATTGGATCTCCACCACAGAAAAACAAGCCCAAAGGGACAAAATAGGATGTGCCCATATATACATGGGAATAAGTAATTTATTGTTCATTTTTTTTTTTATGAAATGTGCATAATGATATTTTAAGAAAAATGTTTTACTTGTTTATCTTGCATATCTTTGGTGATTCCATACAAGAACATGTGATGCAGATCTATATATTGCTATTGTCAATAACATTCTTTTAATTATTATTCCAGAAAAAAAAACTAACATGGCAGAGAAAAGAAATTTAGAAGAATTACTACAGTCAACTGAAGTGAAAAGAGCAAAACATTCGTTACTTGGAGCTCAGACAAGTGGAACAGATAGCATTTTGTTCTCTTTAGATGACCGATCCGACACCGCTATTGCAAAAAATTTCGACCTTTTGGACAATATAAACTTGACAGAAACAAATTTAGACATTGTAGACGACTTAGCAATGACAGAAACAAATTTAGACATTTTGGACGATTTCACTTTGACAGAAACAAATTTAGACATTTTAGACGATTTCACTTTGACAGAAACAAATTTCGACATTTTGGACGATTTCGCTTTTACAGACACAAATTTCGACATTTTGGATGATTTCGCTTTGACAGATACAAATTTCGACATTTTCGAATATTTAGAAGTGACAGAAATTTTTTTGGACCTTTTACCAAATTTTGATTTTGACTTTGACATTTTCTGATCTCCTTCTCATACTGACGTCTTTACAGAAAGCTATGCATCATCGTTTAATGTTTCAGTAAACAATACGTGTAATGGTGAACTAATTTTAGACGAAATTGAAAATATAACGCAACTTCTTGCCAGTTTATCAATAAATGATTGCTAAAAGTGGTGTCAGTCGTGGTTGTAATCCACAGTCAGACTATTGTGCAATTTTAAAACTTCAAATATTTATTAAAATTAAGGGTTAATGTTATGGCGTTTAACGCCACTTTCAACAATATTTCAGTTATGTCGTGGCAGTCACTTTTATTGGTGGAGGAAAACGGATCCGGAATACCCAGAGAAAACCACGGACAAACTTGTCACATTTTCTCTTCTCTTGATATATCATGGGTAGGAGGTCATAATAGGTTTGATAAATTTTGGTAGAGGGGTAAAATACCACAGGAATACTGTTTCAATATACTATGGGTAGTGGGTTCGATATACCATATGCAGTCGGTTTGATATACCATGGGTAGGGGGATCAAAATACCATAAGTAAGGGTTCGATATATCATAGACGGGTCCGATATACAATGGGTAGGAGGATTGATATCCCATAGTGAGGTGGTTCGACATATCTTGGGGGAGGGGTCAAAATATTATAAGCACGAGGTTCAATACACCATTGTTAGCGGGTTTAATATATCATAAGCTTGGGTTCGATATACCATGGGTAATGGGGTCAAAATGCCATAGGCAGGGGTTTGATATATCACGTGTATTGGAGTCAAAATACCATAGGCAGGGGACCATATACCACGCGTATGGGGAACAAAATACCATAGGCAGGGGACCATATACCACGCGTATGGGGAACAAAATACCATAGGCAGGGGACCATATACCACGCGTATGGGGAACAAAATACCATAGGCAGGGGACCATATACCACGCGTATGGGGAACAAAATACCATAGGCAGGGGTCCATATACCACGCGTATGGGGAACAAAATACCATAGGCAGGGGACCATATACCACGCGTATGGGGAACAAAATACCATAGGCAGGGGACCATATATCACGCGTATGGGGAACAAAATACCATAGGCAGGGGACCATATACCACGCGTATGGGGAACAAAATACCATAGGCAGGGGACCATATACCACGCGTATGGGGAACAAAATACCATAGGCAGGGGACCATATACCACGCGTATGGGGAACAAAATACCATAGGCAGGGGACCATATACCACGCGTATGGGGAACAAAATACCATAAGCAGGAGATCCAATATACCATGGGTATATCAAAGGGTAGAGGGTCAAAATATCATAGGCTGGGGTACAACATCCCGTTGGTAAGGGGTCAAAATACACAATGGGTATGGGGTCAATATACTATGGGTAGTTGGTAGAATACCATGGGCTGAGGTGTCGATATGCCATTAGTAAAGGGTCAACATACCAGGGTCAAAGGGTTCAATATACCATGCGTAGGGGTCGAAATACCATAGTCAAGTGGTTCAACTTACCATGGTTAGCGAGGGGGTCAAATATAAGTTCGATATACCATAGACAGGCGGTTCGATATACCATGGGTAGAGAGTCAAAATTTCAGACAGGGGGTTCTATATACCATGGGTAGGGGATCAATATACCATGGATAGGGTGTTTATAGGAAGGCGGTTCGATATGTCATTGGTAAGGGGTTCAACATACCATAAGCAGAGGGTTCAATACACCATGGGAAAGGGGTCAATATATCATGGGTAGGGGGTCAAATACCATAGCCCTGGGGGTCGATATACCACGGGTTAGGGGGGAATCCTGCTCAAAAACCCGTGGTGAGCAGGGGGCAACGGACTTAATGTCTGGCTAACGGAAGAAGGTCCCAGCTATGGGCTAAATAGCTCAATTGCCTTGTGGATAACTTGGGAAAGTGAAAGGCTAAGGAAGATAACCCTGAGAGAAAATCACTTGTGAGCATGGTGAATGCAATCATATATGGGAAGGACAACCCAGAAAGAAAACCCGTTCCAACAGTGTGTATGTTTGGCGTTTAAACAACCCCACGTTGTAAGAAAAAAAGATTAAGTTACTGAAATGTCAATAATTGAAAATAGTATTAATTCTGTTAATGATTAACAATATGACTCCAGCCAAACCAATGGCAGATTGACATCCTGTGGTGGAATCCCTGATAGGTAAGATAGGATTAGCTAGGGGAATGAAGGAAATTCTCTTGAGACCAAAGGATAAATTTTGTATTGGGTGAGTGAGTGATTGTTGTTTAACACCAACTCAGCAATTTTTCAGCTATATCATGGCGAGAACAAGTTAATTTTCAATGAGAGGATGATGAGATCCGCTTTGTACTAGACCAACACGCTGAGTTGGATTTTTATAGTATATATTTATTTTGTAAAAAGAGCAATATGAGACTAGAGTTCAGTGATACTGTTTTGTTTTCATTTGTCAATAAAAAGGAAGTAATGTATGGCTACAGGGTGAGGTGGGGGCCATATATTTTTTTGATAAATTTACCTTAAATTTACCCATATTTATCCTATATTTTCATCCCCAAAAAATCCCATTTTCCCATATAATTTTTGTCAAAAGTGGCTTGACACTCATAAAGAGGCAAAATCGTTACCCTTAGCGCAAATACATGACCGCTCACTTTTCTGGCTTGGTACAGACACTTCAATAAAAAGTGGCGGGGTTATGCTAGTTTTATGGGCCCTAACCTCTCCTCTTAGTGAAATGATGAGGCCATGCAAGTGATGGCAGTTTCTGTCGCATATATCGCGATGGTTATTGTTAAACCCAGTAGATGTTGAGAGCTGTTGTCTGACGCTAATTGGTGGTAGCAGACTAGCAGCTCAGGGGCGGATCCAGAGGGGGGTGCACCCGGCGCGCGCCCCCTAAAATTGGAAAAAATATGATTTATTGGCGTAAAATCGTGATTTTTCACACGAAATACCCCAAAAATTTTCGCGCCTCCCTCCGCTCGGTGCAATTTTTTAAGTGCGCCCCCCCTAACTTGAAATCCTGGATCCGCCCCTGCAGCTCGCCTATAAGTCGTAGCAATCAATGGCTGGTGCAAGAGATTTTTATTTGACATATTTTACAATATAAATAGAAATTATCAGAATATGTATATTATGTAACAATAGAGATATTTAGCGTTCCATTTTATATTGGTATGCACAACATATGAAATTCGTAAAAAGACTTCTACTTCTACCAAATATTGACCGCTTTAACAAGTTAAAGATTATGTCAGAGGTTGTCCATGACAACTGAAAAATCTTGATAATATTTACCACAGGCACTTGTTTCATTCAAAAAATATATGCCCCTTTCTCTTCCTTACTTCAAAGAAAGTCATTGACAATTCGAAAGATCAACAACATCAACATTGAAAGCTTCAAGGCTGACTTAAACAGTGGGCGTTTCCTTCATGACCAGGATACAGTGCTAGAAAATGTAGTTGAAACATATGATTCCGCTCTCAGATCAGTTTTAGACATACGCGCACCTGACGTACTAACTAAAACCATAACACTGCGACCAACACGGAATGGTATTCTGACGAACTCCGTTATTCTAAAATCGAGCGTCGGAAAGCCGAGAGAATGATGCGGAAAACGAAACTTGAGGTTCATAAATTGATTTACAAAGAACTGTGTATCAGATCAAATAAAATACTCCTGCAATGTAAGATCGACTATTGCTCAAGCAAAATTGCGGATATTGGAAACGATCACAAGAAACTGTTCAAGCTAACCAACAGTCTTTTGGGCAACAATAATGAGGTTGCTCTGCCGTCACACCAAAGTGAGTTTGAACTGTCAAATCGTTTCGGGCATTTCTTTCTTGATAGAATTGAAAGAATCAGGAGCAGTCTACTCATGGCGAGCGAAGTTATCGGCGATATGGATCCTCTTCGGGTAGATGTACGATTCGAAGGTCGTTCACTAACTGATTTCACCCCTGCTTCTGTCGATGAGGTGAGAAAAATTATTCTGAAAGCGCCATGTAAAGCTTGCGAACTCGATCCAATTCCAACGACTTTATTGAAAATCTGTTTAGACAGTGTCGCCACTACAATAACGACAATTATTAATATGTCACTATCAACATCTGTGGTACCAACATCTTATAAAAGAGCAATTGTTCGACCTCTTTTGAAGAAACCCGGGCTGGAAAAAGACATACTTAAAAACTATCGTCCGGTATCTAATCTTCCGTTCATTTCCAAAGTGCTAGAAAAGGTGGTCGAGAGTCGCCTAGAAAATCATTTAGCGTCTAATTATCTCCATGACCGTGTGCAATCCGCCTATCGTACTGGTCACTCTACAGAGACAGCATTACTTCGTGTACACCATGACATTACCTGTGCGCTTGACAAAAACCGTTGTGCTGTTTTAGTGATATTAGATCTGTCAGCTGCGTTCGGTGTGATTGATCATACCATCCTTCGAAAGAGATTAGAGTATTCGTTTGGGATTTCAGGTGGGGCACTACAGTGGTTACTCTCTTATCTTCACGACAGGACTCAGCGTATAGCCATAGGTTCTGTCCTCTCCGATGAATTCCACCTTCAATGCGGTGTTCCTCAAGGTTCCGTGCTTGGACCTAAACTATACTGCATCTTCTCGAAGCCAATCACCGAAATATGCAGGCGTCACAATATGTCTTATCATTTCTTCACGGACGATACACAACTCTATCTCGTATTCGAACCACTAGAAAATTGGATTGACATATCGAAACGACTCGAAGATTGCTTAACTGATATTAGTTCATGGATGTGTTCGAACATGCTTAAATTGAATGAGGACAAAACTGAAGTAATGTTGTTCGCTCCCAAACACCGAGTGAAGGATTCGCAGGATTGTCATCTTACTTTTGGAGGAAATGTCGTTACGAGCTCTGAATGTGTTAAGAATCTTGGTGCTTACTTCGATAAAACACTATCAATGAACCAACAGGTTAGTTCAGTTTCGAAATCCTGCTTTCACCAGATACGAAATATTGGCCGCATACGTCCGTATATCACAGAGAACGCGTGTAAAACGTTAGTCTGTTCTTTAGTGACCTCTCGATTAGACTATTGTAATGCTTTGCTTTACGGACTACCAGCAAGTATCATTCAGAGATTACAGAGAATTCAGAACACAGCTGCTAGAGTCGTTACAAGGCGAAAGAAACACGATCACATTACTCCGACTCTAGAGACTCTGCACTGGCTGCCCATACATTACCGAGTGCAATACACAGTCTTACTCTATGTATTTAAAGCGTTGAAACAAGAGGCACCGTTATACTTAGAAGAACTTGTGAATATATACAAGCCAGCAAGATCATTAAGATCCGAAAGCAACACAACACTTGTAACACCAATTGTACGAACTAAGAGTTATGGAGAAAGGAGATTCGATAAAGCAGCCGCCTCTCTGTGGAACGATTTGCCGAACGAACTTCGAAATGTACAGTCAGTGAACGTTTTCAAAAAGAAACTAAAGACTCATTTTTGCAGACAAGCGTTTTTAAGTTTTTAAATTTGTTTTGTTGAATATGAACTTTTCTTTCCAGTGATATCAGTTATAGTGCCATTGACTTTTTATACCCTCTGTTTTAATAGGAGATGTGTTTCTTACATGTATGTTTAATGACAAGGTATCATCTGTTTTATGTTCATTATTCTGTGATAGAGCTAAAGTTTTGCCTAAATTGTGACAATATACTGACATTTTTAACATTAACCTAAAGTTTATCATATTTTGTTCTTAATAATATCTAAGTTCATTATTCTGTGATAAAGCTATATTTTTGCCTAAATTGTTCAGCTAATCAAAAAGCCCGTTAGAACTCTCTCCATTTTCAAGTCTATGGCGTTTGTAAAGGATGCAAAGGGGATTTCTTTCAAAAACAGACTTAAAGGGCATATAAATTGGCGAAAGGTAAGACATTTTAACGTAATTTGAATGGATGAAAGTATTTAGCTAGTCAAAATGACTCGCTTACGCATGGGAAAGTCTGTACACAGATGGGAAGTGGTCAACCCAGCATTTGTACGACTTCGGATTTTCACGCCGTTTTGTTTTGGTTCGTGTATGATACCTCAGCAGTTCTGAGGCCTATAATAACAATTGGGGTCTCTTTGGAAAGGACAATTACTTGATTTTCGACTGGTGAAAACATTTTTTGAAAATATTAAGGCGTTCCGAAATTACGATCAATTTAATACGACGACTTAAAAAAATGGAAGCAAGTGAGTTCGCCCCCTTGTAGTATTATATAGTTTTTTTGTTGTTGTTTTTTCGGACGCACCTAGCCCCTGTGGATGTTTACCTTGAAGTAAGGAAGAGGAGGGGACATATATTTTTGGAATGAAACAAGTGCCTGTGCTATTTACAGGTTTCATAAATTAGTATTTGACGGAATAGATGGAGAGTATAAGAAAGAAAGAAAAAGTAATTTGCTGCAAGCATGCCCTTTTTCAGGATGGAACGACATGTCTTCTCGTGGACTGTTATTCCAGTGAGCTAAAGCTATACAAATCCAATTAAGTGTGCTGGTTTAATACAAAACGGACGCCATCATCATCATCTCGCCGAAATGTAACTTGTTTTCCTCAAGATACAGCAGACAAATTACCGAATCATTTGACATTAAACAACAATCACTCATTCACCCCCGTCTTTGTATTAAATGGTATAATGTTACATTGGAATACATTTGATGTATGTAAGCACAGTATCTTGACGTTTTATCTGGCGAAATAGAGAAAAATCTGTATAAAATCTGTATATTATATATATAAAGACACAAGTAATGAAACAAGTTTTTCCCTCCAAAGGTTGTCCAACTGTGTAAATCTTTTGTAACCTTCGTTCGCCCGTAAAATAATGCTACGTTGGAATGTTGGAAGGTAAATCCCTTTCATGCATAGTTTATTTGTACCAAACATTGCTTTGTTCCCTACCTATTGTCTTTTTTCACAGCAGACAGACGTTCTTGTTTTTGAAATTTAGCCTATGTGGTCATAACTTCCGGTTCGGCAGCAAATAAAGTTGACAAATAAATTATTTGCTTTACGTCTATCAAAAAATAATTGACGGTAAAGTAGCATTCGTAGTTTATTTTTACTTAATGTTTTTTGTATTTTATTTTGTAAGATACCAACTGTAACAATACTCTAGCATTTACCGAAAAGGGAGGTAATAACAACAAAATTTGGCGGCCACTTCAAATTGGTAGATTGAAATGAAATGAAATGTCTAAATATTTGGACCTACTAGCTTGGTATGTGTACACATAGTGTCAACTATTTCTATTACATACTGCCTTTAAGAAAAAGAATGGCAGAAGGTTGCAAAAGGAAGGGGATGCATAAAAGCATGTTGTGTCAGCTCCTGAACCCGGAAAATTTTTCAGGTCATTTCCGTTTTTGGAATAGTTTTATTGTCAACTTTATTTGCTGTCGAACCGGAAGTTATGACCACATAGGCTAAATAAAACTTGTTTCATTAGTGGTTACTTGTGTCTTTATAGATATAATATACAGATTTTATACAGATTTTTCTCTATTTCGCCAGATAAAACGTCAAGATACTGTGATGTAAGTAAGTAAGTGTATGTGAATTTCGATAGTGTAACAGAGGCCTAGTTAACTGTTATGACTTATCGTCACGGTATGTGTTTTCGTGCGTCCTCTGTTTTCGTTTTATCCATTTTATTTTGATTTCCACAGCGCACGCATTATATTTGACGTGTCTTCCGGTTTCTATTTATGGAACATAAACAAGACTACAGCGTGACATCTGTAAAAGATGTTAAAGTTTGCTTTTAAAGACGTAAGTACCAAAAACAGTGAACCTACCTACTGAACCATACTTTTTGTAATGCTAAAAATTTACTTCATTTATAAAGTAGATGGAAAAAAATCCAGAAGGGCTATATAAAATTGAACTATGTCGTCTGCCTCTCAGACACCGGCTCCTCCTGTCATGTAACTGTCATGGGGTCACTGATCGTACTTGTAAACAAAAGAGCTGACTGAAATATGCCTGTTTCTTATGTAAAATGCATGTCACTTTGCAGTGTGTATGTGCATTGTGGTTTCAGCACTAAAAAAAACATCAAAAGTAAACACAATTTTGAAAGTGGTAATTTTCAAACATTCTGTTATTCTATTTAGATGTAGTATGATTTGGTAGATGGCCAGAACCATGAAATTTTAAAACCAGCCATTTCCGGATTATATATTCGTTTCCATCCCGTATATCGGCCTTGTTTTTACTTCACACGAAAACAGATGACGCCATTTTACTGACAACAAAAGTTGCCAGATAATCGAGAGTATATTAAAATACAAGAATGGCTTTAAAAACAATCTTATGTACAAAGAAATATTTAGGGACCCACCATTTAACTTGAAGGGGGGGGGGGGGGGGTTATGGATTTTTGTTTCGTTCAGAATGTTTTTTTCGGACAACACAAGAGTTAGAATATTTATTTTTTTGTCGCGCAAAGTGCGAATTTTTTTTTCAGAATGTAACATTAGGTTATATGACAAAAACTCTGAAACACATTATTTTTTTTTTCCTCCACCAAAATCAGAATATTTTTTTCAGCAACACTGGGAATCAGAATATTTTTTTAGAAAAAAACCATAACCCCCCCCCCCCCCCCTTCAGGTTAAATGGTTGTTCCCTTAACTAGCCATTCTTTGAAAATTCCAATCGTCATATGAATGAAGGGTTAACACTGTTAATCGCTATATCTGAAAATCGATAATAGCACGAAAACCGATAACACGATGCTATGTGATATATTGCAGTTACCAGGGGCGGATCCAGGATTTTAAGTTAGGGGGGGCGCACTTTAAAAAATTGCACCGAGCGGAGGGAGGCGCGAAAATTATTGGGGTATTTCGTGTGAAAAATCACCATTTTACGCAAAAAAATCATATCTTTTCCAATTTTAGGGGGGAGCGCGCCGGGTTCGCCCCCCCCCCCCCTGGATCCGCCCCTGATTTAGGAGTTGCGGGATGCAGAAACATCCCCCTACCCCCTCCACTCGGCCTTCAATGAAAAATCTAAAAACCATTGTGGACAACTACAATGTATTTCAAGTACATTATATAGTTTAACGTCAATCAATTGCGTGGTTACAGTCAGGGGAGTTGCGGATTGCAGAAATCTTACAGACGGACGGACGGACATCAAGTGTTTGAGCAACGGGCGTAAAAATCTCATTACACTAAAAGATCAAACAAACAAAAATGTATCAAAGTTCTCGAGAAATATGTTTACGGAAATCAGGTGCGAGATATGCATAAACCATTTGGTCGAGATTATTTTCACACTTTCATGTGCAGTTGTAGATATTAATTTATTACAAATAAATTGTAGTCGGATTTTTTTGTTAAAAATGTGTAAAAAAATTGTACAGACATCCATTGGTAGATATAAATAATATAAACGTACCCGGACAAAGGATTTGTTCACACTTTCTTGTGCAGATACCTCGGGCAGATGCAGAGATTGTTACAAATAAATTGCCGCTATTTTTTTTTATTAATATGTTACTTTTGTATTTTAATGTACAATATACCAACGCGTATTTTTACTGATCTTTACTTGAAGAGTAAAAGGTAACATTTTCGGGTATTTGTATACAAATCAAACTTATATATTTTTTTTCATATGAAATTGCAGAATTTCGAATTCAAGAACTATTTGAACCATTATTTAAAGAGAAGTGACCATTTTCATGGGACACTCAAGTTTCTCCACACTGTCTCAGTTTCATCATCTGATTCTCTCGTTATAGGTTTTCGTTGTATGTTTTATAAATCACAGGTACTTGTGGACAGGACCCTATGTTGCTCCTTTTTTTTTTTTTTTTTTTTTTTAAGATGTCCCCCCCTTTTTTTTTTTTTTTTTTTTTTTTTTTTAACATCGACTCTTTGTCATATGAACAACATTTTGCAACTTTCTATGTATCACTGTATGACATATATACAATAAATACAATCAAACAGTAGTTTCTATCCATGCTGGGTTTCTGACAAGATATAAGTTAGAAGGTCACTCTTCTTTGTTTATATTGGGGTACTTGTTGTGCATTCATCTTAAATTTAGTGAATAAAAAAGGCCTACCTGTCTGGAAATTGGCTTATTCCTTCTCTGTATATATTATTCTCCCTGAAAACACACATCAATATTTATTTACAGCAGCTGACAACTCTCCATTGAACATTTTGCACTCGCGTTTTGCGATTTTCAGACGACATTTTTGAAAACTCGAATTAAAGCTACGGAAGTGTGATTATTAGCGACATCTGCTGGTCATTTGAAATATTGACGATACGGTAAAACGCGAGAGTTCCGGGTAAAAAGTTCGGGAATTGTTTGGCGCAAAATTTAATTTTACCCGGAACTCTCGCGTTTTATCGTATCGTCAATATTTCAAATGACCAGCAGATGTCGCTAATAATCACACTTCCGTAGCTTTAATTCGAGTTTTCAAAAATGTCGTCTGAAAATCGCAAAACGCGAGTGGAAATGTTCAATGGAGAGTTGTCAGCTGCTGTAAATAAATATTGATGTGTGTTTTCAGGGAGAATAATATATACAGAGAAGGAATAAGCCAATTTCCAGACAGGTAGGCCTTTTTTATTCACTAAATTTAAGATGAATGCACAACAAGTACCCCAATGTAAACAAAGTAGAAGGACTTACCTTCTAACTTATTCTCTTTTCCGGGCATCCGGGTATTTCGGTCAACCAATTATCTCCCTTGTCATTGAGGCGGTGAAACATTCGCCATTTTACATTTGATTTTCACCGCCTAAAGATGGACGACTCGTTGTTTTTAGAGGAAGTGACGTCACCCCGGAAAAGAGAATATCTTGTCTGAAACCCGGCATAGATAGAAACTACTGTTTGATTGTATTTATTGTATATATGTCATACAGTGATACATAGAAAGTTGCAAAATGCTACATCTTTAAAAAAAAAAAAAAAAAAAAAAAAGGAGCAACATAGGGTCCTGTCCACAAGTACCCAGGGGCGGATCCAGGGGGGGGGGCGCGCACCCGGCGCCCCCCCCCCCCCCCTAAAATTGGAAAAAATATGATTTTTTGGCGTAAAATTGTGATTTTTCACACGAAATACCCCAAAACTTTTCCAGCCTCCCTCCGCCATTGGAAAAAATATGATTTTTTGGCGTAAAATCGTGATTTTTCACACGAAAAACCCCCAAAATTTTCGCGTCTCCCTCCGCTCGGAGGATTTTTTTTAAGTGCGCCCCCCCCCCCCCCTAACTTAAAATCCTGGATCCGCCCCTGGTACCTGTGTTATAAATGAGATCAATTGTTAAATTAATTATTCGAAGTATTGATTGAATTTACTTTTTAGTTTACCTTTGACTTTTCTCGTCTCGTGAGGAATCAGAAATGTATCCAATCTTGCTTGTTTTCTTGGCCTAGAATTTTCGTCCATTTTATAATTTCTAAATAGCACGTGTACATGTAGTTGTAAAATTGACTGCAGAAATAATGTTTAATTAGCGTGAGAAAATAGTTGATGTCTGGTACCTCGGAACCAATCAGAATGGAATAATCTTTGAACTACTGACGGCGAATACATATATGAATCAGCGAACACATCCAACGTGTATTTACAATGTGTAAGAATATTTTACTACAGGTCACGAGTTAACCATTCATGAAAAAGTTATTTATTGAACTGCTTAGTTAACGTTGTATAACATATGCTTTGTGAATTTTAGTGGGGGGGGGAGGCGCACGCCCCGCACGCCCCCTCTAAATCCGCCACTGGTTATAGAAAACCATTTTAATATTTGTATTTAGCGGTCATGTGTACTTTTATATCAAGGGAAAAAAACAACACGTATGGGTTAGCTCCCTTTGTAACTTCCTGAACCAATCGGGATTTTCCATGTCGACAACGTGAAGAGAACTTCATCATGCAGAGGGATTCTACACTTGTCATCTTGATCTTACACATTACATGTTTCATTTTTAGTCATGCTACAATCGGTAGACCAAGAGGCGTTTCCATTTCAAGTGAGAACCCATGCTATTGTTTCGATGCAAAAAAAAAAGGGGGGGGGGGGGATGAATCGACCGGTATCGCACGAAATGACCCAAATCTATATATTCAAGGTAATTTTGGTAGGTACAGGTGTGCAGCTGAAATTGCGAAAACACCCCAATGCATATATTGCTATCTAATGAAACCTGAATTTACTTGTTATAACCTTTTTGACAACCTTGATGCCATTTTACCTGTTTTACCTGTTTCCGAGGTCTGGAATATGGGCTATTCAGCCCCTTGGATCCTTCTTAATAATTTGTTTTCATCTCCCAGTTGGTAGATATCTGGTGAACATTTTATATCCAGATTTTTCCAATGATTGTTCAATTGGCTCTTGAAAGTGTTGATTGTCTTCGAGTCTATTACTTTCTTTGGTATTTTGTTCCGCTCATCCACAACTCTTTGCGAGAAGCTATATTTCCTAACATTTGTTCTACAGTTCTTTTTATTGGCTAGGATGGTCTTAAGAAACGATGCTAGTCCATCGGATGGGGACAATAGAAGGCTGGTTTGTGTAAGGGGCGATCAATGCCATGAGCACATTAAAGACATCCGGAAAAGAGTAGACTAATGCCACTACAAGGACCGCTCTTGCACTCCCCAGAGTGACATCACTTGTTTCAATCCACTATGAAGAAGTGGTTTTAAAGTAAAATAACCTCTCAGTTCAGTTGGTTATTCATTCCAAACAAGTATCTCACCAGTTTGTTGAAATAACAAACGGTGCTGTCATTTTCTGTTATATATTAAACAACAGTTAACTTTTCCTGTTTTTTTTAATTTGTAAACAAAAGTTCTGGTTCCAAAAAAGAAAACCACTCCCAATTGTCATTAAAATGTAGCAGTGTACACATGAACTATGAAAAGTTTAAAAGAAGTGACAGGCCAGATCGTTTCCGTAGTTTGACATTACTGTCAACGATTTTCTCTCCGTTGTTGAGGAAAAGTTTTTCAATGATTACCTAAGGATTGACACAAAAAGGTTTTCGATTTCTGTAAAATGAAATTCGTACATGTTGTATGATGTACATTTTGCAGCAGATTGAATGAATAAATTTCCGAACCGTGGTCGTGGATACCAGATCGCAAACATTATAAGTTTACAGAATTCTCTTTATTGTTCACAACTTTCCACTTCGTCCGTGATTTTTAACAATTTTAATAATTAAATCATAAAGAAACAAAAAAAACATGTTTCTTTTCTAATATTTAGTGAATACTTGTGTATTACATGAAAACGTGTAGGAAACGTGTATTGATTGGCTCGATAAAAATACATAATTGGGGAGAACAGTAAATTACATTAGCTGTGTATTCATTGGCTACAAAAATGTATTTGGACCAATCTCTGTGCTCGTAACAAACTGATTTCGACTAGAACAGAAGAGTTACAGTTTATGTCGGGTTTCGGAAAAACAATTTTTAACGGTCTAATAGGCAATCGCCCAAACGTTTTTTGTTGGGCCAGTGGCTACCTAATTTGGAGCAGCTTTTGGTCGCCCGAATAAGATATTAGTCGCATTTGGCGACTGGGCGACCGTCCATTTCAGGCACTGCCTATATTCCAGACAGTGACAACTGTATATAGTTTTAATTGTAAATTGTAAATTCAAATTTGGTTATTATTATTTATTATCATCTATTTGGAAACTGACTTAAATTTTGGCTTCACTATTCGTTGGGCATGCCGCACAAAAATCAAAATTGCATAATCTTCAATATGATGAAGGAGGCAATCGTATGGCAGAAACAGAAACAGAGATACTTTCCAAAATGCACACAATGACTTGATAGAACCAAACTGCTATACAGTAACAGACATAGAAAATTTAATATTATCAGTCTGTGCCAAAAACCACTAACCCTATGCCCCGGTCTAGTAAAAATTGTATAAAATCTGCTTTAATCAAATAGAAAAAATTCTTCTAAAATGCTGTTCAGGCTAGTTTGTCAAAATGTTTTTGGCACAGACTAAGAATCCGGGTCGTTTTGCCCTCATTTATTATTAGTGCTTTAAAAAATGAAATATGGAAAATACCATTGCAAATTATATTTGCATTTTGGATGTTGTTAGGCTTGTTCATGGGTACTTTATTTTAATTAATTAGTAATCGACAGATCAAAGAATAAAAAAAATTTCAATTTTCCCAATTTTTTATTTATTTCTCTTTATTATTTTTTTGCAGTTTAATTAGTAATAACAAGGATTTATATAGTATATAAATCCTTGGTAATAATTGACCAATAATTATTAAATATAATATAACATCATGATGATTGTTGTTTATCATATATTTTTATTTTATTTTTATGTTATTATTTTTTTTGTATACAGCTAATAAATAAATAATTACCAAAAAATTGTCGAAAAAGACTTCATCTATTATTATATAATAGCGATTAAGTGGGGTGAATCAACTCACTTTCCGGGGCGAACAGGTAATCGGGGCGAAACGACCCGGTACCGACTAATATAATTCATCAAATCACATTTGAGTCTTTTCTCTGTGACACCCAATTTCAAGTCAGTTTAAACTGTCGGAAACAAAAACTATTGCCATGTTGCGTCAAACTAAAGGGCATCTGAGAGATTAAGTTTTGTTTGCACGACTTAAATTCTATGATGATTGTGGTTATGGTGTTTAACGCCACTTTCAACACTATTTCTAGGGAGGTCAGACATTTTTCAATTTTATTTACACAATGGCAAATTCTGTAATTCTGTCTTACATTTGAAGACAGCTGCAGTGACAATGCATTAGAACACTATTATTTAAAGTGAATTATTTAAAAGGTGACATGTTGAAATAAATAAATAATGCACATGTTTGGAGAAAATTCTTCATATGTCACAATTTTTTTTATATTTAAACTGGACAGAAGCGACCAAAATTGAATGGAAACTGGAAATGGCACCGCTATTTTGAAACTATTTATTCTCTGCAACACATGTTGCTGACCAGTTAGACTGAAAGTAAAACTCTTCTGTAGTGGATAGTAGGCTAGGTTTTAATAATCTCATACAGTTTGATGAGAAAATTCAAAATTTTTATTCATACTTCAATTTTATGTGTAAAATTTATCCAATTTTGGTGCCGTTTTCAATTTTCCCATTGAAATGCCTGGTAAAAAATAATTTTAAAAATGTGTTTGGAAACACATGTTGCTGATTAAACAAAGACTACAACTATACAATTTCTTTTAGAACAATGTCTAAACTACATTTATCAAGTACAGTTTCATTACATTTCATTATTGTTTTCAAATAATTTTTGATATTCTATTTCTTGGTAAGGACAGATAAAATTCAAAATGGCTACCATTATAAAATATAAGTGGTCATTTTTCGAACTTCAAATTGTCATAACTTTTGAACCACTTCACAGATTTAAAAAAAACTAAACACCACTGTAAATATCTTCAGGAGATCTGATCATTGGTGTGTACTTTTAAGATATTTTAACACATTTTCAAAAAAAGTCTGACCCTCCTACTATTTCAGTTATATCGTGATGGTCAGTTTTATTGATGGAGGAAACCACCGACCTGTCGCCAGTCATTGACAAACTTTATCACGTAATGTTGTATCGAGTACACCTCGCCATGAGCGAGATTCGAAGTCACAACTTTAATTGTGATAGGTACTGGTTGCACAGGTAGTTATTAATCCAACTACCATATGATCATGACCACGACGGCCCTTATCCTTCATTTGAACTGTTATTAAAGTACATGTTTATTTGTGTATGACAGAAGATACAACATGGACTATTTGTTCATTGTTTATACCAGAAGTGTAACATGGGTACATTTGGTCCGATGTCCTCGGAATTCTTCTTAATGTCAACCATTATGTAAAAGGAACACCGAAACATTAGCAGACAAACATCATTATATTTAATTCACAAACCTCAGATAAACGGGAAAGTTGTTATTGATTGAAAATAAAATAAACAACGCAGTGTCCCATGTTAGAAACAAAGAAGGTGAAAATCAAGACATAATAATTCATTCAGTTGTGGATTTAAAATATAAAATATTGACTATTTACCTTGTGATGGAGTATAGTATTTGATTTTCAGTGGAAAGTGGTAATGAATGGGCATACGTGTACAAAAAAAAAGTGCTATGTTTTGGAAAAATGTGTCGTGCGACACAGAATAGAGTAAACAAAACAAATATGTTGCTATTTAGACCTACTCTATTCAAACCATGGGGCAAAATATGTTGAAAAACATAGAGTGGGTGCAAAAAGAGGTTGCTGTTTCCTCACTTTCCTGGCCCAAGCACATCTAGAACAAAGGCATGGGTCAATATTTAACTGGGCAAATTACATTTTGTACATACATGTATATGATATACACCAAAATTGCTTTAACAGGTATCTTTACATCTCCATCTTAACACAATAATTCTGCAACATTATTTTTAACTATCATAAGTTATTCACCAACCAAAATCAAAATCTTTCAAATCTGCAGGATTTAGTGGGATCCAACTAAATATTATGGAAACTTTGTAGTATATTCGTCATTCAGACATATTTTTCCTTTTTATACAAGTGTTAATTGATCATGACAATATATCCAATCATTAGCTTTACCAATACCTTTGTTGTCTGGATACTGTTAATTTGATATTTACATGGGGCATATTGAACACTTTATAATTGTTTTATCATGAATATAATAATTATCCCCAATCAACTTGAAAGTTTAAAGAAAAATAATCCTGATTTATTAATTTAATTATATTTGTAACATGAATGCATTATTTTCCTTTGATCTCTTTATTGCACAGTTCTCTGAGAGTAATAAAACTACAGCCCAGATGTAAATTGCTCAGTATCTCATACATGTATATGCATGTATTATTTCATAGTTCTTAGCTGTTGCCTACATTCTGATATATAAACCATAAAAAGATCAAAGGAAAATAATGCATTCATGTTACAAATAATTTTATTTCATTGACATCTATGTTGTTTCTATATTTTAATCAAACAAATGTCTTAATTTCCACTTTAGTGAATGGGCGAGTGGTCATATAGAGAGAAATGATAATGTCACTGAGAAACGACAAGAAAGCCCAGTATTGGAAAGCCTGCTTGTAGATTACTTTAAAGGACATTCTTGGACATTCTCCATTCTCCCTCCAGTTGTTATATAGTTAACAAAAAAAAAATCATTTTAATCTGATGCCCATACACCAAAATATAGTATGAATAACCTAATAGAATTAAAACAAATTGAGGGAATGGCTTTCATTTCAGTTGAAAAAAAACCCCACCCACATTTTAACTTCAGAGATGACAGATGCCATTTTGAAATGCATTCCAAAACCTTAATATAGGCACATTTCAAATCAAATGGACAAAATCTATTATTAAACTATTGAACTTATATTTTCAATAATAAATGATTCAACAATATGTACACAACACCGACTAAACCATATTTTATTTCTATTAGTACAAGTGTGGACACAGAAATGTGCTGTCCAAAAGGCAAGTGTGGATGTCAATATTTCATATTATTAACTTTAAGAAAGAAAAAAAAATTCATGGACACAGGAGTCCTGGATTTTTTTAATAAAAAACTAATTCTGGATTATTATTTTGCTTAAAGTCCGGTCCTGTGTTTTTATTTCAAATTTTCATCATAGCCCCCCTTCCCCCTCCCAAGGGATATACAATTGTATCATTAATAATAATTAATAAATGATAAATTCAGATTTTCTATTTAAAATAAATCTCATTTACAAAACCACTGAAATTTGTTCAATTTTTAACGCTGATTTAATCTATAGTTGCAACAAATTTTTATTTTTCTCTTTAAACTGTCGAAACATAACATTTTTTAAATAAAATTCACCCCCCCCCCTTTTTTTCCCTTTTTTCTTGTTTGAATCAATGATCTACAATATTCCAGAATCAAACAAATGAATAAATATAACATAGATTTCTTTTACATGCATCTTTTTACCATGCGAGTCAGTGTGTTTTAAATCGGTCATCCAATCAGGATGCTCATTATTCTTGTCCAAGATAAAAAAATACATCACTAAAATTACCTGTGGGTGTTTCCCCACTTCAACTCGTAAATTTACATATAAGAAATCGGAAATATTTCGTCATAAAACTTCACACATGGTTTTGTCTATCATATTTCTTGAAGACAAACATAATTTTTTTTTCTAAATATGTTGTTTAATAAAATGGCTTGCTCGTAACTATGGTACAAACTACTTACATAATACCATGTTGTTGAATTTCGGCAAATGACGCCACAGTTTTATTTATAACCCACTTCTGTTTATACTGCTGTACCTTTTAAAAATAAAACTGGTGTATTTACCAAAAACCAAAAGAATGCTTTAGTTAGCCAACACACATTTATTCCATTGAAGCATTTCTTTTGTTTTTCATTCACCCATAGATCTTTTTCTGTTTTAGAAATAAGAATATAAAATCCAAAACTCACTAAGACATACATGTATGTTTATTTGTCAGAACATGCTTTACAAACTGTATATCTGGACAAGTTTGTTTTTAATCAAATGCTGGTTTTAGGTTAATTATAATTGTAATTTTATTTTTTTCAGTGGCTTCAATATACCAACCAGCTGAAGATGGAACTTTTACCTGTTTAGATGGATCATCAAAGCTACCTTATGAATATGTTAATGATGATTATTGTGATTGTAATGATGGAACAGATGAACCAGGTATGATTAATTAATACTCAGATCTTAGTATATATGTACAAATGTAGTAAAACATTATGTGTGGAGCCTCAATGATTGTTTAGTTGTGATAAAGTTTATCACTGACTTAGGTACAGGGCCGTTTTAACAGCATTATAGGCCCCACAGCAATTCGGTGCACTGGGGCCCATACCTACATAACCACTCACAGAAATAAAAATGTAAATGGTCGATAAAATTAAACATATTTATTGTATTGTTGCTTCAAAAAAAAAAATCAGTGTTTAAACATTAAAAACCATGCCGTACACAACATACATAGATTAGCCTGAGGTCCCCGGGCAACTGCTCAGCATGCCCATGCTTTAAGACAGCACATCTTGGGCAAGGTCAGAGATTTTCCCTGGGTTAGTCTATAAAGTATGATTGATTGGAATAGGTGTGTAGATATATAAGAATGAATAATTTATCAGAAGTGGAATCAAGTAGGTTTGGATATTTATAACCAGTCTATCTATCGTGGTGAAAAAGCTGATTATTAACAGACTTTTAACAGCAAAAATAAAGGTTAGGGTTAGAGTTAGAGTGTTTAACGCCACTTTCGACAATATTTCAGATATATCTCAGCGGTCAGTTTTATTGGTGGAGCAATCTGGAGAAAACCACTGATCTGCCGCAAGTCACTGACAAAACTTTTATTACATAAATTGTATTGAGTACAACTCGTCAAGAGTGGGATTCGAACTCATAACTGTTGTGGTTATAAGCACTGATTGCACAGATAGTTGTAAATCCAACTATCATAGGAACACGACCATGACAGCCACAAAATAAAGATTACTTCCTCAGTCATCTAAATAAATGTGTCAACAGTTATTCAATACAACATTTTATAATTTTATATAAATTTCATCATTCAGCTGTACATTCTCTGTTTGTTTTAATTTTATTAAACCATTTGTTTGCAGTTTGTTTAATGAAAATTTAGATACTCAATCAAACTCTCCTACAAAAACAAATAACTCAGCAGTGACCACAATATGTTTTTATACTTGATGGACACATAGCCAATCTCTGAATAAGAATAAGAAAAAAAGCATCCTTTATCTGTATAATTCCTATTTTTTATTCTAATGTCTCATTATGTGTAAATGTTAATTGTATTTTATAGGTACCTCAGCTTGTCCTAACGGGAAGTTCCATTGTACTAATGCAGGATACATCCCATCAAATGTTTTATCATCAAGAGTGAATGATGGTGTATGTGGTATGTATACAACAGTATAAAGTGAATTCTATGGAGATATTGGTTGGTAGAATTAGAAATATTGTAAAATGATTCCAAACTGATAGGTTTACAATGAAATTTTACTTTTTAGCTCACCTTGCTAAGGCAATGTGAGCTTTTGCCATCACTTGGTGTCTGTCGTCCGTTAACTTTTCACATTTTAATTTCTCCTCTGAAACCCCTTAGCCAAATGAACTAAAACTTGATAGGAGGCATCATTGGAAGGTCCTCTATAAAGATTGCTCATTTTTGTCCCGATCCATGAACAAACATGGTTGCTACAGGCAATTCTTGTTTCTGATTGGCTGATTTGTTTAAATCTTCTCCTCTGAAACCGCTATGCCAAATAAACCAACACTTGGAAGGAAGCATCTTTAGAAAGTCCTCTATATAGATTGCTCACTTCGTCCCGATCCGATATCAAACATGGCCACCACAGGCAATTCTTGTTTCTGATTGGTTGATTTCTAAAAAAATCTTCTCCTCTGAAAGTGCTTAGTCAAATGAATCAACATTTGGTAGGAAGCATCTATGGAAGGTCCGCTATAAAATTGCTCATTAAGTTCCGATCCGTTAACAAACATGGCTGCCACAGGCAATTCTTGTTTCTGATTGGTTGATTTCTAAAATATCTTCTCCTCTGAATCCGCTTTCGGGGGAATGAAAGGAAATTTGGTAGGTGGCATCCTTGGAAGGTCCTCTATAAAGATTGCTCAATTTGTCCCGATTCGTTAACAAACATGGCCACCATAGGCAATTCTTGTTTCTGGTTGTTCGATTTCTAAATAATATTCTCCTCTGAAACTGAGTAGCCAAATGAACCAAAATTTGGTAGGAAGCACCTATGGAAGGTTCTGTGTTAAGTTTCCTCAAAGCAAAATGAAAGGTGAGCGACACAGGCTCAGCCCACTGAACCTCTAGTTTTTAGATATTCATTTCAATTTCCATTTATTATTTTTACCACATCTGTGGTGTAATGGTTAGCAAGCTTTCTTCAAGGATGGTAGATTGTCGGTTCATGCATTTATGAGTATGAGCAAAGACTGGTTGGATCAGAATCAGGATAATGTGTCTGAGTGGAGCAACATGTTTGTCTACCTGTGGAATGCTGCTTTAGTGAACTAGCACTATAAGAATTCAAATAAGTGTGTTGATCTATTCCAAAGCTGACATCATCTCATCGATTGAAGCTTGTTCTTGCCATGATATAGCTGAAAAATTGCTCATTTGGTGCTAATTAAACAACAATTTAACACAAAAAAAAAACTACTGCCATGTTCCTTCTATAGAATTGTTTTGTCATGAATTATAATTAGACCAAGATGTGAACCTTTCTTGTGGTCATAAGGTAATGCCTGCAGAGTGTATTTATAATCTTGAGCTTATCAATCTTTGAAACTGCTGGACATTAACCGTATATTTTCATATACATGATATACGGGCAGTTAATATTGTTTGGTATAAAATTGTTTATTGGTAATTTGGACATTTTTCGTTTGATTTAAATGGGTGATATTGTCATTATCAACAAACTGACTTTGATACTGAGGTCAGTGTGACGTCAAACACATGATGATTTTGCTGATAAAAACAGTAACATCAGTTTTGAAGGTCTCGACATACATTATCACAGTATCACAGATCGTCCTTTCAGTATCTCTGCTATGCTAGTGATAATGTCTGTCTCAACCTTCGTTACTGCAGTTATTATATATATATATATTTAAATACATCTATTTTTCTTTACTTATAATACTGTATTGGTATGTAGATTGTTGTGATGGTACAGATGAATATGCAGGGAGAATTGAATGTGTAAATAACTGCAAGTAAGTTGAACACTAGCATTCCTATCTTCTTTTCTAATTGTCTTCTCTTTGTAACATATTTCAAACAAGCTAATGTCCTGTTCATTTCAAACAAGCCAATGTCCTGTTCATTTCAAACAAGCTAATGTCCTGTTCATTTCAAACAAGCTAATGTCCTGTTCATTTCAAACAAGCTAATGTCCTGTTCATTTCAAACAAGCTAATGTCCTGTTCATTTCAAACAAGCTAATGTCCTGTTCATTTCAAACAAGCTAATGTCCTGTTCATTTCAAACAAGCTAATGTCCTGTTCATTTCAAACAAGCCAATGTCCTGTTCATTTCAAACAAGCCAATGTCCTGTTCATTTCAAACAAGCTAATGTCCTGTTCATTTCAAACAGGGCTAATGTCCTGTTCATTTCAAACAAGCTAATGTCCTGTTCATTTCAAACAAGCCAATGTCCTGTTCATTTCAAACAAGCTAATGTCCTGTTCATTTCAAACAAGCTAATGTCCTGTTCATTTCAAACAAGCTAATGTCCTGTTCATTTCAAACAAGCTAATGTCCTGTTCATTTCAAACAAGCTAATGTCCTGTTCATTTCAAACAAGCTAATGTCCTGTTCATTTCAAACAAGCCAATGTCCTGTTCATTTCAAACAAGCCAATGTCCTGTTCATTTCAAACAAGCTAATGTCCTGTTCATTTCAAACAAGCTAATGTCCTGTTCATTTCAAACAAGCTAATGTCCTGTTCATTTCAAACAAGCTAATGTCCTGTTCATTTCAAACAAGCTAATGTCCTGTTCATTTCAAACAAGCTAATGTCCTGTTCATTTCAAACAAGCTAATGTCCTGTTCATTTCAAACAAGCTAATGTCCTGTTCATTTCAAACAAGCTAATGTCCTGTTCATTTCAAACAAGCTAATGTCCTGTTCATTTCAAACAAGCCAATGTCCTGTTCATTTCAAACAAGCTAATGTCCTGTTCATTTCAAACAAGCTAATGTCCTGTTCATTTCAAACAAGCTAATGTCCTGTTCATTTCAAACAAGCTAATGTCCTGTTCATTTAAAACAAGCTAATGTCCTGTTCATTTCAAACAAGCTAATGTCCTGTTCATTTCAAACAAGCTAATGTCCTGTTCATTTCAAACAAGCCAATGTCCTGTTCATTTCAAACAAGCCAATGTCCTGTTCATTTCAAACAAGCCAATGTCCTGTTCATTTCAAACAAGCCAATGTCCTGTTCATTTCAAACAAGCTAATGTCCTGTTCATTTCAAACAAGCTAATGTCCTGTTCATTTCAAACAAGCTAATGTCCTGTTCATTTCAAACAAGCTAATGTCCTGTTCATTTCAAACAAGCTAATGTCCTGTTCATTTCAAACAAGCTAATGTCCTGTTCATTTCAAACAAGCTAATGTCCTGTTCATTTCAAACAAGCTAATGTCCTGTTCATTTCAAACAAGCTAATGTCCTGTTCATTTCAAACAAGCTAATGTCCTGTTCATTTCAAACAAGCCAATGTCCTGTTCATTTCAAACAAGCCAATGTCCTGTTCATTTCAAACAAGCTAATGTCCTGTTCATTTCAAACAAGCTAATGTCCTGTTCATTTCAAACAAGCTAATGTCCTGTTCATTTCAAACAAGCTAATGTCCTGTTCATTTCAAACAAGCTAATGTCCTGTTCATTTCAAACAAGCTAATGTCCTGTTCATTTCAAACAAGCCAATGTCCTGTTCATTTCAAACAAGCCAATGTCCTGTTCATTTCAAACAAGCCAATGTCCTGTTCATTTCAAACAAGCCAATGTCCTGTTCATTTCAAACAAGCCAATGTCCTGTTCATTTCAAACAAGCTAATGTCCTGTTCATTTCAAACAAGCTAATGTCCTGTTCATTTCAAACAAGCTAATGTCCTGTTCATTTCAAACAAGCTAATGTCCTGTTCATTTCAAACAAGCTAATGTCCTGTTCATTTCAAACAAGCTAATGTCCTGTTCATTTCAAACAAGCTAATGTCCTGTTCATTTCAAACAAGCTAATGTCCTGTTCATTTCAAACAAGCTAATGTCCTGTTCATTTCAAACAAGCTAATGTCCTGTTCATTTCAAACAAGCCAATGTCCTGTTAATTTCAACAGTTTATTCACAGAGCTCCAGATAAGCTGCGTATTTGCGTTTTTTACACTATAAAAATGAGTAAAAACGCATGTATTATCAGATCAGAGTGTACACATTACGCATACATATTGCGGTGTAAGCAAACTTTCCAAATTCGGAGCGTACTTGTACGCTGTTAACGATAATACAGTCGTGTACATTAATAATGCATTTTTGTCTTTGAGAAATTCCTCGTTATTACTTTCCTTTATACTTTTCGAAGGAGAGAGCGTATACATCTGAGGGGTCCCGAATGTTTGCCTTTCTAAGCACCGATGTCAAAAGAGATCTGAATGGATGTTTATGATAAATCATCCAATCGCGGTCAATATTACAAATAAATGCGGTGCTCCTTATAATGAGTGGTTTACGTAATAAGTAAGAACTAAAACGAAAGTAAATTTGGGAACACGTTTGTTGAAAATGAGCAAGAACATGTTTTTCTAAACTTCTATTGTATTTTAATGTAGTACTTATGCAAATAGCTTGTCAGGGTGTGGTGTCAGTTATATAAAGTAAACACACAACAAAATATTTACAACATTTTATTAATATAATAAACATGACACAATCATGTCAAATTAAACAGAGATATACATTTCACTTGCATCCTGCGTTTATTGAATAACACTTGTGTCAAACATAATTTTAAAAGTGTACATATAAGCAATCTTTTATGAAGTAGAGAGTACAACAGTGCAAAGGAAATATGCAAATACCCATCATTTTCAAAAGTAGGGGGTAATTACCCTTTGGACTTGAAAATTATCTGGAGCTCTGTATTCAGTACTGTTGTCAATATTGCACTGTGTGTATTATTTTACATACACTAGTAGTATTCATCTGTAATTTATACATTTTTCCTTTGATCTTATAGACAGATATTTTCGGTATCAACAAGCTGCCTCTGATACTGAAAATTATCAGTCTTCGTGACATCGAACACATTATGATGTTACCTATCAAAACAGTAAAAGTTTGGTTGGTCTCAACGTATTATCTCCAGTATCTCAACCATCCTATCAGACTCAATGCGATAATAGCGATAATGTGTCTCAACCTTCATAATTACTGTAATTCTATATTTATTTTTATATCAAACACTGATGGGTAATGGTTGTTTAATGTCACTTACTACAGTATTTCAGACATAATGAATGGTTGGTCTGTTACTATTGAAAATCACATATCAGGTGCAAGTCATTGACAAACTTTTTATCACATCGAGTTGTATCAAGTACATTGTAATGTAGATTGTAAATCCAATTGGGTAATTTTTGCGATTTTTGTTAAAAATGTTACATGTGCCATGTCTATACATCAGGCCTCAAAGTGGGATTTTAATTTTGGTGGCCAGGTGGCCACCAACTCCAAAAATCTGGAGGCCAATCTCAAATTTTAGTGGCCAAAGAAAAAAAAATTGGTAGACAAAGATACAAGGTAAAAGAGTAAAAACAAATATTCTTTCAATAAATTAATCACTGTTCAATGTCCTCCTCTGTAGGCCAGTTTTGATATTGAAAGTTCAATATTTTCCTCTCTCTAATTGAAAATTATCCAGAATTTCCAGTCGCCAACTTCAATTATGCTGGTGGTCACGCTGGGCACCAGATTTAAATTTTGGTCGCCAGAGACGAAATTTGGTCGCCCAGGCCACCTTTTTAGTAGACAAAATTGAGCCCTGTACATGTATTTGTAATTTCTAATATTTCAAAATTAAGTACTTTTTTCGTTTCCAGAGAATTAGGAAAGAAGCTGAGAGAAGAACAAGATAAACAAAGACTATTACAACAAGAAGGCTATGAGAAACAAAAACAATTTGCTGAAGAAGGGAAACGAATGTATGAAGAGAAATTGGTAATTAAAATACAGATTCACCGAGAAAGTTAATCGAGAGGCTTATGATTAGATATGAACTTGTCAGACCAAGGCCAGTATGATTATATGATTGTCCAAGCAAGTTTTTTCATTTCAATCGGATCTGACATCCAAAATGGATAACTCACGGATAGTAGTTTAGATTGACTAGAAAGTGAAAAATCGCTTCAGATCCCATAAACCCATATCCATACTTTGCAGCAATGATCTCCTAGCAGAATAGTGTTAATCTATATTGTATTTATCTTTTTATATCTTTTACAGAGTAAGCAAGAAGAACTTGAAAAAGAAAAAGAAACCTTAGAAGTCACAGTTAAAGATCTTGAAAGTTTGTATTATATTTTTTTGTTTTTTTTTACTTCTGAAAAACAATCTAATGCATTTTACCAGCATAAAGGCGATACATTTTTCTAAAACAACACTGAAATGTCTTGTATACATGTAAGTAAAATTAAAACAATCAATCTAAAACTTGACCAATACAACCTGAGTTATATACATGTACATTGTAATTTCTTTTTCACTCATCATAATAAAATATGTTAGCTACTATTAGATATTCATATAATTTAATTTTTGTTTTACAGCTCAAAAGCTTGAGGCTGAAGCACCAGAAACTGAGGCGAAAGACAAACATCAGAAAGCTTGGGATGGTAGGTCACTTCCTGTTTCCATTAACTGCTGAGGAGTTTATCTACTATATTTTGAATTGCTTAATGTACAATGTTTCAACTATAAGTGGTGTTATTGTGTTATGTTCATCAGACTATTAATATACATGTATAAGAAACATCTTTACATGGATTGTCTCATACAGCCAACACTGCTCTGACGGGGAAGAATTTTCTAGGCAAGATATTGTCTGATATCTCAATCTATCATTGGTTGTGAATTAATTTAAAAAAAAAGATAAATGTATATATACCATTGCCGCATGATTAAACTCTGGTACAAAATATATATATATTAATTCAAATATCAAGGTGAAGTTATAATACAATCAAGTGAGAAAAAAAATAAATCATGACATTGATAAGGTATTTTTTTTCAGAATTGAAAGCAGAAAGACAAGCAAAGAGAGATTCTGAAGTTGCTGCAGAAGCTTTTAAAGAACTTGATAGTAACAATGATAATTTGTAAGTCAAGATACTTCTCAGTTTGTTTTTATCTTTGTAAGTCAAGATACTTCTCAGTTCGTTTTTATCTCTGTAAATCAAGATTCTTTTCATTTTGTTTTTTTCTCTGCAAGTCGAGATACTTTTCAGCTTTTAATAGCTTAGCTACAAGTGTTTTATATGGACCTTTCATTTATCTTGAACATTAAAATATTTATATTTTTTAATCATTTCAATAAATTGACAGATTTGTGTTGATTGTGTATTTTGTACTGCATACTTACAGGTATATATAATTAGATGTTTTGATGGTCTGTGTGTCTGTATATTCGTGATACTAATTTTTCATGGATAGTATCAAACCATGAAATGAGGAATTCAATGAATATTTGTCTCCATATATTGTACATCTATATCTGTACTCATTATAGAATTGGATTCATCAATTTATGTATCCATGAAAATTCTATTTTTCCCCAGCCACAGCAATTAGTACCGTCTTTTTGTGTCTGTTAAATGCACTTGTGCATAGAACGCACCCCCTTTCCTCCCCCAAAAATCTGTGGAAAATTCTAGTTCCTATCTATAGAACGGAGAAATCCTCGTTCAAATGGCAAAATACTGCTTACCACAGATCACGTATTTGTTAATCCATGTATTTTTGATGAATTTTAGACATGGAAATGTTAAATTAGTTTTGTTAAAAGAGTTTAAGCCGATTATTCTACATTTTGCAAGTGGAAATTAGCTGTTTTGTGAATGCAGGAAGTTTATCGGTAATGTTTAATTTGAAAACAAGTTCAAAACGGCAATGAAAATGATACGGATAGCAGGAGCAGTTGATTTTTTTGTCGTTCTTTACGTGAATTATGGTTGTTTTAAATAATAAATATGTAGATATGTTTAATCTTGAATCAGTATTAATTCATCAAATAATGATTGAACCGTTCATGTGATCAAAGATAGGCAAGCTTGGGTCAAGCTTAAAATAGGAAGTAATTACGATCGATTCAAATAAAGAGAAAACAATATAAATGTAATAACATTAATTAAGACCTGATCAGAGAGATTATAATTTCTTTTGAAGTGTACTCATATTGTAACAATGCTACAATATATTATATAATATTGACAGGTGTCCCAGTATGTTCAATTATCTTTTCACACCTTGTTATACAATATACGATCCTTGACCTTGTCAACTGCTGTAAAAATCGATAATTCAAACAAAGGTTCAATACCCAAATACAGGTAATTTCACCCCAGGAAAAAATAGATTGAAAAAAAGTAAAATATCACACGTCTGATAGCAAACATTTGACAGTTATTCCTGCATTCATATGGACAATTAGTTCTGAACAACAACACCAATGCACCGTATGATTATTGACAAACATCGAGAATATTTACATACCTTTCAAAAAGGCAATGAACAAGCAATAAATATTTTTTTTTATGCAATTTTATTTTAAATAACACATGTATAATGAACACAATTAATGTTATTTGAACATTAATTCATCGATCATTGGGAATATTGCCGTCCGTGAATTCGAAGCTATGCTACTGGCAACTCTGCGTGACCTGAAAAAAAGTATCTGATACTTTCTCTTATGCATAAAACGCACCCCACCTACAAATTATCATTTTAAAGCATAAGACCGCATTCTATACGTACCAAAAAACGGTATTCACAAATTTAAATGAATTCACTGTAGTTATCTAATGTGAGCAGTATATCAGGCCCCCAGCAGTATTCACGATGAGACACAAGTTTAACAACAATAAATGGACATGTAGGTATATATTATTTTTGTTTATTTATTTTTAGTGTTGACTTAATGGAGGTGATTTCACATAATGAATTTGACATTGATTCCAATGGTGTGGTATCTGAAGAAGAAGCTAAAGTATGTACAGTATCATTTAAATAATAAAAATCTAGATTGAGGGTTAGAGATATGGTGTTAGACGTCACTTTCAACAATATTTCACTTATTTCGTAGCGGTCAGTTTTATTGATGGAGGAAACCGGAGTACCAGGAGAAAACCACAGACCTGTCACAAGTCACTGACAAACTTTATCACATATTAATGTTGTATGGAGCCATGAGCGAGATTCACGACCATGACACCCGTGTAATGAATCTTGATTGGTTTTTATGCTGGAATTATAGTTTTAAGATTTAAAAAGTGAATATCAGTATATTTTATTAGAAAGTCTGTCATAAATGATTTGTTTACCATTTATTTTAAAATATTTTAACCAAAAATTTCTATCAGCATTGGCTTTTCACATTATTTTGTATATTTCAATCAGAAATTCTTTCATGGGATAGCAAGGTATGTTTTTAAATCATTATACTTGTATCATAATTCCAGTTTTAACATCGGTGGTGTTATGGTTGGTGTGCTCTCCTCGAAAGCAGTAGATAATTGATTCAAGCCCTGTTTGGGTCCAAGTGGAGAGACATGTCTACCTGCAGACTGTTGTTTCAGTGAACTAGCACTATAAGAATCTAACTAAGCATGTTGGTCTAGTACAGAGCATACACCATCATCATCATCTCATCGAAATGCAATTTGTTTCTGTCGTGATATAACTGAAAAATTGCTCATTTGGCAGATATGTGATTAAGGATAACCAATAATACTATTTATTTGGCTGAGTCAGTACATTCAAACAATCCTGCAAACCCATTGTACAATTTGATATTTTCTCAGCATAGATTTGAAAGATATTAACATCAATACAGAAAAAATCCCTATTTCCTTAGATAACTGAAAATCTGTTCTTTTTATTTTAAATCAAATGTTTAAATAAAATAATTATACCCCCGCTCCCCGAAGGGGGAGGGGGGTATACTGTTTTACCTCTGTCCATCTGTCCGTCCGTCCAAGATATTTTTCGTCACATTTTTCTCAGTAACTGTTGATGGCAGAAATCTGATATTTGGTCACAAGCGTCATATAGGTATACCATATAGCGTTTTTGGACCCATCAGATTCCTACTTCCTGTTTGCCGACTTTGTTGATTTTTATACACATTGAACATATATGCTCATTTTTCTCAGCAACTGTTGATGGCAGAAATCTGATATTTGGTCACAAGCTTCATATATATACCCCATATCGTGGGAAGCGTTTTTGGACCCTTCAGATTCCTACTTCCTGTTTACCGATTTTGTTGATTTTTATACACATTTAACATACATTTGTATATGCACATTTTTCGTCGCATTTTTCTAAGCAACTATTGATGACAGGAATCTGATATTTGGTCACAAGCTTCATATAGGTATGCCATATTGTGGGAAGCGTTTTTGGATCCGTCAGATTCCTACTTCCTGTTTGCCGACTTAGTTGATTTTTATACACATTGAACATATATGCACATTTTTCATCACATTTTTCTCAGCAACTATGGATGGCAGAGATCTGATATTTGGTCACAAGCTTCATATAGGTACCCCATATCGTGGGAAGCGTTTTTGGACCCATCAGATTCCTACTTCTTGTTTGCCGACTTGATTTTTATACACATTGAACATGCATTTTGTATATGCCCATTTTTAGTTGCATTTTTCTAAACAACTATTGATGGCAAAATCTGATATTTGGTCACAAGCTTCATATAGGGTACTTCCTGTTTGCCGAAGTGCAGGGGTATCATAGGTGAGCATTAGCTCACAGTTCATCTTATTTGTCCCTGCTACTTGGATACAAATTCTTGTTTACTAATTGGAGGTGAGGATCTTCTCTTTGTAAAACCCTTTTTACTGAGAAAAACACATTCCAGTAACTGACCGTCACTGGTAACCCAAACCTGACCAGATACTCTCCACTCATCACGTATGGGTCAACTGACAGAGAAATCCTCGTAATCACATGATTATTTATCTCGAATCTGACTGTCTCCACTGAATTTGGAGGACCTATTATTTGCACTGATTTTACATTATACTTGGCCTAAGATTATTTAACACTACTTTGATTCGTTGTTTGGATAGTGCAAGAAAAAACTGTGTTATATTAAAATTGTTATTTTTGTGACCTACTGACCAATCGAAAATTGCAGGAATTGCTATTACAACTTCTAAATGCCAAAACAAATCAATGTAATTGTTTCACTTGACCATGGATGGGGAGTGGAGAGTATTGGAGCAAGATCAGCCGTGGGTTTCCGACGACAGTAAAACTAACATATTTCTTAAAATTTCGTTTAACTCCCAAAAATCAAACCAAGTTACTAAACCCAACGCTTACGGTAATAGTAAAGTTCATTGCTATCATTTAAGGAACATTTAGAAGACAAAGATCAGGTTGACATAGATACATTTGTATCCTCTATTTGGCCTCATGTAAAAGACATTTACAAGAAGCCCACCCCTGATGAGCCTCTACCTAGTGATGACGACACAGCTGAAGAGGCCAGAGGAGAGGAAGCAAAAACTGAGGAGGTATGGATTGAAAACAACTTTTTTTTTATCTTGCCAATTTTTGTAATAAAGATTATTCCAGTAAAGTAGGGCTTTCAATACTTTTCAAGTCTACCATTACTTCACTATTTACAGGCATTACTTTTTATTAAAATTTGAACAATTTTCATGAATATCTTATACAACACTCTTTAATATAAGGAGGTACAAAAGACCATTTATGGCGGGTAAAAGTACCTGGTACTGCCCCTATTGAAAGCCCTGGTAAAGAAGTTTTTTTTTTTTTTTTTATCAAATTGTATTAGTAAAGATAGTAAAAGTTTGAGGTATTTATCTTTTTCTATTGTCATTCATTACATTACATCTTGTTGATTTATTTTTATTAAATCAAAATAGGAAATTATATAAAAACAAGTTTGAAAATGGAAATAGAAAAGGTTTCTTCTACTTTATCTTGACCACATCAGCTAAACTTTCTTTGCACTGTACAAATTATATTAGGAAATATTACATGTAAGCAATTATGATTTCATCCTTGACAGTTCTGTATTTGTTACTGGAATAGTCTTGTTGAATAAATTGTTGGTCAAAATTATTCATTTTCTATTTAATTATGTCTCCCCTTCAAATGAAGGGAGACATATTGTTTTAGTCTGATTTTTTCTTCTTCCGCTTCTTCTTCTGCTTCTTCTCAGCGAAGCTTGTACGGACCATAACTTTTTTGTCTTTCCAGATAGGTCAATGATATTTGGTATGTGGGTGCATGACCATAAGGCGGTGTGTCACGTACCGTAATGACCTTCGTGGGACTTTGACCTCAAGGTCAAATAATTGTTTTTTAGGGGAGACATAAGTTTTAGGTATCTAAAACAGTTCTTCCTATTTTTTTTTTAGTTTAATTTGAAAATATAGTTAAAATTACATAGATAGTTTTTGATGGAAATTATTTATTTTCTATTTAATTTTTCTTTTAGTTTTATTTGAAAATATAGTTAAAATTGCATAGATAGATTTTAATGAAAATTACTAAGATTTTCAGTCAACCTTGACCTTGTAATATAAAATCTCTTTCAAGGTCTGAAGTTTATTTATAGAAGTGAAATGGACAAAAAAGTGTGATCTACATGGTTTTTTTTTCACATTAGGAATCAAAAAAGATTTAGTACATTTAGATAGATAGATAGATAGATAGTTACTTTCACAAAAAACTAATTCAATTATTACACAAAGTCCAAAAGATTTTTAAAATGAATTTAGTATATCATTACATATTATGCATGTAATACTTTAGAGTTGGCTAGTAGTTAAAAAAGGAGTAGATATATTATTTAGAAAGCACAGCATGTCTCTGGAATAAACATCGTTAGGTACACTAAAAATCAAAAGATTGGAAAGCCAAATAATTTAAAAGTCTTTGGTATCTGAAAAACGAAAGGGCCTAAGCAGTAGAGTCAAATTTGGCTAAGTTTACTTATGGTAGAGGGAGATTCAGCTTAGTTTACTTATGGTAGAGGGAGATTCAGCTTAGTTTACTTATGGTAGAGGGAGATTCAGCTAAGTTTACTTATGGTAGAGGGAGATTCAGCTAAGTTTACTTATGGTAGAGGGAGATTCAGCTTAGTTTACTTATGGTAGAGGGAGATTCAGCTTAGTTTACTTATGGTAGAGGGAGATTCAGCTTAGTTTACTTATGGTAGAGGGAGATTCAGCTAAGTTTACTTATGGTAGAGGGAGATTCAGCTTAGTTTACTTATGGTAGAGGGAGATTCAGCTAAGTTTACTTATGGTAGAGGGAGATTCAGCTTAGTTTACTTATGGTAGAGGGAGATTCAGCTTAGTTTACTTATGGTAGAGGGAGATTCAGCTAAGTTTACTTATGGTAGAGGGAGATTCAGCTTAGTTTACTTATGGTAGAGGGAGATTCAGCTAAGTTTACTTATGGTAGAGGGAGATTCAGCTAAGTTTACTTATGGTAGAGGGAGATTCAGCTTAGTTTACTTATGGTAGAGGGAGATTCAGCTTAGTTTACTTATGGTAGAGGGAGATTCAGCTTAGTTTACTTATGGTAGAGGGAGATTCAGCTAAGTTTACTTATGGTAGAGGAGATTCAGCTAAGTTTACTTATGGTAGAGGGAGATTCAGCTTAGTTTACTTATGGTAGAGGGAGATTCAGCTAAGTTTACTTATGGTAGAGGGAGATTCAGCTTAGTTTACTTATGGTAGAGGGAGATTCAGCTAAGTTTACTTATGGTAGAGGGAGATTCAGCTAAGTTTACTTATGGTAGAGGGAGATTCAGCTAAGTTTACTTATGGTAGAGGGAGATTCAGCTTAGTTTACTTATGGTAGAGGGAGATTCAGCTTAGTTTACTTATGGTAGAGGGAGATTCAGCTTAGTTTACTTATGGTAGAGGGAGATTCAGCTTAGTTTACTTATGGTAGAGGGAGATTCAGCTTAGTTTACTTATGGTAGAGGAGATTCAGCTAAGTTTACTTATGGTAGAGGGAGATTCAGCTTAGTTTACTTATGGTAGAGGGAGATTCAGCTTAGTTTACTTATGGTAGAGGGAGATTCAGCTTAGTTTACTTATGGTAGAGGGAGATTCAGCTTAGTTTACTTATGGTAGAGGGAGATTCAGCTAAGTTTACTTATGGTAGAGGGAGATTCAGCTTAGTTTACTTATGGTAGAGGGAGATTCAGCTAAGTTTACTTATGGTAGAGGGAGATTCAGCTAAGTTTACTTATGGTAGAGGGAGATTCAGCTAAGTTTACTTATGGTAGAGGGAGATTCAGCTAAGTTTACTTATGGTAGAGGGAGATTCAGCTTAGTTTACTTATGGTAGAGGGAGATTCAGCTTAGTTTACTTATGGTAGAGGAGATTCAGCTAAGTTTACTTATGGTAGAGGGAGATTCAGCTTAGTTTACTTATGGTAGAGGGAGATTCAGCTAAGTTTACTTATGGTAGAGGGAGATTCAGCTTAGTTTACTTATGGTAGAGGGAGATTCAGCTTAGTTTACTTATGGTAGAGGGAGATTCAGCTTAGTTTTGATAATGATTACATTATTCATGAACTGTCAATTTCAATAATAAATATATATATCTAATAAAGCATGTCAGTGCTTAAACACTGACTGACTATACTGGGCAGATGATAGCTTCAGAATCAAACCACGTCAAAAATAACCTTTTTGATGAGGGGTTTAGATGGTTTCAGCTATTTTCAGTTATTTTATTTTCTATCCAGAATCATCCCAGTAATTCATTTATAGTGTAATTGGTTATTGGTTGGGTGTTTATATTTATTTTGATTTGTTAGATGTAGGACAACAATGTTGGGTTTATGAGGTAAAAAAGGTGTTGAAGACAATTAAAATGGACCATTTGCACATTTCCGACTTTGGTTCTAAAATTATATGTTTTACAGGAGTTAATTTCCTGTAAGGCAAAAGGCTCCAAATTAATGCAAAAATCAATGAAAATATCATATAATTTTTCCAATAATCTTTTAAATAATTTAATGTTGTAACAACTTGTAAATTTTCTATTTGCTATGAAATTATCCTCTGATTTTTTACAAAGTTCAAATATCTACAAATTATGGGAAAATTATACTCAAAAGTTGTTCTATCCTTACCCCATCTAGACTGGGTACCACTTAGCCTGTCGTAAGGGAAAAAAATCACATAAAAACGAATAATTTTAGAATCAAATTGGAAATGTGCAAAAGGTCTATTAGTAATATTAAGATCATGCAGTATGAAATGGTGGTTTTAATTGTTCTGGTAGTGGTTTTTACTTTATACACATATATCGGTACTCTCAATCCTTTACCACATATACCATATAATGTCTGCTACATCTTATCACCTTTGACCTTTTCAAACCTCTATTTAGTTTCTTGTATATGTTATCTTCTGATTATAGGAAAGATTTATATTGATGTTCACACAGCATCATCATCATCTTGTCATCAGTTGTCAAATTTTAAGATTATAATTGGGTTAATTTGATATAACCAATGGAAGAACAGAATAAATTAAAAATAACTACTCATGCATGTGCTTGTTGTAATTTAATTTGTACATGCTTTTAATATTTTTTGAATGTTTGAAAAGATTTTATTGTAATGTAAATTAAAACAGGCTCAGACTCCTGCCCCTGGGGATTCACCATCCATCCTTGACGATGAGGATGAGGATGGGGACTATGATGATGATGAAGATGATGATGACGATGATGAAGAACAACATCATGATGTGAGTCTACTTTCACTTTGATCGTGCTAATTTAGACATGCAACTTTCTTGAACATTTACTTTTGTATATTTAGACATACAGTATAGTCTTTCAGTAGTCATCTTATGTAAGTATTTAATTGGCAAAATTTTGTATTTACTTGTCAATATTTTATAGGTATACTATAACATTACTAAAAAATTAAAATAATAAAATCTGTTCCTCTCCTATTTTTGATTACATGTACCCAGAATCCACCATGTTTTTATTTGGTATGTTTCCTATTGATAACAAATCAAGTATTTGTTGTAAAAAAACCAGAATACTTTAAAAATTACTTATTTTATGTATGACAGCAAGTAGTTCCTACACCAACACCAGGAATAGCTGGTGAGCCAGAACTGATTTTAGATCCACCAGAGGTAATTTGGTGTCAGATAGATAGAATGCTTGTGTCTCGGTTGATTTATGTTTATATGCAAACCAGATTTGTTTTTAGCTTGATCTGGATGTGAATTTGGAATGTATGCCAAAATTCATGTTGGTTATGATTTTTTTTTTTCAGTTTTAGCCTTACTACACTGTACACACCCTACTTGTTTATAATCTATTTTTTTTTTTAGTTCACCTGGCCTAAAGTAATCTGTGCCTCTTTCATCATTTGGCACCTATTGTCTGTTGTCCATCATATGACTAACATGTACATAGTAGAATATAAACTTATCATACTTTAGTTTCCCTGCTTTAAACACAATGGGCCAATTTAAATCAAATTGGACTAGGACCTTTTAAAATTATGACCCATCTCCTTTTTCAGTAAAATGGCATTATATGATAATATTGCAAATAAAATGATTCCATTTAACTATTTAAGCCGTTTTGTAGCAAACTGTAAACCAGGTGAGCAATTACATGCTCATGGGAACCTCTGAAATAAAAGACCCAAAAATAAGTCTTAAATTGCAACATAGTCACTATCAAAGTTAAATTTTGTTGCTTAAATTGGTTTTATTGGGGTAGGTTCATGGTTGTCATTAAGATCTCAGATTACATGTACCTAGTGAAAATATGTTTATAAAGTTTATCAACTATGCAGGACAACCAGTGTATTGGTTATTTAAACGAATATGACTGACATTACCTTCCTTCAATAACTTCTAAGGGCCCTGGTGGCTCAATGAGTTAGGTAGTTGGATTACCTAACAACTCATACAAGCCTATCACCAATAACGGTGTGGGTTTACGTCCGGCTTTGTAAATTACAAAAAAGGGTGCACTCGACTCCCAGCCGCAAGTGATAAAGTTTACCATTTGCTTGCCCATGGTTGGTGGTTCTCTCCGGGTACTCCGTCTTCTTCCACCATTAAAACTGGTCGCCATGATGTAGCTGAAAGTGGCGTTAAGCACAATAAATCAATCAATCAATCAATAACTTTTTCATAAGTTTGGTTATGTTGGTTGGCCCAGCTATTGTTCTTTAAGTGCCAATATAAGATTTCGTTGAAGCATAATTAACTTTATCCTGCAATTGGGTTATTTTTTGTCATAATAAATGGGTTGAAATAAATTGTTGCTTTATTATGACAGTGGCATATTAACACTTTTCACATTAGCCTAATAAAGCTAATAAGCCACACCCCTGTCATAATAACACTTTTCACACTAGCCCAATAAAGATATTAAGCCATGCCCCTTACCGGAACTACTATTGAGGTATCAATGGGCTTTCAGTTATCTTTTTATTATTATTATTAAATTTTATTGCAGGATAAATACAATATTGGTGTATTGACGATAAATATAGAATTTATGTGGCTCGGCACGAAACGGGTGAAAAGACTCTCTAAAGCTCGTTCTGTCCCCCGTTTCTAAGCCTCGCCACATAAATTCTATATTGCCATCAATACACCAATATTGTATATTTATACTTCTTCAGGTCCAGTGGTTTTTCTTTTTAGAAATTTGTTTTATATTCATTAAACCATGATTTTTTGGCATGCAGCTGTAATATTTGAATTTTTTTTTTATTTGCAAGGAAAATAAATGTATATGTTATATAGCTAGGACAGAATTGCATGGTTTCTATTGGTTCATTCTTCTGATGCATGTTGGATTTCGAATTACATTTACTTTCAAAGATGTTTTACAGGAAATAATACCATTCTGTTGTAGTTGTTGTCCTTATTTTATACAACACTTTAACGTCCTTATTTTATACAACACTTTAACATCCTTATTTTATACAACACTTTAATGTCCTTATTTTATACAACACTTTAATGTCCTTATTTTATACAACACTTTAAAGGGAAACTTTGCAAAAAAATTATTTGTACTGTATGATATTATATATTGTGTAACATTTTGAAATGTAGGGTAGGTTCAGAAAAATACAGACAGCAGGGAAAAAAACTTGACGATTTTTAAAGTCTGTATAATAAATTATACATGTAGAATAAATATTATGTATGACAAATTTTTCTTGAAATAATTGGTTTTTATTGGGGTAATTCCAATGTACATCACACATGTGACCACTGATGGATACACATTAAGATCTTTTTCTAGTATGTAAATTTTATCTCTCTGGGAAACTTTTACCCTGAAGCTTGGTACGACATGGTCTATGATTAGGCAAAGGTAGGTGCTATTTTGATCTATGTACCATTTTGTTTTACTGTTAGTACTTCAAGAGTCCTTATGAGATGAAAATAGGATATCCAAGTCAGCAGAGCGTTTTGAATAAATGAATCATTAAAATTTAGTTTACAGCTGTAGGCAAAGTACCCTGTACACAGTAGCACGTTGAAGCTGATATATATCCCATACTTGTTAAAAGAAATGTATTTTTAATTTTACAGAAAGATGAAGAAACAATGCCTGAATATGATGAGGAAACAAAGAAATTAATTGAAGGTATAATTCATACAGAATAATGTCATTCAAAGCATTTTGTTAACCTGTAAAGAGGGGAGAAACCTATAGATATAAATCTACAATATAATACAGATACATTTTATATGATGATGATGATACATGAAAGTTTCCTTTAGATTATTGTGTATATTCTGTTTTCATATATCAGTTATGGGGGTATAGGAACATGAGTGGCTTTTTCATGCTGATATTCCCATTTCCTATTTTCAGTTAATATTTTTTTTTTAATCTAAAAAAATATTGAACCTATCATCATCCATTAGTTACTCATTGATGAATGTAACTTCAAAATTGCCAAGCTTTTAGACAACTATCTCAACACTTGTGCCTTGTATTTTTGTGTGTATGTACTGTTATAGAAACCCGGTAGAAATTAACAAAATCAGAAATGAGTTAAAAAAAAATATGTGATGATACCATGATTGTTTTTTTAGCTGCTGATGAAGCAAGAAAAAAATATGATGAATCAAACAGTAAACTCAAAGATACAGAGCAAGAATTATCGTGAGTTTTTAAATCAATGAACATAGCTATTTCATATACTTAAAATAATTTAAAAAAAGTAACTGTTAAGATTATATTAGGATTTTTTGCAATCTTTTATTTGTTGAAATACTTATGGGGAAAAAATGGTTACTTTATCTTTGCCAGAGTTATTTCCCTTTGTCACATAAAAACAAAATGGGTGAAAAAATTGTCAGAGTTATTTCCCTTTGTCACATAACAGAATGGAAAAAAAGAAACATTAAGCCTTTGATATTTAAAGTATGAAATAAAGATAAATTGAGAAGCCATGCATTTTTAAATATTTAAAACTAGAACTTCACAACTGTCTAATAATTTGTTTTTGTCCACTTGATGTTTTCTATAAAAATTGATTCGAAGATTAAGACTCTTAAAGGCATACAGTCGCTCAGATTGATTTTTTTGTTTATATTGAAAGTTGCCAATATTCGATGTTTTATACTAATTGCAGTTGAAATTGTTCATAATATCATACGTATTTAACCTGGAACGAAGGAAATATGTCGCTGTTTGATTTTTTATCTCCCGTAAAGAATTCAATGTTTACCAGCATGATATACATATATTCATGAATATGATCATATGACCATTGATGACCTACACAGTGACCTCATTCGGTAAAGCGTTTGCGCATGTGCGAAATTGCTTGCTGAAAAAAGCACATGTTATAAATAAAAATATTGACTGATTCTACGCGAAAACGACACAGGAGGATTCAGCAAGATTTGTGTAAAAATAAAAAAAAGATGTTAAACCGACCTACTCCATTTTTCAACACGTAAGCATAATTTATATATCTTTTTTCGGCTGAATCGTATTTTGACAGAATTGCATCGTAGTTTTTTTTATATATCTTTTTTTTTTCAGGAGAAAACGCTAGGTGATATCTCTTTTAAATTAGAGACTAAAATAATGAACTTCATGTCTGTTTTTTTTTCTAAAAAAATATAATCAAGACAACTCGTGTTGTCAATAATATGCAATACAATTTGTTTAAAATTTTCCCTTTATCGGGCCCCTTTGCAGAGTTTGGGTTTGTTTTTATTGATTTCATCACGTATTTTCGATTTTAAGTGTCATTCTTACTAAATACCATTATATAATATTAACTGATTACCCCGGGATCCAATTTCATAGATATGTTTCTTAAATTATATTAATTTTAACCAATATTTACCTGCAACATGCTTTCTGGTTATTTATAGCAGTTATCAGTGTCTGGTAAACTTCGGAAAAGACAGCAGACTTATAATTAGGTGTGTTAATGGCGATTTCACCAACAAACAATCAAATTCTTTTCACTAATTAGGACATTATAACCTATTTTTTAAACCTGGCTTCTTGTTCAGAACATTTTATTAGTATAAAACATTGAATATTGGCAACTTTTAATATAAACAAAAAAAATCAATCTGAGCGACTGTATGCCTTTAAGTATTAATTTCAATTTGCAGATTATTTGTCATGACACGCATTTACGAAACTTTACAAGTAGTGCATTCCCCTTACCTAACTTAGTTGATGAAATCTACATTTCTCCATTTTCAGGTCAATAAAATCTTATTTAGAAATAGATTATGGACCAAATAGAGAATTTGCTGTTTTACAAGACCAATGTTTTGAGTATACAGATAGAGAATACACATACAAATATTGTCCATTTTCTAAAGGGTCGCAGCGACCTAAAAATGGTGGACATGAAACTAGTTTAGGGTAAGTAGAAGATATTCTATCCAGTTATATAGTACAAAATATCCTTTTCTGCTTACACATGTGGAAATTCTTCATACATTTTATTTATGGTCATTTAGTGATTTAGGAGTATTGCAACCACTTCTTAATGTAAATTTGTTCATTAAGTATGGCAGATCATTGCATAAAATGATTTTGGCTTAGAAGGACTAAGCTAGATCCTCTTTTCATTGTTACAGAGATGCAAGTTTTCATCTGATCAGTGGACAAAATATTTTGAAATAAAAGGTGTCAGACTTTGTCCAAGCAGCTAGTACTGTATAGGAAATTTCCTCTTTTCTTTTTATCAATGAGCACGTTCATCTGTGTTGTAAGCATTTTTTCAGCAATTGTAGTCTTAACAAGTTCACAAATTAAAATGGACTGATAGTCATTTTTATCTCACCTGTTCAAAGGTCACAAGAGTTATTTTTGCTACCACTTGCATTGGTAGTGCTCAAAGCTCATTTTGTTTCAGTAGGACATCAAATATGGCTACCATGGGACATACTATTCTATTATTGGCTTAAAATATTAAAATATCTTCTCAGAAACCACTGAACCATTTGAACTGAAACTTCACTGGATTTACCAATGAATTGTCCCCCAAAAAGTCCCCATTTTGTTCCTATCCAACATCTAATATGGTCACTACAGGATACTGTTCTTTCTGATTGGAACCACAACTGTGGTGTAATGGTTAGCATACTTGTCTAGAGTGTGGTGTAATGGTTAGTATACTTGTCTAGAGTGTGGTGTAATGGTTAGCATACTTGTCTAGAGTGTGGTGTAATGGTTAGCATACTTGTCTAGAGTGTGGTGTAATGGTTAGCATACTTGTCTAGAGTGTGGTGTAATGGTTAGCATACTTGTCTAGAGTGTGGTGTAATGGTTAGCATACTTGTCTAGAGTGTGGTGTAATGGTTAGTATACTTGTCTCGAGTGTGGTGTAATGGTTAGCATACTTGTCTCGAGTGTGGTGTAATCGTTAGCATACTTGTCTCGAGTGTGGTGTAATGGTTAGCATACTTGTCTCGAGTGTGGTGTAATGGTTAGCATACTTGTCTCGAGTGTGGTGTAATGGTTAGCATACTTGTCTAGAGTGTGGTGTAATGGTTAGCATACTTGTCTAGAGTGTGGTGTAATGGTTAGCATACTTGTCTAGAGTGTGGTGTAATGGTTAGCATACTTGTCTAGAGTGTGGTGTAATGGTTAGCATACTTGTCTAGAGTGTGGTGTAATGGTTAGCATACTTGTCTCGAGTGTGGTGTAATGGTTAGCATACTTGTCTCGAGTGTGGTGTAATCGTTAGCATACTTGTCTCGAGTGTGGTGTAATGGTTAGCATACTTGTCTCGAGTGTGGTGTAATGGTTAGCATACTTGTCTCGAGTGTGGTGTAATGGTTAGCATACTTGTCTAGAGTGTGGTGTAATGGTTAGCATACTTGTCTAGAGTGTGGTGTAATGGTTAGCATACTTGTCTAGAGTGTGGTGTAATGGTTAGCATACTTGTCTAGAGTGTGGTGTAATGGTTAGCATACTTGTCTAGAGTGTGGTGTAATGGTTAGCATACTTGTCTCGAGTGTGGTGTAATGGTTAGCATACTTGTCTAGAGTGTGGTGTAATGGTTAGCATACTTGTCTAGAGTGTGGTGTAATGATTAGCATACTTGTCTAGAGTGTGGTGTAATGGTTAGCATACTTGTCTAGAGTGTGGTGTAATGGTTAGTATACTTGTCTAGAGTGTGGTGTAATGGTTAGCATACTTGTCTAGAGTGTGGTGTAATGGTTAGCATACTTGTCTAGAGTGTGGTGTAATGGTTAGCATACTTGTCTAGAGTGTGGTGTAATGGTTAGCATACTTGTCTAGAGTGTGGTGTAATGGTTAGCATACTTGTCTAGAGTGTGGTGTAATGGTTAGCATACTTGTCTCGAGTGTGGTGTAATGGTTAGCATACTTGTCTCGAGTGTGGTGTAATCGTTAGCATACTTGTCTCGAGTGTGGTGTAATGGTTAGCATACTTGTCTCGAGTGTGGTGTAATGGTTAGCATACTTGTCTCGAGTGTGGTGTAATGGTTAGCATACTTGTCTAGAGTGTGGTGTAATGGTTAGCATACTTGTCTCGAGTGTGGTGTAATGGTTAGCATACTTGTCTAGAGTGTGGTGTAATGGTTAGCATACTTGTCTAGAGTGTGGTGTAATGGTTAGGATACTTGTCTAGAGTGTGGTGTAATGGTTAGCATACTTGTCTCGAGTGTGGTGTAATGGTTAGCATACTTGTCTCGAGTGTGGTGTAATCGTTAGCATACTTGTCTCGAGTGTGGTGTAATGGTTAGCATACTTGTCTCGAGTGTGGTGTAATGGTTAGCATACTTGTCTCGAGTGTGGTGTAATGGTTAGCATACTTGTCTAGAGTGTGGTGTAATGGTTAGCATACTTGTCTAGAGTGTGGTGTAATGGTTAGCATACTTGTCTAGAGTGTGGTGTAATGGTTAGCATACTTGTCTAGAGTGTGGTGTAATGGTTAGCATACTTGTCTAGAGTGTGGTGTAATGGTTAGCATACTTGTCTCGAGTGTGGTGTAATGGTTAGCATACTTGTCTAGAGTGTGGTGTAATGGTTAGCATACTTGTCTAGAGTGTGGTGTAATGATTAGCATACTTGTCTAGAGTGTGGTGTAATGGTTAGCATACTTGTCTAGAGTGTGGTAAATAGTGGGTTTGAGCTCTGATCAGTTCAAACTAAAGACTATGAAATAGGTATTTGTTGCTTCTCCGCTAAGCACATAGCATTACGGAGAAAGAGCAAAGACTGGTTTGCTAGAAATCAGGATAATCTGTCAGAGTGGAGCGACATGTATATTTGCGGACTATTGTTTCAGTTAGCTGCACTATAAAACTTCAACCAAGGGTGTTGGTCTAGTACAAAGCGTACCTCATCGTTATTTCATTGAAAATTAACCTGTTCTCGCCATGATATAGCTGAACAATTGCTGAGTTGGCGTGAAACAACAATCACTCACTCACTCTTTCTGATTGGCTATATTCAGGAAAGCATTACTCTAAACATTATGTTGTTGTTAAAAACTATCCAGTGCAAACAAATGTATACATTATATATAGTAATCTAACACATTACATGTATATGGATTTGGAAACAAGACAATGCTTTTATATATTTGTCTCCTGGAAAACATTGGCACGTTTGAACTTCCAGTTTTGGAGGAGTGTTGTATGGGTAGTACACAAGAAAGATTTCTTCTTTCATTCTTATCTGACTTTCTGTATGGCTGACAGTGGACAAATATAATCTTATTTGCTGAAATAATAAAAAGAAAGTGTTCGGGTCGAAATCGTTAGGCTTCATTCTAATTGTTTGAAGTTAATTTAACCAAAATTTTGAAGAAAAACATTAATCTTTAGGTATTCCATCTTAAGTGCTGATAAAAAAATGTACCACATACGTAAAATTTTATTGAATATGTTAAATTATCGATGTTTTTACATCCCTGGAAAATAATGAGTAACTGTCATTACCCTCATTTTATTATTTACATTATTTTGACTATGTTTGGCAATTTGAAATATTTTGTTACAATTTAATCTGGTTCATGTTCATGTGATTGTATTTTTATGTTTTGCTAGATTGAATTTTTAAGAGAACAAATTGAGAATTACAGGTATATGTTTCTATTATACATCTTATGATCCATTTATAGGAATTGGGCCAGATGGGATGGTCCAGAAAATGATAAATATTCAGTACAATTATATGAAAAAGGACAGAATTGTTGGAATGGTCCCGACAGATCAGTGAAAGTAAGTCTTGATTAAATTATTACTTAATATGTTTCATACTAAAATTCTATATTAATCTGGAGGTATAAGACCTGTTTGTATAAAGGAAATATTGAGAAAACTTAGCATGCACTTGATACAGTTAGTCTGGTAAATGAGTCCTCCGAACAATGGGGTCAAAATGATGGATAGCATAAATATTTATTAAATGGAAACGTCCCATTAAGTATCAAGGCAGTTTAAGAACACTATTTCTGTAAATTGAATATAAAATACATTTGTTAATCTTTTAAACTAATGAAATATTTGTTATCATATGGACCCCTTATTAGATCACCTGGCCAAGCGTTATATGAATTTTTGCAATCCAGAACAAATAATAATTTGTCTTAATGGAGCTGCTGTAAATTTGTATCATCTATACAAGTTATAATAGAGTGTATGGTGATTGGAAACTATTGGGTGAATTATCTCTGTTTTTGTTCTTTTTAAGTGCTTGCTATTAAAAATAAATTTTTACCCCAGGCTTTACAGTCATACAACTTTTGAATATGAGTTTTGCACTCTTACTAAAACAACATTTGATCAGAACGTCATATCCAATGAGCAGAACATTCTGAATGGACAAATTTGGAGTATGAGTATGAATATAGTGAAATGACACTTATATCCACTAAAAATGCATGCCATGTTCTATTGCTAGCCTGAAGACTTGCATGTACTGTTTTATTTAATTTTTCTGTTTAGAAATTGTTTTTAAAATGCCAACCTGCTCAAATAACATTGTTTTTAAAATGCCAACCTGCTTAAATAACATTGTTTTTAAAATGCCAACCTGCTTAAATAACATTGTTTTTAAAATGCCAACCTGCTTAAATAACATTGTTTTTAAAATGCCAACCTGCTTAAATAACATTGTTTTTAAAATGCCAACCTGCTTAAATAAAAGATGTGCCAAGCAAAACATTTATTTAGTATTTTCTAAGCTGACGAAATTATCTTAAATATTAAACATGATAAAGTTAGAAAATGAACAATGCTATTGGGCTAAATAAGCCGTAAACTTGCAAAAGTCTCATTAGAAGAATATGAAAAACGAAAAAATGCTGACATACTTACACATCATACACACACACACAATCAGTACCTGTAGATACATGTATGAGCAACAAAGATTAGAACAAAAGTATATTTAAAATGATTCTGCTTCTTTTTTTCAGGTTCATTTAAAATGTGGATTAGAACATCAACTTTTAAGTTCAAGTGAACCAAGTAGATGTGAATATGCCTTTGATTTTGAAACTCCGTGTAGATGTTCCCTCCCAGGAGGAGGAGCAACACATTCACATGATGAACTGTAAATCAACTCCGTCTCACATTAAGCATGACTTTTTTTGTAGCTGATATTTTTTTTCTTCTGAACGGTTCTTTATAAAATGTTTTTGTACTGCTCTTAACCACAACAATTTAGGTCACTCAGTGTTTAAATTAAGAATGCAATGTCATAATTCTTTTTTCCTCTTTTCATGGCATTTGATTGTCAAAGGAGTCTGAAGCCAGCAGGTATCCTCAAGATTTTACCTTTATTTCAATGGAAAAATTACCTTTAATTTTAAAAATAAAATAAACCGGTCACATATAATTTGAAGAAAATTAAAAAAGAGCTTGGATTTTGGGTCAACAAGGACCAGAGGTTAATTTAATTACTATATTTAACTTCTATTGATATATATCACATAATTAATTTAGCTTTGAAATCTATGTAGAATCCTGAGGATTATGCATGGCGTCACCTCCAATCATTTACTTCATATTACAAATGCTAATCAATGATTGGTCAATTACATTATATGATGTCACTCCAGTTAAGAGAATAAGTAGAATGTATGTTTTTGTGTTTCAATTAAAGATTCTTTGCCACGTATGCAAATATAGTGCTATTGACTTGTTTTATTAATTTAGGGGCATTTATACTTAAAATTATTATTTCAACCGTATGTTGACAATCAAACCATTGTTTTTGTGTTTTGTCATCCATCATTAGTACATTTTATATGACCAATTATTTCAGTGGTTATATGACAAGATATATATTGCTCAATAGTGTTTCCCAAAGTAAATTGGAGTTAACTAGACATTCAGTCCAGTAAAGTAGTATGAATTACTGGACCCAGCATCAAGTTTACAGGACATTAGCATACTCCACAGAGGAGGTGCTCAGATTCCTACTGGTCATTTGGTCCAGTAATGAATAACCTTTTACTGAACCAAACTAATTTTTAGTGGACATTGCCACATGTCCAACTGACCTTGGGAATGACTGTTCAATAAGCAAAGGCAATGTGAGCTTTTGCCATCACTTGGCGTCTGTCGTCCGTTAACTTTTCACATTTTAATCTTCTCCTCTGAAACCCCTCTCAGCCAAATGAACTGAAACTTGGTAGGAAGCATCTATGGAAGGTCCTCTATAAAGATTGCTCATTTCGTCCCGATCCATTAACAAACATGGCCACCACAGGCAATTCTTGTTTCTGATTGGCCGATTTTTAAAAATCTTCTCCTCTGAAACCGCCTGGCCAAATGAACCGAAACTTAATAGGAAGCATCTATGGAAGGTCCTCTGTGAAGATTGCTCATTTCGTCCCGATCCGTTAATAAACGTGGCCACCACAGGCAACTCTTGTTTCTGATTGGGTGATTTTTAAAATTCTTCTCCTCTGAAACCGCTTGGCCAAATGAACGGAAACTTGGTAGGAAGCATCTATGGGTGGTCCTCTATAAATAGTGCTCATTTCGTCCAGATCCATTAACAAACATGGCCACCACAGGCAATTCTTGTTTCTGATTGGTCGATTTCTAAAAATCTTCTCCTCTGAAACCGCTTTGCCTAATGATCCGAAACTTGGTAGGAATCATCTATGGAAAGTCCTCTATAAAGATTGCACATTTTGTCCCGATCCGTTAACAAATATGGCCACCACAGGAGATTCTTGTTTCTGATTGGCTGATTTTTTAAATTCTTCTCCTCTGAAACCGTTTGGCCAAATGAACCGAAACTTGGTAGGAAGCATCTATGGAAGGTTCTCTGTTAAGATTGCTCATTTCGTCCCAATCCGTTAACAAACATGGCCACCACAGACAATTCTTGTTTCTGATTGGTTGATTTCTAAAAAATCTTCTCTGAAACCGCTTTGCCAAATGCACCGAAACTTGGTTGGAAGCATCCATGGAAGGTCCTCTATAAACATTGCTAATTTTTTCCCGATCCGTTAACAAACATGGCCACCACAGACAATTCTTGTTTCTGATTGGTTGATTTCTAAAATATCTTCTCCTCTGAAACCGCTTGGCCAAATGAACGGAAACTTGGTAGAATGCATCTATGGGAGGTCCTCTATAAAGATTGCTCATTTCGTCCCAATCCATTAATAAATATGGCCGCCACAGGCAATTCTTGTTTCTGATTGGTCGATTTCTAAAAATCCTCTCCTCTGAAACCACTTGGACAAATGTCCTCTGTGAATTGTTCATTCCGTTTTGATCCGTTAGCAAACATGGCCATCATAGGAAATTCTTGTTTCTTATTGGTCGATTTCTAAAACAGCTTTTCCTCTGAAACCGCTCGGCCAAATGATATGAAACTTGGTAGGAAGCATCTATGGAAGGTCCTCTATAGAGATTGCTCATTTCGTTTTGATCCATTAACAAACATGGCCACCACAGGCAATTCTTGTTTTAGATTGATCGATTTCTAAAAATCTTCTTCTCTGAAGCTGCTTTGCCAAAATGAACCGAAATTTGGTGGGAAGCACCTATATGGAAGGTTCTGTATTAAGTTTCCTCAAAGGATAATGAAAGGTGAGTGACACAGGCTCAGCCCACTGAGCCTCTAGTTTCTAGAATCTTTGGAAAATTTCAAAACATCTAAAAAGATTTACATAGGGAAATATTATAAATGAGAATCTTGGATAATAAAAACTGATGGCCGATTAATTAATTTTATTTTAGGAACAGTTAAACACATTTTTTTTATGGAGGTATAAAAGAACAAATACCAATGATTTTATTTGTTGATTGCAAATCTCAACCTACTAGGGTGTCATTTAAATTACTTAATTATTTTCGATTTAATCAAACCAACATACTGAGAAGCACACATTTTTCTTTATTCTAGTCAATTGGTAATCATGAAATATTTGTCTAAGGGTGGAATAGTTACATTATAATATGCATTTGACTTCAGACCTTTACTGTAAGTCTCAACTCTATCCACCATACCCCTCTAACATCATTTTAAAGACAGCCATACCTCATATGACTTTATGACTGCCATACCTCATATGACTTTATGACTGCCATAGAACCTCATATGACTTTATGACTGCCATAGAGGTTAACACATGTCTGTTTTGTGATGACTTAATGTACTGATATGTCAGAGGATTTTAAACAATTAGAACTCAAGAATCTCTGTTCTAGATTTGTACATCAGTTATTGATTAAACATCATTTTAACACTTTCTATTTTGGAAAAATATATGTTATCAGAAAATGTTCTGAACTGAAATGGTAAATTTAAAATTGTAATGTTTAAGATTAAAATTATCATGGTATAATGCTATAAATTTCCCATTATTCATAAATCAATTCTTCTTGAAAAAAGTTGAATGACATCATTTAAGCATTTTTTCTTTATTCATTATGTGATACATGGAAATCTGTCTGAATAAATCTTTTTAAAGAAAGTATTTGTTTTACTTGTATGTTATATGCATATTCTTTTTGGTCTTGGCTCACCTGGACCAAAAGTATATATAAGATATTGTCATCACTTTAAATTTTCTTGTTGTTACATGTAAGATATTTTCATCACTTTGAATCTTGTCCTCGTTCCATGTAAGATACTGTCATCACTTTAAATCTTGTTCTTGTTCCATGTAAGATATTGTCATCACTTTAAATCTTGTCCTTGTTCCATGTAAGATATTATTATCACTTTAAATCTTGTCCTTGTTCCATGTAAGATACTGTCATCACTTTAAATCTTGTTCTTCGTTCCATGTAAGATATTGTCATCACTTTAAATCTTGTTCTCGTTCCATGTAAGATATTGTCATCACTTTAAATCTTGTCCTTGTTCGATGTAAGATATTGTCATCACTTTAAATCTTGTCTTTGTTCCATGTAAGATACTGTCATCACTTTAAATCTTGTTCTCGTTCCATGTAAGATATTGTCATCACTTTAAATCTTGTCCTTGTTCCATGTAAGATACTGTCATCACTTTAAATCTTGTTCTTCGTTCCATGTAAGATATTGTCATCACTTTAAATCTTGTTCTCGTTCTATGTAAGATATTGTCATCACTTTAAATCTTGTCCTTGTTCCATGTAAGATATTATTATCACTTTAAATCTTGTCCTTGTTCCATGTAAGATACTGTCATCACTTTAAATCTTGTTCTTCGTTCCATGTAAGATATTTTCATCACTTTGAATCTTGTCCTCGTTCCATGTAAGATACTGTCATCACTTTAAATCTTGTTCTTGTTCCATGTAAGATATTGTCATCACTTTAAATCTTGTTCTTGTTCCATGTAAGATATTGTCATCACTTTAAATCTTGTCTTTGTTCCATGTAAGATACTGTAATCACTTTAAATCTTGTTCTTGTTCCATGTAAGATATTGTCATCACTTTAAATCTTGTCTTTGTTCCATGTAAGATATTGTCATCACTTTAAATCTTGTTCTCGTTCCATGTAAGATACTGTCATCACTTTAAATCTTGTTCTTGTTCCATGTAAGATATTGTCATCACTTTAAATCTTGTTCTTGTTCCATGTAAGATATTGTCATCACTTTAAATCTTGTCTTTGTTCCATGTAAGATACTGTCATCACTTTAAATCTTGTTCTTGTTCCATGTAAGATATTGTCATCACTTTAAATCTTGTTCTTGTTCCATGTAAGATATTGTCATCACTTTAAATCTTGTCTTTGTTCCATGTAAGATACTGTCATCACTTTAATTCTTGTTCTTGATCCATGTAAGATATTGTCATGACTTTAAATCTTGTTCTTGTTCCATGTAAGATATTGTCATCATTTTAAATCTTGTCCTTGTTCCATGTAAGATATTGCCATCACTTTAAATCTTGTTCTTGTTCCATGTAAGATATTGTCATGACTTTAAATCTTGTTCTTGTTCCATGTAAGATATTGTCATCACTTTAATTCTTGTTCTTGATCCATGTAAGATATTGTCATGACTTTAAATCTTGTTCTTGTTCCATGTAAGATATTGCCATCATTTTAAATCTTGTCCTTGTTCCATGTAAGATATTGTCATGACTTTAAATCTTGTTCTTGTTCCATGTAAGATATTGTCATCATTTTAAATCTTGTCCTTGTTCCATGTAAGATATATAGGGTCTAACACCGGGAGAGGTGCAAGTTAGTAAAATCTGTGACACCCGAGGGTAAGATTTAAATCGTATCGGACGAGGCTTGTCCGAGTCCAATACGATTTAAATCTTACCCGAGGGTGTCACAGATTTTACTATCTTGCACCTTTTACGGTGTTTGACTCTTTTTCTCACCCATTTCTACCGTGTCAATGTTTGTTTACTTGTTGTGTAGTTTGGTGCATTAATTTGCAAACCGTATCACAGCCACAGGACCAAAATGCCACGTAATAAAATAAAACAAGATGTTCATTTTACAACTTTAAAGAGGTTCAAAATAATAAAGTTAACAAACTTGTGATAGATTCTACAATAACAAAATCTTGCACCTTTTACGATGTTTGCCTCTTTTTCTCATCTCTTTCAATATTTGTTTACGTTGAGAAAATATAGAGTAATCTCCCTTGTTAGGTAACTAACGTAAATAAAAACAATTACCCCCCTTTGACCAACGTCAAATAATTTTTTTTACAGGCATTTATCGCTGTTGTAGTAGCATTTATAATATATTTATAAATAAAATACATTGTATTTTATTGTATTTTATTGTGAAATACATTTAAAATACTGTCAAGACACTATAAATCGACAATTTAATTCAACAATGGAAAACAATTTTGCGGGGAAAATGGTGTGTAGCTTGTCCTACCCTAGAGCCGGGGTAAGATAGAAAAATCTTTTTCACCTAAACAAACGGACTACTTTATCCAAGGGGTGAGAAATTGTCATCACTTTAATTCTTGTCCTTGTTCCATGTAAGATATTGTCATCACTTTAAATCTTGTCCTTGTTCCATGTAAGATATTGTCATCACTTTAAATCTTTTCCTTGTTCCATGTAAGGTATTTTCATCACTATAACTCTTCTCCTTGTTCCATGTAAGATATTGTCATCACTTTAAATCTTGTCCTTGTTCCATGTAAGATATTGTCATCACTTTAAATCTTGTTTTCGTTCCATGTAAGATATTGTCATCACTTTAAATCTTGTTTTCGTTCCATGTAAGATATTGTCATCATTTTAAATCTTGTCCTTGTTTCATGTAAGATATTGTCATCACTTTAAATCTTGTCCTTGTTCCATGTAAGATATTGTCATCACTATAACTCTTCTCCTTGTTCCATGTAAGATACTGTCATCACTTTAAATCGTGTCCTTGTTCCATGTAAGATACTGTCATCACTTTAAATCTTGTCCTTGTTCCATGTACTTTATTGTCATCACTTTAAATCTTGTCCTCGTTCCATGTAAGATATTGCCATCACTTTAAATCTTGTTCTTGATCCATGTAAGATATTGTCATGAATTTAAATCTTGTTCTTGTTGCATGTAAGATATTGCCATCACTTTAAATCTTGTTCTTGTTCCATGTAAGATATTGTGATCACTTTAAATCTTGTTCTTGTTCCATGTAAGATATTGTGATCACTTTAAATCTTGTTCTTCGTTCCATGTAAGATATTGTCATCACTTAATTCTTGTTCTTGTTCCATGTAAGATATTGTCATCACTTGAAATCTTGTTCTTGTTCCATGTAAGATATTGTCATCACTTTAAATCTGTTCTTGTTCCATGTAAGATATTGTCATCACTTTGAATCTTGTTACTTGGATGGGTTTTAGGTGTAAATTTATGATTTTCAATTCATTTGAAAATTCAAAATGGCTACAAGACATATTGACTGATATTTCAAAAATTATCTTTTCAGACACCATAATTGTGGTGGAATTGTGAAGCAGGCCTAGGTTTAGCTGCTCCTTATAATTATTTGACACTATTATAATTTTTTTTTTTTTTGCTTGTTTGTATTTTTCATTGGAAGATCAAGTAGGACAAAATTTTAAATTTTAACCTATAATCCAATAGGAAAATAAATAAAATAATATTTCTCAGAAACTAGAAACTTGATGGAACTCAAAATGTATATGAATAATCATTGGGTGGTCCCTTACAATCTTTTCAGTGTGAATCTTGAATCGGAAATCTAAAATGACCGCCACTGCAAGACAAAGTTTAACATAGAACCCTATGAAAATCTTTTTTAATTGTTCTCTGAAACCAGCGATTCTTTTGAAAGTAAGGGTAAGTTCCTTGTATTGTCCTCTACAACATGAGTCTGGCACGAACAGAGACAACCTTATAGAAAACTAAAATGAACAGAAAGGAACCGAGAACAGTAGCAAGAAGTGTATAATCATACATCATACTTGATCCATCAACCTTTAATTGGATGTTGCAGTAAAAACGGTCAATTCAAATTGTTTACTCTAAACAGCGCTCATAACTCACAATGTATGACTATATAGTTGTGTACAAGTCGCATCATGTAATAGCATTATTCTAATTTAGAGCGAAATTAATTTATAAAATTTGTTCACGCCACGATATAGCTGAAATACTGCCAAAATTGCCGTTAAACACCAATAAATCAACAGGCGGCATCTACACACTGAGGAAATTAAGTTGTCTTAGTTTGACTAACAGCACTTATTCCATATGACCGTCATGTTTGCTTCAAGCATATACTAATCAATAGAGCGAAAATTAACAAGAATACATCCCATGCAATGTGTGGTCTTCGTGTCAATTGCCCGTTTAGTGCATGAAGTGTTCTTAGTCTAAGTATCGTTGAATAATTAAATATATTTCATAATAATACAAAATATTATCAATTGAAACTATCACTTTTCAATTTTGAAAAAGGATATATGTCAATAGTGTAAATATTAGAAGTGATTCATTATAATTCCACGTGGGAGAAAGGTGAAAATTCATTTCTCCGTGGGAGAGTGACAGTAGAAATAGATTATCACCAAACAGTGGTAGAAATGCAAATATTTAAAATCGTGTTTTGCATGTTTTTTTAATATTCGATTTTCGACTTTTTGATTCTTTATTTCATTGTGTTTCATGTGAAGTTACAGATTTTCTGTTTCAGAAAAATATATTTTTAGAAATGGATAACTGTCATCCATAAGAAAAATCATTGCTAATACTTTAGAGTAGAGTTAGGGGATTGGATTCTCAATAATATTTCAAGTACATTTTGTGGATATCGTTGTTGTCACTTTTATTGATGGGAGGAAAACATGAGAATCTAGAGAGAACCACTGACCTGGCAACACTTATAATGTACAACTCACCACAGGTTCTCCAACATGTCGCTTCAAATCCGTTTGTTGCACCAGAACACAGATGCCTGCAGACGAAAATACAATACCAATATTGCGTGCAGTCAGTACATGTATGTGCGAAGCCTGATCGGGTACGGAAAACCTTCAATTGGGAGATAGTGAGGCAATGACTGGTTCTTCGTGGGTGTGCCGGGGGTAGAATAGGCACCATGTTTCTCCGCCCTAGTCCTCTAAAAGGGGTCAACCCCGGGGTATAGAAATGGGACCGAGAGCTTCTTCGGCTTGAAGGGGCGTCCGTCGGTTGTGCGGGATGTATAAATTCACAACCAACCCGTCCTGCGGATGAGACGTAAATAAAACCGAGGTCCCGTGTTGAGAAATTGCCACCCTCTCCGCACGTTAAAGAACCCAGTGTAACAGCTCATTATAAGCATTGTGCTCATGATGAGTGGTCCATAAGAGACCTGTTGTACTGGCAAAATTATCTGTCCCTAACCATCACCTTTCCTTGTTTCGAGTCCCGTGGCGTTTACATTTTTATATGTTCTCATCCTGAATATAGCTGAAAAATTGCTCGCTGGACGTTAAACATCAATCAATCGTTATTTCAAATTTGTTTCCGATTATTATAGGCCAGTTCTTCTTCTAAATACATGAGTAGACTCTAAGGATATAGTGGATATCTCTTAGCTTCAAGAACATTCAGATTTTGAATATCGATATTACACGAGTATAATTTTTTTTAGAAGGAAAGTTTCGTAGATTACATAGCGACTCCCGTTTTATGGACAATTTAAAACTGTGAAGTTAATAGACTTTAATATATAATTGCATCTTTTTTGTATAATTATATAATTTGTAAATATCTTCTTTAATTGATTTTGTATGCATGTTTATTTCTATGAATGAATAATAGTTTTTGTCACAGTTAGGCGAGACAGGATATGACAAGATGAAGATGGAACATGTCCTACCCCCACATTGTACGTTAGCTCATATTTTGGTGTTCTTCTGTTACCACAGGGGTGTGGTATTTACCGGTAGGTAGATGGAGGCCTTCTTTGTTTACCAGAGGGGCCAGTTCTTGAATTGGTACCAATTCGGAACTTACTTTTGACTCTTTGAAAAAAAAAACGGAGATATTTAAATATTTGCGAGCGTATTGGGGTTCTTGTTCCTGTTGATCTCTCTATTTTGGTAACATGGAGGATTGCAGCTTTTGTCGTTGCCGGTGAAGCACGTGCTTGCCAAAACTTTGAAATCGGCGGTCTTCCTTTTCTTCTTGCTTTATCCTGTTTCCGCAATTTTCACGCTGTGGCCGTATTTTTCTGTCTATTATAGTTGTGTAATGCCAAAATGAATCTTTAGTTAATGTATCATTTTCAATTTCAGAAAATAAAATGCATGCAATTATGAATGATATCCTCTATATAGATCACATGAAAATTGCAGACGTCCCGGTGTCACCATCTTAGATACATGTATATAAATTAGCAAAGTGCACTTAATTTCTGGCTATGTCACCTATGTGGAATATAACGACTGGATTATTCGGCTTAATTCGACTCCAGTCTTTTTGACATTATCTATTGGAGTTTTTGAATTACAATATGATTCAACCCACCATTTCTTTAGAAATGCCTGTACCAAGTCAGGGTCATTGCAGTTTTCCGGTTGTTGACTGATTTTGTCTGTTTATGACTTTCCCCTTGGAATATTGTTCGGAGTTCGGTAATTTTGTTATTACCCTTATGACTGTAGGGTTTTGGTTATTGTGTCTTACCGCCACTTTCAATAATATTTCAGTTTATCATGGTGGTCAGTTTTATTGGTGGAGGAACCGGAGAAAACCACCAAACTGCCGCAAGTCACTGACAAACTTGATCACATAATGTTATGTCGAGTACACCTCGCCTGAGCAGGGATGATTGTAAATATTGTCAGAACTTTATTATTTTAATAGCGTTGTTCCCGACCGTGCCAACAAATTTTCGCTTCGAGATGCTGTCCGACTTTCCAAAAAAAAATATGATCTGACTAAATACCACAAGCAATAGATATTTTAGTGAAAATAAAACAACGCAGATACAAAATGTCTAAACATATTTCCTAATTGCTCTTATCATCTCATTCCTCCAGGAAATATTATTCTTCGCAGTATCAACCATTCACCATATGTTTGCCCTCCATCAAACCATATTGTATTGCACACTAAAATGTCACTGTTTCATCAACGTACATGTAGCTTTAAGCTCAGATTTTTTTGATTTGATATTCCTTGATTTTTCGATCACTATATTGCTGCCAGATTTTCAGATAATGAATTCCATAATTTGAATGTTTATATATCAATTAAACACTGTTTCCTCTCAATGTGTCTGCACAGTTGGCATATTAAAGACCACACGCACCAATTTATTATGTTTATAATTGCTAATTTGCTTATTTTGTTTCACTTTCAGTCTTCATGTTCGCAATGAAATAATATATTAGAAAATTGTGTTGATTTGTATCCAAGATAGGATGCCATATATTTTCATTTCTGTAAAAAAAAATCTTGTTTTTAGAAAGAAAAAAAAAATTGTATATGTTGTACAATAGTGGGAAATCCTGTGTTTAGTTATATGTGGGTGGAAGCACCTTTTTCAGATATTGTCTTAAATCTAAGAAAAAATTATATTAAAAAGTAATCACCAGAGACATATCCTTATATTATTTCATAGCCACTATACATAAATAAGAATTATTGCGCAACTCCAATAATTCTGTATATTATTTAAGTTCTTTTCATCTTGCGGTAATATCTTTTCATTACCGCGACTTTTTGAGGTACAAAAATGTATAATGCATTACCGGGACTTTTTTCCATGGGGAAAACTGAAAAAACAACGTTACATTACCGCTACTATATTATATCATAGAATAAGATACTAAGAATGTAACACTTACTTTCCTTTTCTCCATGAAATAGTTTCCGAATTCATTTATTTATGCACTGTTAACAATATAGCAACGGGATATATCTCATGTTGAATTTGTTCCCAGAATGACCTACTGGTAAAGTATATTAAAATTTGTATTTTAATATTTTAGATTTTATGGCAATGTCTTGCTCAAAATCCTACAAAACCCTGGAAGCATAATTATAGACAATATTATAGTAAATATTCCTTATGGAACACATATTCCATAACATTTATTCCGTAGGAACAACAAATAGTATAAAATTCCATAATATTTCTTCCATTGGAAACAGATATGCTGGAGGAACTTCTGTTCCATGACAATCGAACTTGTGATGGTCGCGGTAATTTATGCGAAAGTCGCGGTAATTACAATTTCGATAAGTCGCGCCAATGGATTACGTCCAAAATTGTATTTAAAGGTACAAATAAAATAAAAAAAATAAAATAAAAAAAATAAAAAAATAACAGCAACAACAACAACAACAAAACAACAAACAAACAAACCAAATTAAAAACAAAAACTAGGGTCTGATTTGTTTTATATTCTTATGCTTGAAATATACTAAGAACCAATGGTGTGACTTTGGTGAACGGCCATTACATACTAGATTGTCTCATCACATGTTATGTTATGATACATATTATACTGCACTGGTTCTATTTGAGCAATCTAATTGCATTGACTTGATAAAATTTTGTTTGAACAAGATATAGTTTTTCTGGTACCGGATTCATGTTGAGCGACGGTAAGAAACGGTAACATTATAGAGGAAGCATTAAAAAAAACTATCAGAACGACGCTTGTTGCAGCTTTTTTTTAGACAATTTGGCAGTTGCTCTGAGTTTTTGACACTGCATGGTAAATACAATATACGTACATTGTCGAAAAATGTAAAATATATTTGCACTCAATGCGAAATATGACAGAAAAGCTCATCGAAGACTCGCTTTTCTATCTGTTCATAAAGTTTTATGTTTTCCGACAATGTACGTAAATTGTCTATATCATACTAATATACTAAAGTACTATCTTTACTAAAAATATATAAATTAAATATGGATTACCCTCAAAGAAGAAAGAAATATGTAACAGAATATTTATTCACCATTTCTTGGTCCTTTAAAATCCCTAAGGCCTAAGCAACTGAAAAGAACAAACATTTTGAAACAAAATCTTTAAGATTTTGTATAATTTATTTGTCTTAAAAATATGCTTTCTCGATAAACTTACGTCTGAAAATTAAACCCAACAGTGTTAGAATTAGATTTTTAGCTGATTAATTTTTGTTCTCCCTCGATCCACGGTTTACGAACTCACACCATTGATACACTGCAGCACCAGTCTCTTAGCCTTATGTCCAGCGCCCTAGACCACTCGGCCACATCCCCTAAATAAAACATTGTTTCATTATTAGACGTGTTACCTTGTCTCGTTAGGTGAAGCTAGCAATAAGACATGATATTTTGTATATAAACATATCTAGATTTTAATTTATGACAACAAGTGCAAACTTAATTTTATATAAAAGTACACAGAGTTTTAAATGGAATTAATGTAAGAAAAACGAAAACATCTTCCTAGAAATAAATTATCATAATTTAACAAACCAAAATGGTCAGTGTTTCCTTCAAACAATGACAATTTAAAATATAATAATATGTTGTTTTATTTTACCATGATAAGTATCAGTTACATAACAATATCAATCAATCATTTCAAATTGTGCATAACGATAAAAGAAGAAAAATCAAACTGCTGAAATTCAGATACGAGATGAAAGGATCGTACAAAACGAGGAGTTTTATTTAATTGACTTTTGACAATATGTTATAAGTATAGAGTATCGAAATGCCTCAATCAAATTCGGGTAACGTAGACAACGTGTTTACGTTACCACTTGGGAGGTAAATAATGATAACAAAGATACTTTGTGTCAAAGTGCGCACCTCTTTGTAGAATACCCAGACATTTCTCACGATGGTCCATCCAGATCAAAAACTTGATGCGTTCTATATCTGTCATCTAAAAAAAGAAGTTCGTTGTAATACAAATAATTAGCCTTTATATTAGAAAATCGACTAGATTGTGACTTTTAAGTAGCTTCGTGCTGAAGGGTTTAGTCGAACAAATAGAAACATTGAAAACTATCAACACAAGATTACACACAATTAAGGAATTTCAGACATTAAGTGATACAATGTGACAGCTTAAATTCCTCGATATGATTACAATAACTTTATTATGACATCAAGTCCACTCGAAACAAGCGTGTTTGTCTTAAAAAGTGTAATGTTTATAGGATTCTAGCAAAGTAGAGGTTAACGTTTATCTCTGTCGTCTGCTGGGATTACCGTTAGCGCGGATGAAGTGCCTTTGACAGATGCCATAGGTCGAGACACGTGACTTCGATCCACTTCAGCTAATGGCAGAGGGTTTTCAATATGTAGATTAAAGGATTTAAAGGTGGTAATGGCGCCATTACACAAGTTGATATCTAATTCCATCAATTCCAACGAATCTAGATACAGAACATAGAAATGTTCTAAACATTGTTTTCTAAAAGTACGCCACGATATAGCTGAAATACTGTTAAAACTGGCGTTAAACAGCAATCAATCAATCAATCAATCAATCAATTTAAGTATGTTTATCATGACGGTATTTATAAGATTACTTTTTCCGTTTATCATACATTAATATTGAGTTATTATAGAAGAGAGACCAGCGTCAGTTGCTAAGAAAATTAATGTATTCCGCTCAATTACAGTTTTGGTGCCGCTACACGTTCAGTTAAGATGAACCCAACTTTGACACAGCCTGGAGAGGAAGACCAAAAAACTATCTTTTATCACCTATGTTTACTCAATTTTTTCTCATGTTCGTTTGCACCGATCTGTCTTCTTTTAAAGATACACCATCAGTGGTAGAAATACTATTATTTACAAATAAAAAAATTCTTATAATTTTATATGTCCTATGGCAAATCTGATTTTGTTTTCATGTGGTATTTTTCATGCGGCATGTACTAGGATCGGGGTGTGTTATGGTATAAGTTTTAACTACTGGTTGTTCTACTCTTATCATTAATTCTTTGACGGGTACTGTGTATACATGTAACACAATCTAAAACTAACAACCATGATGAATGAGTTCTATTATCGTATTGTGTTGTTTTTTTCGATTGTGGGTATTAACACAGATTGCAGTTTTCTCATGGCTCCAACGTCCATAATTTCGCTGTTGAAAATCGGGACTACTTCATATAGTATTGTTTTACATGTAATTTGCTTCTTTTATTTTTTTTATTAAAATGTATACTATATCATTTTTTTTAAAATAAATTTGATTTACAGCATTAAACAGTTATTCATCCGTCATATACAATTAAATTTTGTTGTGGCAAAGTCAATAGGACCTATACTATTTCAGTTTGAAGCAGCCCAGGGTTCGAGTTATCAGTTTTAAGCTAACAATTACTAGGAACGGATCATTTCATTACTTCGAATATTCCAAGAAAACAATTTATCATATTTTAAAATAATGAGGTTATCATATAATTAAATAACGATTCATAGTACATGTTTTTGTGTTGTTGCAACAAATAAATGATAAAGAGTTTATCATACAGGCCATATCAAACTTTGAATCATCATCAACGAAATTAAGATTAATTTGCTTATGTTAAATTCACGCTTTAACAAGCTGTAAACTTTAGTAAACATCTTCAAATACTTATTTGTGTAATTTCTAAATCGTGTCACCTCTTTTGTTATTATTGTCTCTGAAGGAGCTCAAATTCAGTATTAAAATCAAACATTAACCTCTTCAAAGTGGAATAAAGTTTTAGACACCAAGACAGCAAACAAAGAAAGATAAAGGCTAAGTCAACTACCAATATTACCAAAACAAAATATCTATTTATATGTCAAAAACCACCACAAAGATGGCACAAATTATAATCCTTTCTTCATACACTCGCGAAAGATTAACCTGGTGATTTTGACTAAATCATATCAAAATGATATCGGGTGTCGTGTTTGTGTATGTATCATTTTAGCCCTCTATCAACACGTTCCCAGTCAGTTTGGCTGTAGCTTGGATCATACTTCACCAATAGTTTATTCAGTTAAAATTAGTATGCAAAAATCTGATTGAACATTGTTTCCAGTTACAGGTTTTTGAAAGAGAAGAAGTGTTTTAGTTAAATAGGGTAATATCATATTATATAGAAAAATAAAAAAGGCGGAAAATATCAAAGAGACTGATCGACTACAGAACTGTCAATATGTTTAAGATCTGTCGTGATGTGCCTTCAAATAAGAAGCTTATTAGCTGTTTATATAAATATTGCAAGAATTATTATATCTATATTAAAGCGATTTTGTCATGAAATTTATTAAGAAAAATAAATACAGTAACAATCTTATTATACAGTATATATAATGTAGATATAGATCAATACCAAGTATTCAATATATATTATATATATTATACATGATGACTTTTACATGTTGTATTACCATTGTGGTCAAATACGGGGAAGAAAGGCTAATTCGTGGAATAATCGGTTTTCAAGCTGGGAAAGTCGTCAGTGATTTTAAGAGCGTAAAATGTTAATTTAATTTTATTGTTTCGAAATTATTGTCTTGAGCACTTATTTTTGAATTGGTATAACTAATTTTTTTTAAGTATTCAAAGAGAATTTAATAGATAAATTATTACAAGAGAGACCTTTCTATAAAATATGCTTGTATTTATATTTTATATTAGTTTACAATATTAGATGAATTTTTTTTTTAGATAATTAACATTCAAGAAATCAAGTCAATGTCATGGTGGAATGATATGAAAATGAATATTTTTTAATAGTGTTTTCTCAATTGATTAGATATGGAATAGTTTATTGTGACAAGCATAAATACTAACACAATATGAGAAACAAAACAAACAAATGTTTTCTTCTTTTGTTACAGTATATTTCAAGCAATTCTCATATTTCAAAACTTTTACACAACAAAGACATTTTTAGTTGATGGTAAATTCTGAAATCGTGAAAAAAATAACACATTATTAAATTGCAAAATAAAAAAAGAAAACCGTATTTAAATAAAAAAAAACACAAAAAACCCCCCAAAAAACACTTTAAAATATAATGTGATTAATATTTTGACATATTATGTACATAATTATTATTTTCTTCATAGTGCTATTACATTTTCTATCCAGAGTTGTCGTTCCTGCTACGCTAGACTCTATCTGTCAACGCCCAATTTACAAGATTCTTGTAATAGTTAGAAACAGTAAAAAAAATGTACTTAAAATTGTTTTAATTATTGTAAATATCAATAAAGATGAAAATAAATCACTCATTTCAAATCAATTCTCTCTTAAAAATTATCCCCCCCCCCCCCCCCCACCCCCACTTCTTGTAGAAATATTTTGCGGGTGAGGTAAAAATAAAAAAGTTAAAAACGATCACAAATCCTTTTTAAGAGAGAATTGATTTGAAATGAGTGATTTATTTTCATCTTTATTGATATTTACAATAATTAAAACAATTTTAAGTACATTTTTTTACTGTTTCTAAATTTTACAAAAATCTTGTGAAATGGGCGTTGACAGAGATACAGTCTAGCGTAACAGGAACGACAACTCTGGATAGAGAATGAGTGCTATTACATGTATGATATCATATGTCAATATTTAATACTGTATATCTTTTATTATTGTGAACTATACCTAATTCTAACATGACCTCCTTCTTTCGCTTTGTTAACAAACGAGCGAGTTATCCATTCGGTATAATCTCATTAGCACATGCGCCGGTGAATGTGACTGATTTTTCCATTGGCAGCATAAATTGTGTGCGACATTTTCCGTAAACGTAGATATAAATTACCGTCTTCCAATCAAAGTATACTACCGTATTTGTACTCTTAGACATATCAGAATCGAAATAAATCATGGAAGCCAGAATGTGTTTTGAGTTTTAACATGGATTGGCGGATATCTAGTAAATTTTATCCCTCGCTTCTGGCTCGGGATAAAATACTAATATCCGCCAATCCATGTTAAAACTCCCAACATAATCTGGCTTCCATGATTTATTTCTTAAACCATACTTGTTTTATTAGAGACCACTATGTAGAGTAACAAACACATTTTCTATTCTGTAGCCATGTTAGACACCGAACCTTCACAATATAAGATAAAAATCTTTTGTTTGGAAATTTTGTACAAAATCAGATAACTTCCTGTAAAAAATTATGAATGAAACGCGCAAACGACTTGCACATTGACTACAATAAGAGTATACCAGACAAATAAATGGCATATATGTTTAACTAAACTGTGATGTGAACACACTTATTATCTCTTTTGTAGACTATCGGCTTGGAATTCACGCCATTTTTCGTTGTGACAATTTGAATTTTATTTCCAGGTATTTAAGAAATAAATCATGGAAGCCAGAATGTGTTTAGAGTTTTAACATGGGTTGGCGGATATCAGTATTTCATCCCGAGCCAGAGCATGCAGAGGGGAGGGATAAAATTTACTAATATCCGCCAAACCCATGCCAAAAACTCAAAACACATTCTCACAGTATAGGAACCTGTGCGCCTGAAATCTCTTATTGACGTGCTCTTCTGTAAACTGCATTACGGTTTCGGTGGAAATCGACTGCCCACGCTTTCAAAGCAGGTAAGTTTTTCGGAATTTATTATCGACAGATACGATGATTGATTTTCGAAAGTGACGAGTATTTCCCGTACCCAATAGCCGATTTGCCAGTTTCCGACTTGATTCTAAAACCATACGTGTTTTTTCCACATGTTTGTAGTAGTTGCTTTCCTTTGAGGCGGACAAAATTGTCAATTTCATGCAATATTCAAGGATTTATATAGTAAGGATATGAAACTCGTATTTTCTCGCTTTATCTCGCGTGGCGAGATTTTATGCTACTCGCGTTGATTTTTTCTGTATCACCTCTCATACACGTAAAATTAAAAAAAAGTAGTTTCATACATCTAAAAACATATCAAAAATGATAAAACAAAGCAACCAATCACGCCAAGTTTTGTGGTATACATTGAATACACTCTAAACTACACTTTTATACACTTTGGTATGTCGATTTCATGTAAAAAATTAAGTTTATTGATTTCTAAATAGGCCACCCCCATTTCCGCCCAGAACGCCGCCATTTTGACAAATGATGTAAACAATCCTTAATAAATACAAATTGGGAGCACTGTTTTCAATAAAACTCCTACTTAACATTGAAAAATATTATAGTATCACAAAAATGACGGCTCCGCTTCAATATTCGGTATGATGAGTGAAGAGGAGTTTGAAATTTAAATTCGAGCTTTGACAGCCCATGAAGGTCAAAAAGGCAAATCGATTAATATCAATTATTGATGAGATACATTAGTGATACATCTACAAAAAGTCGATACTTTATCAAAGATTGGTATTTAGAACAAATATTTTCATTTTATTCCTGTAATTATGGTTTTATATACTTACTTCTTCTTCTTCCAATAAAGTACAGGCCACTGTTGTGGATTATCGTACTGGCGCATGCGGTGCAAGGAAAACTATGTACAGGTGAAGTAATTTTATATACAAGGTGCGATTAAAAACATCCAGTAGATCTAGTGTCGGATGGTGGTGGCCTGGATCTGGGACTTGAAGCAGTCGATAGAGGGAGCTATGACTGCTTGTGATGGTAAAGAGTTCCAGATACGAATGCCATCCGGGAAGAAGGATTTCTGATAGATGATGGTCCTTGCGTATGGCACCAGGAAAGTTATGTTATTGCCTCTGGGCGAGATGGTAGGTACCAGGATCTGAGATGGAATATCGATCAGCTGGTTTACAACACGGTACATCATGCACGCTTTCGCTTGGGCCCTGCGTTCTTGTAGAGTTGTCCATTGGAGTTGATTCAGCATAGTTGAAACACTGCTGGTTGTTTGGTAGTCAGCGTAGACCACCCGAGCAGCTCTACGTTGAATCATCTCCAGTTTTCTGATGTTCTCTGCTGTATGAGGATCCCATATGACTGCTGAATACTCTGTTAGTGGTCGTATCAGTGTCAGATAACACAGTGACTTGGTTGGTCTCGGGCAATGATGGAGGTTGCGCCGCAAAAAGGCTAAGGTACTGTTTGCCTTTTTAGTCACCTGATTGATATGGTCGTTCCACTTCAGGCTCTTGTGTATACTTAGTCCTAAATACTTTGCCGAGTCTACCACTTCGAGGGTATGGCCATGGATGTTATTCTTATGGCTGATGATGTTTCTCTTGCTTGTGATGTTAGTTACTTGGCACTTCTTGGGATGGAACTCCGTGAGCCAGTCTCTTTCCCACTTCTGTAGTTGTTCCAGGTCATCTTGGAGCTTTCTGGCATCTTCGGTGGTCTTAATATCCCTATACAAGGCACAGTCGTCAGCGAATAGTCGCGTTGTTGATCCCTCTGAAACTGCATCAGGTAAGTCATTAATATAGAGCAGGAACAACAAGGGACCAGGACACTGCCTTGGGGCACACCAGAATGGACAAATACTAGTTTAAAATGTTGAAGCGATGAAAATATCCACCGTTAATCAAGGCACATGCATCGTCAACGAATTGCACTATGGGTAATCTCACCACGCAACATGCTTACATATAACTCGAATAATTCAGCGCCCTCCATCCGCTATCGCTACTATAGGGCTTGAACTCTCCTTGTGATAAAAACGCGTCAGCTGCTCTCTGAAAGAGAGAGAGCCAATCAGCGATGATTATTTGCCGAGTATGCGCAAGGCGGGTCTTTCAATTTCCGGTAATGTTTACAAACAACAAGAAATGGAGATCGGCAAGTTGATTTACGATGTTTAATTCATTATTTAGTTTTCCTACATTTATTCTCTTTTCACCTTTTAGATTAATAAGGTCAAACACGTGGGTACAATGAAAACATTTGACACCTGAACGCTCCATTGACCTATGTTTACAAACATTTCCTAAGCTCCTCCTTCTTTTAGTGCCAAAAGTCACCCCGCGCAGTTTATACCCAGAATGCATTGCTAATTTGAAACTTCCGATTGACACGTTTTATCGAGAAAGTCGTTCAGGCGTTAATATAACAAAGCGTAATATAACGACTGGATTATTCGGGTTAGCTTACATACAATCTATGTTAAATCTCCCGAGATTCATATCCTAGCCTGGGATTTTTTTGAAAAAAATATTTTAATGCCCTAGTTTACCGAAAACAAATTTAGATTTTGCTTTGTAGCTGAAAAAAATTTATGCTGTCACCGGCTAGAAATTTTTTTTATGGAAAAATGTATTTCTGTTCCACATGATAGGAAAACAAATTTGCTTTCCTTCTCATGAGATGATAAATTTTGACTGAGGAAGGTTCTGAAATTTTTTTTACGAGCAAAATGAAAAACCCGATCTATTCAAAAAGAAATATACAGATTATTTAATGTCAAAGCAAAATAACGAATGATTATATTCATTATGCCAAGGATTTATCCTTGATTATACTCAGATTGTGATATTTCGTTGTGAATATGTATGTATTGTTTGAAATTGTATTTGCTGTATTTGATTATTATTGTTTTGAGGGCCACAGGGAAGATTAGCTTATTGTTGCTAACTGTGTTACCCTCTTGAAATAAAGTCATTACTTACTTACTTACAGTTGTCAAATTGGACGACGTCAAGCAGCTTACATTGAATATATTTTAAAATGTCTATTTATTTGGCAATGCTGAGGTATTCATATCTGTAATTTTGCATAAACTGTGTTCATATCTATTGACATTACCAACACAAGTATCGGGAATATTATTCAAGGATAAAGGGTCAAACGGGACAATCTTATTTTATCCTTGTTCAAAAGAACCTGTTAAAATGATAAGTATGACGCTTTCTAGGGCTAATACATTTAAAAAACAAAGAGGTAGTCCTTGCATCACTCAATCATACGCATTCTGTCAAGATTTTGGACATACAGGTTATTAGAATTTAATGAAAACATAGAAAAACTTACCTGCCGTGATTTTCAAGCGAATTCCACCGAAACCGTAATGCAGTTTACTGAGATGAGCACGTCAATAAGAGATTTCAGGCGCACAGGTTCCTATACTGTGATTCTGGCTTCCATGAATTATTCGATTCTGATATGTCTAAGAGTACACATACGGTAGTATACTTTGATTGGAAGACGGTAATTTATATTTACGTTTGCGGACAATGTCGCACACAATTTATGCTGCCAAATTCCAGCAGACGATAATTCATCAACATGTACATTTACGACGAGAAAGTCAGTCACTTAAACCGGCACATGTGCTAATGAGATTATACCCTATCGATAAACCACCCGTTCGGCGTTTGCTTATAAAGCGAAAGAAGGACGTCATATTAGAACTATAAATAAATATGGCGTATTACGTTTGCGAGACTCTTCAAAAATGAGAACTCATTTGCGCGACATTGCTAAAAAAAATTAATGAACGTTTCCGCGACTTTACATAGATAACTCGGGTAAGTAAACGCTTGCGCGACTTCGATATTCTTATACCAGTAGCTAGAAATTGTGAATAGAATACACACATAATATGCCCACTATACTGAATTGAACTCGTTGATGAGTGGTTTACGTAAAAGGAAGAATAAATCAGTTACTTGATAAAACTCAAACAAGAATGTTTGTCAATAATCTTGGCAATCCTGGAATAAAATATATGATGGAATTGGAATGTGATTGAAATCTTTCTTTGTCTTTGATCTAAACTATTTGGAAGCCATCTCAAGATGAGACCATCCAGGTGCATTATTCCATTGGGGAAAAGAGAAAAGGAGCAATTAGAAAAAAATGAAGGAAATTCATTTGTAGTATGACAATGGGGAAATAAACAGAGTTCATTTTATTAGGAAAATGGATTTCAAAACATTGCCTGTGAACATCTGAGATAATTATATGTTCCCGTAAATAATTTTAGGGTTTTAATATCTGTATTGACAATAAAGCTATTAAAAATATACTGCTCAAAATCCTTCTTCTAGTGGCGGAAATGTGCTGCGCCCTATAAATGTTCTAAACTATTTGTTTGATATTCGAAAACGCAACTATTCATATTGTCACATAGTGTTAATCATATCGTTATTGCAATCTAATTAAAATTAGATCTCCGCACTTGCTTCCTATTTTCTATTGGTGTTTTGTAGTCGCCGCGTGGAAAATAGGGAGCAAGTGCGGAAATCTAATTTTAATTCTAACATGACGTCCTTCTTTTATAGCTTATATCTTTATTCTCATAATCCAATTTACAATGGTATAGACAAACGAGCGATTTATCGATGGTATAATCTCATTCGCACATGCGCCGGTGAATGTGACTGACTTTTCCGTCGTAAATGTACATGTTGATGAATTATCGTCTGCTCAAATTTGGCAGCATAAATTGTGTGCGATATTTTCGCAAACGTAAATATAAAATATTGGTTACTGTAACGCAGAGTGTTACAAATGTCCCCCAAACGAACAATACAAGTACTAGTGGTATGAATGAAGAATAGTGTGAGAACATAGCAAGAATTTTTTTTTTGTGGTTTCCATGGCAATGGCGGCTATTTTGAAAATTCCGAAAATTGTCTGCACATCTACTCATAGTGCTTAACATTCCTGTGAAGTTTGGATATCAATTCGCAACATCATAATCTACTTGGAAACCAAATTTAGCCCAAATCGGAGGATTTTTGTAATTTTGCGGTCATTTTGGATTCAAAATGGCTAGCAAACCGAAATGGTCGCAACATGGTGCAGCATGTCTTACTCCCTGTAAATTTATATTTCCATTGAAATCTTTTCATTTTTGAATTTTTAACGATTTTTTAAATTTTTATAGTGGTGGCCATTTTGGAAATTTTAAAAATAAAGAGCACAACTTTGAGTGATGATCTATTTTTGTGTCAAGTTTCAAAAGGATCCGCTGTTTGGAGTGAATTTAACATTTTTTGCACCTTGGTTACCATGGCAACGGCCGCCATTTTGAATTTTTTCAACCCCTCAAAAGCTGTCACACTACGGTGGATATTCCTACAAAGTTTCATGACGTCTGATGAAAGGAATCCAATTTTTTTTTAAATCCCCCCTTTTTTGTTTCCATGGCAACTGCGGCAAAGTTTGTCCAACCGATTACGATTTTTTTGGTTTATCTCGTTCCACTAGATATGGATGTTGTTCCTATCAAGTTTCATCAATTTCTGTTTGGCGAGTAACCTGCTATGATCATTTTTGTGTTTTTCGTTGTTTTTTTAGCATTTTGGTCGTTTCCATGGCAACGGCAGCCATTTTGAAAAAAGCAACCCTTAAAGGCACAACTTCACATGGCATATGATATTCCTACAAGGTTTCATAACGTTTGATCTGGGCATCTCCGAGAAATGTGTCGGACAAACTTTTGGCGGAAGAAAGAAAGAAAGAAAGAAAGAAGAAGAAGAAGAAAAATAATAAGAAACGGAGCAAACACAATATGTCTCACAAACTTCGTCTGGGGGACATAATTACCGTCTTCCAATCAAAGTATACCACCGTATTTGTACTCTTAGACATATCAGAATCGAAATAAATCATGGAAGCCAGAATGTGTTTAGAGTTTTAACATGGATTGGCGAATATTAGTATTTTATCCCGAGCCACAGCCTGGCTCGGGATAAAATACTAATATTCGCCAATCCATGTTAAAACTCAAAAAACATTCTGGCTTCCATGATTTATTTCTTAATTAGGTTCATATCAACTATTCATGTTTCCACATTGAACATGGTCATGTCAACTTTATACGTTGTCACATATAAAGCATATACCAACCAGATATGTTGTCACATTGCCATATAAATTAAACGCGGTAATGAATTGCAAAAAAAATACACTAATCTAAAATCAGCAATATTATAATTTTAACAAAATAGTTGCTCATCATTTCATGTTAATTTTATGGTCGAAAATAGTGTATTGTTTTTATGTACGAAAATATTTGTACATATGGTACACTATTTTCGAAATGATATGGCAACGATTTAAGCTATAATAGTTCTATTTTTGAATTCGGGTAAAAACGAGCGAGCTATTAAAAAAATATATAAATTAACAATAATACAATGTCTAAAGTAGGAATGAATTATATACAAGGGAGGTTATTTATCCTTTAGGGCATATCAATTGATATTATATACAAGCTAAGCTTTCTTAAGAGACCACAGACCGTAATATATATAACTCGTTGATATAAAGCAACAGCTACAATTTCATCCTGTTTAACCATTATGGCAAACATATTGGCCATTTAACGAAATTTATATTTTGTATGACTGACCATCTTGGATGAAGAGTGGACTAGCTAGCATAGCTACACTTGAAAGGTGAACTCCAAGGATCATCCGAGAAATATTATTCAATGATTTTATTTTGCAAAAAGAACACTAATTTGCATATACATTGCACATATTGCAGAGTGCAGCTAGATTGTGGCGCTTGGTACTGGTAAAGGTTCTCAGGTCCCAACCCACAGAACTGCTCAGCGCATCCCGGGTGGAGAGGGTTGTCAGGGTATACTAGTAACACAGAAAACCTGACCGTAGACAATAGTGGGTAACGTATTTGGAGAGTGCCACGCTCGCTGCACGCTAAATAACTCTTTTGTAGATTTCGAAAAAGATCTGTTGCCGCTACAAAAAACTACATTTTCCTCCCTATCCATCTCTCCATACTTGTTCAGTGGTGGTCAAAACACAGCTGATCCATCCCTTCCCTCAGTGGTAGTCAAAACACAGTTGATCCATCCCTTCCCTCAGTGGTAGTCAAAACACAGTTGATCCATCCCTTCCCTCAGTGGTAGTCAAAACACAGTTGATCCATCCCTTCCCTCAGTGGTAGTCAAAGCACGGTTGATCCATCCCTTCCCTCATTTCTAAACAGTTTTTATATATTATTGAGCTGAAATACTGCTCACTGGACGTTAAGCAACAATCAATCAGTAGATTGTAGCAGCCAATTTTATTAATAGATAAATAGAAGTATCCATGAAAAATCACCGATCTTCTGGAAGTATCTGACAATTCTCTAAACGTTAAATAATAAACGTGATTTCTAGTTAATTGTTGTTTTCAATATTGTCTGCGATAACCATTATCCTTTCACCAATGAACTATAACGGTTATGTCCAGCCTACCACACAGGGTGTTCGGCGTACATCATAGGTGTTAAGAGTTCACAACATACAACTGAAGGTCGGTAAATTTTCTCCGGGAATTCTGATTTTTCACCATTAAACACTGTGCCACGATATATATGAGAAAATGCTGAAAGTCAGATTAAATCGATCAATCATTGATTGTTTATTTATCTTTCTATATGATCAATATTGTAGACATCAGTACTTTTAATTATTATTTTCTGTTTTCTTTTCGAATGACTTACTGAAAAGGATATATAGGTGGGTTCATATCTTATTTACGTTATTTGTGTTTGCTTGTGTATAGTGCCGTCCAACACATATTGTGTTGTGTTTTTGCTTTGTTTTTCTTCGCTTTGCGTACACTATGTTGCCAGTTTCTCTGGATTGTCTATTTTTGATTGCCCCTTCGGTATTCTCTAACGTTTATTAAGTAGCGACATTTTTTAAAATAAAATTGCATTTGTTTACAGTAACATTAGAGTAATCAAGACGTCTGAAAATTAAATCTGACACTTCAAAAGCCAAAGCTGATAGGACAGAAAAGCCATATTTATCTTCCTATGACAACATTAGTCCATTTACGTGTTTGATAAGTTGTTTATAGGTGCACACTTAAATGATAAACTTGTACCACATATAATTGTAAATATTTTAAATAATGCTAATTATCTCTTCCCAAACTCACGGCTGTTTAACACTAAAACAATTGATTTTGTATATGTTTTCAAGGTAAAAGGGTTCCTACTGCGTTAGAATACCATCAACTAGCACTTTCGATCGTTCTGTGTCATTTTTAATGCACATGATAGTAGTTCTAAGTTTACAAATGAAGGCAATGTTTTGAAACATAAAAAATCACTTAGTTGGATTAAGTCTTACCAGAAACGTCAGATTTGTACACGGTGCTTATTGTATTCATGGTGGTATGTTATGCTTAGCCTAAAAAAAACATAAATAAAAAAATGTCATAATGAAACCGTATACCTAAACAGAAAGGTTATCACTGCAATTAACATATGTATATTATATATACAGTTATATGTTAGAAAGAAATATCAGACCGTTCTCTTCTCAAAATTGACACAGTCCACATAGCGAGAGGTTTTTGTTTGTTTTTATACAAATCATACTTTTGACATGCACATTTTTTTTCTATGATTTATATAAATTGACGGGGGATAGAAAAGTAAAGGAAGTCATTTATTTGTTCCGTAAATTTTACTGCATGCACTGACACAAACCGTTCCTGTGAAACTTCCCTATTAATTATGCAAATTCAGATACACGCAGAGGTAAAAAAAAAAATAATAATCTAATTTAGTGCGCACGACGGGTTTCATCAGGTACATTAAATGTCTAAAGACTGAAACACCAATTCATTTAAAAGTCTTTAGGAGCAAGAAAACAAAAGGGCGTAAATATGATGGTAAAAATCTGCGTAGGTTACCTATGCCTGAGACAGCGAACATGGTTTTCAAGAGTGACAGTATAGGACTGTTGGAACTAGACCATTCAGTGGTCAGGATGTCAAAAGGTATACTCAATTGAAATTGTACCTTGATATTTTATAATAGGTAAAGTATTCCTAAAGTTCTATTAAGACATGTTCATTGGTTTTTGAGAAACTGACTGCACAAAAACTTAAACGTCGTATCATCAGGCAGATTTTATTTAAGTCTTGGAGGCCATATTTGAAATTGTTGAATTTTACAAACTTGGGAATTCTTATATATGGTACGTAAATTAAGTCTAAAGTTAACATTGAGGTATTTCTGTTGATTTCCGAAATACTGATGAACATGTCCTTGACAGGATAACAAACCCGCTATAGTTTTGATTGACAAAATACTTGTTATGAGTTTGGTGGACGTATTTGTCAACAGACAGTCGGCATTCTTATGGGTAATAAGTCTGCACCTCTTCTTGCCGACTTGTTCCCTTTTTGTATGAAGCATACTTAATGGTGTGGCTTATAAAAATGAAAAGAAGCTAGTCTGGTCCATTAATTTTCATTAATAAATGATGTAGTTTCAATAAAAAAGTATATGTTTGGTGATTATATTGACCGCATCTATCCCGATGAAGGTGATATAAAGAATACAACGTTGCTGCTAGGTCTGTTTCATATCTTGATATACACATATAAATTGACAGTGACAGTGGGGGGTCGGTTGAGAACGAAACGTTACGACAAAAGAGATGGTATTGAATTGTCCCATTATGAACTTTCCATTTATGCTTATATAGAAACATTCGAGCAGCACCTGAATATGGAGTATGTATATAAGTTGATACGCTATTCAATTGCCTGTGGTTCCTATAAGGATTTCCTTAATAGAGAGTTGCTGGTTACAAGAAAGTTACTGCACCAAGGGTTCTTAGTGGTTATGTTGAAGTCAGCTTTATGGTCGCCATGACTTGGGTAATCATTAAGGAATATCTGTGTCACGGATGACGACGGACATGTTCTATTTGTAGTAGTCACAATAGTGCCCTCCTTTCCTCTTCATTACTTTTCACCGGACTTTTAAAAAGAAACAACATGACGGGTGGTACTGAAGGAGCAGGAACTGCCTACCTTGTTTAGTCGATTTTAGTGGGGTTCATGTTGCTCGAAGTTTAGTTTTCTGTGGTATTTTTTGTTGGCCATTGTGTTGTCTTGTTTGCTTCTGGTCATTGTATTGTGTCGATTTACGTCTTCTGACTAACCCTTTTGGTATCTTCAAACTGTCCTTTAATGACAGCTATGTTTTATCCAAATATGATGACCATATGTGAAATGGTAGAATTTCACAAATTTAGGAATCTTAATAGTTAAATAGATAAAGCAATATTAATCTGAAAATTTCTTTAAGAGATGTTCAGTAGATTGTGAGATACAGCCTTATTAGCAACCATTTTAACATTTGGGTACCATACGCCAGACATCACCAATATAATAACCAGAGTTATCCGTCTCCCGAATGCATCAAACCATCCGGAGTCATATCATCTTTACACATGTCTATAGCACATACTGATATTTCCCTGAAAGAAACAAGATACTTCGCCACTAAATAAAGAGGACGTAGGAAAGGAGAGATGTAATAATTTTCTTAATAAAAATGTAGTTTATAAACAATATAAACTTCCTGGTAAGTAGTACAGAATATTATATGATACACATTTGAAGCTCGTTAACTAGAAGAATAATCGTGTGTTGATACTAAATCTCCAAAGAAAATAATCTTCAGCATAGCATTAGTATGCAGATTGTGAGAAATAAAAGAAACAGAAATAGTTCTAATTATTCTAATTATATGTTTTTGGTTGTTGAAGGAGACAATCCTCGAACTTCAAAGTGAAAAACCAGAGCATCTTCTAACTGTTGCGTCGAGATTTCGAGTGAATTAATCTGCCTTATTAAAAATTATAGTTTTGCATACTAGAATAATAGACAATACAATTTGGTTGATACTAAAAGAGAAAAACACCTTTCTTTTCTATTTTATTTGTACTTAGAGCAATCAAACGAGTAGTAATATGTTATGGTGCCACTTGTACTACTCTTCCTTTGAATTAAAAGAAGAGGTCTGTTCCGAGTAGGAAACATGAAGACGAAATAGATAATGGACACGGACGGTATATATAAATGTAATAAGTAATATTTGTAACATGAATGCATTCGTTTCCTTTTATCTTTTTTTATGTTTTATATACCATGTAAGAAACAGCTAAGAACTATGAAATAATACACGTACATACGAGATATTGCACACTTTAATTCTGGGCTGTAGTTTTATAACTCTCAGATAGCCGAGCAATAATCAACGACCTAGATGTGATATTGCATGTCTTCATGTTACAAATCATTTATACCACGGTTTACCGAGCTAAACGGTTGAACAATTTCACACTCGATTGTTTAACTCGGAAAATCGTGGTATATCGTTCTGAAGGGGAAAACATTTTAGTTTTACATTCATTTCTTCAAAGACATTGAGTATATGAAATATTATCAGTTAATTTCATGTCAGCAACTAGATCCTGACTATTAGATATGTGTATCGAAACAGGTTGAGCACTAGAGAACCAGTAACTAACTAAACAGCTGTGGAGCATTGAGGATTGAAAGATGAAGAACAATGTATCTGAATAGAACTACAATGTATTTGTTTTCTGTGGAGAAGACCCAAAAGGAATTATTACACCCCATAGTTTACCTCTTTACGGGAGCTGTGTGGTAAGTGTTATCAGTCCCGTTCATGTTACCAGTTTTTATTTGCACCGATCATTTAGTAGAATTTGCTGCACCTATGCATTGTCAATCTGGTTTTCTTCTCTGGTATGCCATCGACTATCTGTTTTTGTAGCACAGTACCAGTGTTAGTGAGCACACCTCACTGTGCCTACTACATGGGAAGCATTGCATTACCAACATAGAAATTTTAGGAATGAAACTATTGATGGAAGTTGAGAGCTAAATTAACGATCTAGAAGTTATTGATAAAGCCATCCAAAAACTAGCAACACCCTCCTCCGCCGTAGTATTATCGAAATGCAAAATATTATTTCGAATAAATGGAATAATATTTCGAATAAATGGAATAATATGAATAATATTTCAATATAAGCGAAATAATATTTCGATAAAACGAAATAGTATTTCTATAAAACAAAATAGTATTTCTATAAAACGAAATAGTATTTCGAATAAACGGCATATATTATTTCCAATAAACGACATTTTCTTTCAATAAAACGATTTCTTTATCATATAATTTTGCTTAAACTAGTTGATTAATTCAACGTGTTGCTTTTAAATTTGAAAATGTCAAATGTATAGAAAAAAGTTAAGATAATGTGGAATTATAATAGACAAAATAAAAAGTCGGACACAAACATCGACCAGAACGAACAAGAGCAAGAATATCCTAAAAACATGGACAACATAACTATATAGCAAAGTTCATACTCATTTCTATATATATTTTATTTCTGATAAACCTTTGTAAGTACAATGGTATACAGACTATACAATAAATAAACAAATACATATTGATAAATATAATATATGTACACTATTTACAACATGGTGAAGTTATGCATACCAAAGTTAACCAGGGGCCGTGTTAACAAAGGTGTCTTAGAACTAAGACATGTCAAAGGATGGTCTTATGACATATCTTAGTCCTAAGTCGGGTTAATGAAAGTGTCCTAAATTGTGATATGTCCTAAAATTTATCCTAACGTTAGGACACCAAAATAGGTGTCCTAAGAGTGTTTTAGGATAATATTATTTTATTGAATTATTATCAGATTTTATTAGGTTTATATACATTTCTTATTTAAAAATCACAATTAAATCAATCTAATATATAAATAAAATAAAATTTAATCTTATTATTTTATTTTGTATGTGAACTTTTGAGTAACACATTAATGTTTGCAGCATTTATATTTAGATTATTCTTTATTTACACAAATCAGCTCGTATTCATAGTTAGGATTATGTCTAGGATCATCCTAAACGAAGATAGTGCTAAGACAGATTTGATATACAATCTCAGACATGTCCTAGGATAGTCCTATCAGTGTCCTAAAATATGTCATAAGACATGTCTTAGGACATATCTTAGGATACTTTCATTAACACGGCCCCTGGAGGACACACATTGTTATTAATAAATCTAATAAATACACATAGCTTTTTAAGTTTTGATAATTTAGTTTGATTCATTAGTTCTCCAAATTTTAAAATATTAGCATTTCTGAAAAAATTATTATTAATACAATTCTTTCTCATATCTGACATAAAACTACATTTCAATAAATAGTGGAACTCGTCTCCAAGATCCGGTTTTTCCTTTGTATATTGTTCCAGCGCCCATATTCGATAGCAGTTTATGATATACAGTTCTAAAGTGACAAAATGTAAAAAGGTCTCTATCTTCGAGGATATCAAAATAGTTTTCAAACCTCAATTTAGATTAGGGGCCTTGATCGTGATCGTTTGTTAGTTGGATTTATAACTACCTATGCAATCAGTTCGAATCCCGCTCAGGCTAAGTATACTCAATACAACTTTTTGTGATAAACTTTTTCAGTGACTTGCGGCAGGTCGGTGGTTTTCTCCGGGTACTCCGGTTTCCTCCACCAATAAAACTGACCGCCACGATATAACTGAAATATTGTTGAAAGTGGCATCAAACACCAAAACCCAAATCTCAATTTAGATTGTTTTTAAATATAAAAAGAAGCAAACTATTGACATGAAGATGAACGTTGTGAGATGTTGACAAATGAAGGATTTACCATCAGATAAACACAGAACACTTTGTTTTCCTTTCACTTGTCAAATTAAATGTTGAAAAGGTGTAAGAATATGTAAACAGAGTAACGTATAGATCTATATCTGTTGAAATGTCAGTCATCGCATGTGTTGAATACACCATCTTGTATCCCCGCTCTACTGTATATATCAACGTAAATACTAAGATCTTATAGAGAGACATGTGGTTCAAATCAATCTCAACGATAGGTCTTAAAGAATTGAAACATGTCAAGAGATATCCACAAATCTATAAATATTCTGTTCAATTCTTACCAAATATTTTTCTATGTTTTGGCCACACATGTGGCTTTTGAAGTTTCTCACGAAAGGCGTGTTTTGTTTTGCGCTTTTTTCTTGTAGCTGGGATGGAAATCAACACATTGCGGAAATGACGGGCTTGATACGATAGAACATCAGATATCTGTCCATTTAAAATAAAATGATTTTTTTCATTTCAATTTATTTATAAAAAAAAAAAGTAAAAAAAAAGACCCGGAAGATATGTTGCTAATTACAATTTGGAAAAGCAAATATAATAATTATTCTTAATATTTGTTTATTTTATATAACATTATTTCCTAAATTGACAAATGCGTTGTAAGCAGAATTTAATGTTGAACACACACGAATAGAAATATGTTCGGAGTATATGCCACCAACCACCCACCAACATATATAAATTTCAGTTGTAGAGTATCAATTTATGGATCGTGACAATGAAACTAGCAATTAAATAGGATACACCATTTTTAATTAGCTGTGCAACTATTCTATGGTATTATATTCTAACAGTGCTGGGTGTTGTTTAAGATGAGCAAATATTTGCCGATTCTGTTTAAAACGTCTTTCTGTATGTTTGACAACTCTCTGGCGCCGTACTTGCTCATTTATTCAGTCAATCACCAATATTTAACAAAAGATACTTAAAGTATATACACAGAATATTAGTACTAAATCAATTTAATTGATCTAAAGGCAAACTAAAGAAAAAAAATGCTACAAAATGGATACTGATATTATTGGTTAATCATATAAAAATATAAAAAAAGTAAACATTTCAATTTCAGTTTGCTTCGTTAGGCATTGTAATAATGTGTGCATACAAAATAAAAACGTCGATATAGAAAAATGTTAAATTTATAATTTTGTAATTAGTTAAATTTAATTAATAGGTGTAGTTCCAGTTATGTAAGACTGGCGTTCTAATAGACCGAAAAACACATTTTCTACTTTGATTTTAAAACTTATACTTTTTACAGTAGTTATTTTCCTATAAAGCGGACAAAGAGGGTCCACTTAAATGTTCAATGACAATAATATAAAATATGTTCAAAATTTTGATGTTGTAGCAACTTGTGAATTTCTATTGCTATAGAATTATCTTCTGATTTTTTTTTCAAATATCTACAAATAATGAAAAATTTACTCTCAAATTCGTTTCCATTGCACTTGCTAGACAGGATACCATTTTGCCCGTCATAGGGGAAATAACTCGTATAAAAAGGTATTAAAAACTAATAACTTTATCATCAAATCGGGAATGTGCGAAATTCTATTAATGTCACTTTTAAATGCATGGTCTAAATTAAAAACAACTGAACATATTTAAGCCTCCCCGTATCACATATAAGTAAATGTGTTATCAAATAGTCTTTGATCAAAATCATGCACATACAATGTAAGTATATGATAAATTAATTTTGTCATTGTGAAAAAAAGGCTTCTGTATTACTGTATTTGAACTACCTTAAATGTAAAATTTTAATTGAATTAGTGACTTATTTCACAATAATTCTCACAAATTAGTCTAATTCACATTCATTTAATTTAATTTATCAGATGTATAATTTTATTTTAAATGTTACACCCGGCGACCGTACCATCAGCCTGTAATTTGATAAATTAATTTCATTTAACTAATCAAATATGAAATTTTACGTAAAATGTGATATTCAAAATTATACACAAATGACATCTCAATGTAAAAGAATCTCCGCCCCAATGATGTAAACTATATTGTTCTTTTCGATTTTCTCTGTCTTTTTATATCAACTAGCCTTTGAATCAATCCCTGCTCAGGTGTTCAAATCAAAAAATTAAATTATGTTTTTGACGTAAAATGACACAGTACTAAAACTGTAATCATCTTCATTTGATATAATAAAAAAAATCTAATTAATTTCATTTTAAGAAAACGCGTAAGAAAAGATTTAATCTTATCCTTCGAACTCTTTTTTGAGAATTTGTTAAATCGTTTTGAAAATTTATTGATACAACAAAAACTGCACATTTCCACAATTGAAACCTATTGCAATTTTCCCGTATTGTAATCGTATTTTGATTGTTTAGTTAAATCTCCATTAAAACATTTTATTGTACAAGCCCCTCCCATCAACACCCACAACATTCAAGATGTGAGAAATATTACTAACAAGAAGAAGTATCCTGTCGCATAGTATTACTTATTAAAATATTAAAGAAACCCATTTTCTTGTGTAGTTTAATAATTGATATAGAGGTTTTCACAATCAATAGTGTTGCATGTACTTTTAATCAATTTTAACCAAACTATGCAGAATTTAACTTCTCTGAGTAATTGCATACATGAACTTGCATTAAGATTTCAATTTCCCTTCTATTATACCAAATAAAATCATATACTTTATATTAAGAAGAAATATTAAGAAAAAATATAAAATAATAAACTTAGATTTAGAACAACAAATCTAACACGTTTAAAGGAATAACGATCATCTCATATTTATCAAAATCCCAGGAGGGTGAGGCGGGTAGTGGGAATTTTATTGTCTGGTATGAACAAACATTCGTACAACACGGAACTCTATATTAAAACCAGTAAGGTCCGAAGCATGAAAAGAGCGGGGAAATGTGTACTGTTTGAAGACTATTGGCCTTTGGACAATAGTCATTAGAACTACAATGTATTTCACAATTTGATTTTTATGAGCAACAGTAGTAATGCTATCTGTATTTATCAATCATTCACCAAGCCGCAGGCGAGGTGAATATACGTTTTTAAAGGCTGATAAACCAGATAGCAACCTACTCCAAAGTCAATGATTGTTTTATTTCACGAAAATGTTTTATTGTTAACTACTTACAAATTCATCGTCATACCAATAAGATATCACAATTTTGGAGCGTTTGGTTATGATTCAGCCGAAAAACAAATGGTAAACGCAATCTCATTGGTTATTGAACAACGAAAGAGCGAATTTGAAAGGATAGCAAAAGTCCGGTTTATCCCCATCTATGTTTATGTCTTGCGAGGGTTATATCACTTTCCAGACACCTGCTAGGATCTATTTGTATCCGAGAGGGTGATATCGCAAGTACTCAAAACCTCTTAATCATGTGCAAACTAAATTACAGTCATGTAATAAAATTAATAATCTTATATTATTGATATAATTTGTACATACTCAAACGCTTATTACTCAATGTATGTCTTGTACATTTAAAAGAAGAGAGCTTGTATTGGCATAGCCTGTTGCTCAATCCTATTCATATGCAGTTGTGAATAAAAGAATAAAATATGTTTAAAACAGAACATTCATGCAATTACAATCCATCAAACATGTGCCGGGTTCTGAACAGAATTGGCCACCATCAGTCATGCTGCATTTCTGAAAGGAACGAAAATCACATACTAGTACAATATATTGTCAGATGCATGGTTCTAGTATGACGATTGTTCACGATGTCAGTCAATATTTCTAAACAGCTCAATGGTCTAGATTTTGTGTTTTGCTTGGAGGGAGGGGGAAGTGCAGACTGTACATTCTGCATGATATAATATAGAAGGTATGGAAGTTATACGTTGGGAATGTGTAACAGTTACACATATTATGACAAGAGCCCTTTTGTTGAAACATTTGTAAGATTACCTTATGCGTATTTAATAATCTGCTCTTAATGGCCCGCATCTGTGAAAGTAAATACACCGTTCATCTGCAGGTAAATGGCGGTCTCGTGCTTAAAAAGATCAATTGGCAGATTAAAACAGTTTGAAATGAAAATTAGATAAAACAAATGAACACTTAAATAAGATTTTAAAGATGATATATATATAAAGAGTAAAGATTGAATAAAAATGACCACAGAAACATCAAAAGCTGTAAATAACCAATAATTGCCTTAATCACGGGACACACACAAAGTTAACATTAAGAAAAGAAGTTACATTCAATGAAATGATGGTGATGTCCGCTTTGTACTAGACCAACACGCCTAATTACATCTTTATAGTACTTTCTCACTGAAACAACCGTCCGCTAGACATGTCAGTCTACTCGGACACATCATCCTGATTCTGAGCCAACCATGTAGTCTTTGTTCTTACTTCTTAATGCCGCGTACGTAGCGGAGAAGAAGCAAATACCAATTTTATAGCCTTTAGATTGACCCGATTGGGGCTCGAACCCAACACCAATCTCACTCGAGGTGAGCACGCTAACCGTTGCCCCATCGATGAGGTTGAAAAAAATAAAGATATGGGTATAAGTGAAGATGCCAGATGACATTCGGATGAAATAAGAAGTAACACTGTTTTTGTAGTTCAAAGTTTAAATCAAAGTCTCAGTGAGGTCTATATTCTAAACGTAATATTCAGACATTATATAGATAGTATGAAATGAACAGTTTTCTTGAATATAAAGGTAAAGTTTTAACATGTTTATTACTATAAAGACGCTACTGTGTTAGTACTCTCAGATCACAAACAATCTTTAAAGCGTTATTCATTTTCTTTGGTTTGTTTTCTAAATTCTCGCATGTCCGTTCTCATCGAAATCTTATTTTGTGAAAATCATATTTAGATTCACGATACAAAAGCGAAAAAAGTATATACATGTACATATCCCACCTGTTAGTTTTTCCCAAGTGTCAACACCGCTTTTTTAGCATATTTCTCGTTAAACCACACAGCTATCAACTATCCCCGACAAAATTATTTTTACTTGAGTAGATTGGAAAGTGGTCCTACGTTTCATAACGTACTATCGTTGTTTGTCATTTTTCTTTTGGCCACTGAGTTGTCTGTCCTTTGATTTACGGTTTCTGATTACCCTTTTAGCATCTTTTGGCCACTGAGTTGTCTGTCCTTTGATTTACGGTTTCTGATTACCCTTTAAGTATCTTTTGGGCCACTGAGTTGTCTGTCCTTTGATTTACGGTTTCTGATTACTCTTTTAGTATCTTTTGGCCACTGAGTTGTCTGTCCTTTGATTTACGGTTTCTGATTACCCTTTTAGTATCTTCAAACTTTTCTTCCATTCGTTTGACAAATTCTAAAAAGATAGTTTTTTAATGAGCAAATAAAACTAAACATTGATATTCTAGTATTACATCCCCAGGTATAGAAAAGTAATAAATAAGAAATTAAATATGCAGAACAACACATGAAAAGAAAATCCAACAACTGTAAAAGTTTACTATATATTTCATATAAAACCACATTTTTTCAAAACATTATTCCAAAGTCAATTCTTTTCGATTTTGATGAAATTTTCACTAATAAAAGCGAGAACGGATGTAGTGTTCTGTGATCATATTAAAATATTTTTTTGAAGCACAGATTTTAAATCACGATTTAGGCACACATTTAATTATTTGTCTTCAAAAGTACTATCATTGTAAATGCATTTTTGAGTTCAAAATTTAGTTTTGTGTTTAACTGGTGAATTTGTAACTGGTAAAAATCTTAGATTATAAAATCATGCTGATATCATGCTGATATTACAGTGTAAAGCTACATTTAATTCTGCTTTTGTTGGTAAACATTTCATCAAAATCGAACAAGAATTGACTTTGGAAAAACGTTTTGAAAAAAAAAACGTGGTTTTATATAGAATATATATTTAAAAAATTACAATGATCGAATATTTTTTTGCACGTCTCTGTACCTCCAACCTTAAATCATTAAACATAAAAAGGACCACGAAATTATGCTGATGGAAATCCAGGTCCTGTCTTGAGTCAAGGCACATTATCTACAACTACATCGTGAACTCTACTAACTGTCTTGAGTCAAGGCACATTATCTACAACTACATCGTGAACTCTACTAACTGTCTTGAGTCAAGGCACATTATCTACAACTACATCGTGAACTCTACACAAGGAAGAACATGTCAACATAAAACCAATACCTTTACAAACTATGGGCAATGCATTTCAAAGAGAAAACTTTTGTCGGAAAAAGAAAGCTTTTACAAATTACATATCAAGAACCATAAGTATCATATGTAAATTTAATATGTATTTATAAATTAAAATATCTCCATAAAAATATAGACGTGAAAATATCATTGGTAATTTTATAAATTTGGCAAAATAAAATAAATAATTTATGAAAACGGTAGCTTTGATCGATACGTTTTCCCTAAAATCATACAAGTTTGCAATTAGTTAATGTATTCTTTTTTTAATTCAAGACATGAGTCGAATTTTCAAAGAATATAAATTGTTATAAGCTATTTCACATTGCATGAACATTTGCTAATATTTCGTGTAAAGTACAGTGTACATACTAATTTCTTTGTGTTCCCAAACACTTTAAAATTATTTGGCTTTCCAATCTTTAGATTTTGAGTGTTATTCTAGAAGTCGTACGCACTAAATTTGATATCTACGTTTTTATTCTTCTGTGTTTCATTAAATTAAATGTCTTCTTAAAAGAAATGTATTCATTAACTATTCAAGTTTGTGTATAATGTTTTAGCGTTTGAAGATATGGAGATTGCAAATAAGCCTTCATTTTCAATATATATGTTTATTTACATTTTGAAAGTGGGCTTTGAAGATTCTTAATCATCGGTTTTCGACTGAAATGAAAAAATTACGAGAAATATGGAAATATTTTCACCGATACTCTGTCAAAGGGTTGATAATGTAAACAAATCTATAAGTTTGAGGGTAGGTATGATTAGAATATTATGACAAGTGTATTCAATATAGTACTTAAATTGCTATCAGGGAGGTTCATCAAAATATCTTAACCAATACAAAAACACTTCCAGTGAATCACAAGTATTTACTTTTCTGTCCGTCTTATTTCTAAAATAAATATTTAACACAAATCTAATGCAATAAGGCTTACTTGGGGCGGAGCTTTCGTTTGGTATAACACCTAAGTACCTATTGATAAAGAATAGAACGTGTGAAACCGTTAATCGAACGAAGATAATGAATCCGATAACAGCTTTGTATCCCGTCACTGAAAAGGGGACCAGAAAACCAAAATGTGCCCGCTGTAGAAACCATGGAATGGTGTCGTGGCTCAAAGGACATAAAAGACATTGCAAGTACAAGGAATGTGCATGTGCCAAGTGTAACCTTATTGCCGAGAGACAGCGAGTCATGGCTGCACAAGTTGCATTGAAAAGACAACAGGCTGCTGAAGACGCTATTGCCCTAGGTTTGAGAGCCTGTACAACTGATCATGGGATACCTATCATGACACAAGGACCACTCTGGGGATCTTCATCTATTACACCCCCAGAAAAGACAAAAACGGACGAGGAATCGGCAGAAAAGGGTATGTTTTTTTGGGGGGGTATAAAATACAATCTCCACACTACTTCATTGTATAAAGGCCATAACAGCAGACATGGTACCCAATATTGCGATAAAAAAATATAATTTAGCTACTTCTGAAAGCTTACAAGTTGAAATAATATAGCCGTAAGCTTAACATTTCGAAAAATCGTAATGCATAGAATATGATATTTTCAACTTAGTTTTTGCGCTGTGTGTACTAATATATATATCTACGTTTTTATTTTGAGACACTCGTTTTCATTGCTAAAATATAGATAATGTGATTGTTAAACTATCAAGTCTATGTTGTCACTAATGTTTCAGCATTGTAACTGTACTTTTAGTGTTGTAATATGCACATATTGGTTTCCTCACATCTAGTCTCTTGGGCAGACCATTATTTTCTTTCGGCGTTTATTAATTGATATTAAATATATTGGAGGTGTCATGAGAGTAATGATCTACTGCCAACATTTTCTACCTTCTTATGTCAGTCTATGATAATTCACAAACCCCGGTTTTGTATTTTCCTTGTATATGTTATCATTATTTCTGTAAAAGTACATGGAGCTAAAACGACATTACTATTTTTTTTATCATTATTATACGTGTATTTGTCTTTTCTCTTTTTTTTTTGGATCATACATCGAATCAAACATCGCGAGTTTACATTGTGGACATTATATTTTTGGTTTGGTTGTTTGATGGTGTTTAACGTCACTTTCAACAATATTTCAGTTATATCGTGGAGGTCAGTTTTATTGGTGGAGGAAACCGGAAGACCCGGAGAAAACCACCGACCTGTCGCAAGTCACTGACAAACGTGTCCATTATAATTTTCATACTTTTTAAATATACAGACAACACTTATATATTAAGACAAACATATTAAAATTTGAATTGGATGTCTTCTATATAAAATGTATACTAATTAATTTCGTTTTATATTATACAGCAGGTCCAGTATCCAATAATGAACAACGTCTTGACTCGACGACACCAGATTCTGTTGATAGTAGTGACCCGATGAAATATCACAATAACCATGATGAAAATACCAAATATGCACCCACTACATTTCTACCTGGCAGATTAAATAATCTAGAAATTTTAGAGAGAATATTTCCGTTTCAAAGAAAGTCAGTTCTTGAACTTGTTCTACAAGGATGTAATGGAGATTTAGTTAAAGCAATCGAACAATTCCTTTCTACACAGGAAAACATGACGGCACAGCAGACATGTTCTAACATAAAGAAGGATTTCAGACATCATCCGTATTTAGGATCACACAACTTTCATAATGCTTTGAGGGGTTACGAAATGAACAATTTTTCTCCATTAGGCTCGATGCGGTCAGCATTCAGTCCATTTTCCTCACCGTCTTCTTTGTCATTTAATGGACTTCATTCAGCCTTTTCACAGAATATGTCACCGTCGAACAGTTATGGATCCTCCTTTTATTCCCCTCATTTGAGGTCCATGGATTTATTTTCTTCTCAGACACAGTACGGTTATTCACGTTACGCACCACTGAGTTCTAGTCAACTTTCTGGACTCTTTGCCTCACCATTTTATGTACAACCATATAAACCTGGATATGGAAGCTTATCTCTAAGTACCGAAAATGGAGAGAAAAATGACAAATCGCCAACTTCAGAAGGTGGAGCTGGTTCAGATTCGTGGGATGATAATGGAAAGGACAAAGAATCTGATTAGTTTTTATTGAAAATAGCATTGAGTACTGTGCCATTTAAATGCAATTTTGAAAAATGGGAATCTTCTGTTGAAATACATTAAAACAACATGATGAAGTGCTATGATTTTATTTGATTTATTTAAGTTTTAGTGCTTCTTTTTGTGTATGATATCCACTTTAAATTAAGAGACATTTATACATATACGTTAACTTATTTGTAAAATAAATAGTTTTCTTGTAATAATGTCCGTATTTATTTGTCATTTGTGTTCACTCTAGATCTATGAAATAGGTATTGATAAAAAATAAAGCTAAGTTGTGAGAAAAATTATAGAATTTATTTTCTTCATCAAACATAATAACGCATGCTACTGTAATTAATTTATTGTTACGAATTTAGCTTTGAAATAATTAATTGTAAATTGTAAAAAAAAATCCAAATATTTTTGTTTCTGTTTGTATATAATTAAATTTCATTTTTTTTAAATTATATGATACAAGAAACGTCTTCATATCGTGTTTTGTTTTCTTCAAAAGTTATGCTTGTTATAATGATTTTCCCTTCCGAAAGTCTTCAAATAATCTTATCAAGTTTATTACCTACTCAAGCGCAGTATTTTTAAAATTATTATTTTGCGAAATAATTGTCATGTTTTAGAATACAAGGAACTCTGTAATCTGTGAGGTGATTTTTCCCTACTAAGAATGTCAAGAATTTAAGTTTCACCTTTTAGTGTCCTGAATTCCTGATTTAAACGAGCCACTAATTCCACGAAAACTATTTTTACATAAGTTCTTGTTCCATTTTGTTCTATAACTACTTGCATTTTTATTTAAATATCTATACCTACATAAACAAAACAAAAATGTACAAAAATATATTGAATTCACCATATATTGATACACTGCATTCCAAGCGGTACTTTAATATATATGGGCTCTTGTGGAAATATTTTCATACTGAAAATTTCAGTGTAGGAGTATCATACATACATAAAAATTAAATTAAATTAAATTAATTTATCACTAAATTTTAACGCATTGTACCAGATTACACTGGATGCGGAATTATTTAACGCCACTTTCAACAATATTTCCGTTATATCGTGGTATTATTTTTGTAAAATTTTGTTAACACTTTTTGTTTCTTAATCCGTGATTTATATAGAAATAGCTCGTTACATTATAATACCAAGTTTGAGTTAAATATTTACAAATAAATCTCCCGATTTTATTTTTTCCGCGTATGTATACTAATTATAACGTTTATATGCTATGAAAAGATACTTTAGCGTTCTTAAATCGATCAATATTTGGAAAAGAACGGTTGGATTAAATTGTTCACAACGGATTTTCATGCCTTCCATGTATATAATGTATCTTTTGAAGAATAACAAACTCATTAATTACTTGTGGCACCGCTATATAAACATAATGTTTACAAGTTAATAATAGCGAGAACTAAACGAGCAAACAAACTTAACATGGCTTCGGGCAATCTTACAAAATAAAACTACCAATACGTGACACACATTAAACGTCATAATCTTAATATTGGGACGTCACTTCTTTGGTGTTATATACAAGCAACTTGTCGGGGTGTATGGGTCGGGGCTACATCTCCATTTTAGTCAAATAATAGACATGCTAAATTAATACAGTTGGGGGGGTTATGGTATTTAACGGCACTTTCAACAATATTTCAGCTATTTCGTGGCGATCAGTTTTATCGGCGGAGGAAACCGGAGTACCCATAGAAAGCCATCGACCTGTCACAAGTCACTGACAGATTTCATCACATAATGTTGTATCGAGTACACCCGCCTGAGCGGGATTCGAACTCACAATATTAGTGGTGATAGGCACTGATTGCACATGTAGTTGTAAATCCAACTACCATACGATCACGGCCACGACGGCCCCCTAACGAAATTGGTACTTGCAGCTTCTCCATTAACACATAGTATTGCTGAGTAACCGGGGCAATGACTCATTATTCTCGGAGTTCTGTTGGGATGACATGTCAAATGCAGGCGGTATTTACTCCAGTGAGCCAGCACTATAATATCCTGTTCAAATTAATGATCTATTACCGTATAAGCAATTGTGAAAAACAGACACGCGATTCGCAATATCAATGGCGTATCATAGCAAATTAATTCATGATGATAACTGTTTTATGTGTTCTTCATATAAATGTAATTACCAGGGGCGGATCCAGGATTTCAAGTTAGGGGGGGGCGCACTTAAAAAAATTGCGCCGAGCGGAGGGAGGCGGGAAAATTTTTGGGGTATTTCGTGTGAAAAATCACGATTTTACGCCAAAAAATCATATTTTTCCAATTTTAGGGGGGGCGCGCGAAATTTTTGGGGTATTTCATGTGAAAAATCACGATTTTACGCCAAAAAAATCATATTTTTTCCAATTTTAGGGGGGGGGGGGGGGGGGCGCGTGCCGGGTGCGCCCCACCCCTGAATCCGCCCCTGATTACCTTTTCATGCCTAAATCGCCGTTTTATTAATAAAGTGTAGACAATGGATAAAAAAGATCCAGATATAACAGGAAAAATCCCAACAAAAAGGGGATAGACCCAAAATCTAAGACAAGTAGCTTCAATTGCGTCAGAGAAAAAAGTAAATATCCACTGTCCCACCAAATGCGTGCATTCCTCAAAAGTAAAGGTTCACACGTTTCATTCATAGTTGATTACTTAATGTCCAGCGGCAAATATTTCAGACATATTAAGGACGAGAAGTTCAAAAGTATCTAAACTTCATAGAGAAATGAGGAAAGGTTGTATAGTAGGCCGCTCTGTTGACTGAAGCATAGGAATCATCATCAGTACTCGGAGCAAGTTTGATACCACAAACATACATGTACATATGCTATTTGTAACGCATATGTTTATAGATGTTCAACAAATATTTTAATTATTCGTTGATGTCAATTTTATTAGTTGACGAATCCGCAGTATTCGGAGAAAACCACCAACTTTCTGCTTGTCATTGACAAACTTCATCAGATAAAGTTGTATCAAGTACAGCTAACCATGCGACGAGTGCTAGACACACAAATCTAAATGACGATATGAATCAGTTACATACGTACATCTAATACCAACCAACGCACGATCCTGACAGTCATCCGTTAGTAAATCAGTAATGATGACAGTCATCCGTTAGTAAATCAGTAATGATGACTGTCATGTACAACCACAAAACGTCATTCCTTACTTTTTGGTTTTATCCGATTTTCAAAAAGCAAACTAAAATGTAAGCATTTTTATAATACCATGTTCTGTGTATTTTTTGCTATCAACACAAGATAACTCAAATAAGATACGAATACAATCATTCCATTGAACAAAGAATTTCGAGTTAGGATAAATCGTTCTAAATTTTGAAGTCGGTAAAGTGAGTTACTTATTCGTCGTTCGATACACGACACATTGTCGAACAACAAATAAGTAATACTGGGTATTCAGGTCTCAATTCATAGAGCTGCCAGACGCGTCCCCAGGTGGTGGATAGGGTGGCCCTCCTGATGGATGGGTTATCAAGCTGTGCATACTACGGAAATACTGACCGTAGACTATAGTGGTTAACATGTTTGGAGAGTGTCACGCTCCCTGCATGTTAAAGACCCCTTTAATAGATTTCGAAAATGTGTAGGCGGAAGTATATCGTCCAAACACCACGTTTTTATACTTTTCCAGTGTCGCATATTTCTCTCATTTCTATACAGTTAGTACGTATTGAATAACTTGTTCTCGTCCTGAATATGAATGGATTGTTTTCCACTGGACCATCACTCGATCAATCAATAACCGACTTACCCCTAATTTTAGATTGATTGATATTTACAGCTGTTGTACGCCGCCTTGGAGAATCAATGTCATATCGCTATGCCCCGGGGATCAACACAGAATAAACATCTTCCATACCAATGATAACTACTAAACTACAATGAACCGCTCTGTTGATAGTGCAGTGACAATCAAGGTAAAATGGAAAATTTAATGGACCGAAATACCACACGGCTGCATTGAATATTATTTTGAAGAAAAAGACATTTTGCATCGATTTAGGCATGTCGTCGCATTCTCAATCGTAACTACTCGGCCATTCTCGCTACCCTGGAAATAACCTCGTACATACATAGTAGAAATTCTTCTTAAATTGTTTGCCGGAAGTTAGATTAAGTTAAGACGCACAAAAATATAGTCCACGAAAATCAAATATGGAAGACATTCTAAGTAAAATCTAATCATGCAAAACTAATTAAAACTTTAATTGAAATATAGAAAATTGTTTAAAATATAACTTTATCAAACTTTCATGTAACTGACATGTGAAAAATAGTGCTATTTATACGCCTAATGCATACGAGGTTATTTGCAGGGTAGCGAGAATGGCCGAGTAGTTACGACTGGTCGCATTCTAGTATGGTGCAGATTTTCTATATCCGGAGTCAAAGGTCAATTCTAAGAACGAAGACATTTTCATTTTTTCATACATTATCCAAAATATCTTAACTAGCATTCGCCACTGCTTAACGTACTTCATACATATGGTTGAGACAGGCATTGAAAGTGAGATTGTTGCGGTTACAAAAGTCTGACTTTAAAAACATAACTGAAATATGCGCCTAATTAAAAAAGGAGGGGGGGGGGGGGACAAAATTCACAAATCAATATTAACGCACGTATATTTTCACCGCAAGTCATTGAAATTTCTTAGAATTATAGATAAGAATAATTCAATATATGTATATCTTTTCTGGAAAGTTTGGAACAAATTCATAGAGAAACAAGGAAAAAATTACGACAACAAGAACAAGCATCTAAGAAGATTTCACACCAAAAAAATGACAAAGTCCATATCTCAATTTTAATTATTGAAAAGACAAAAAAATGAAAATAACTAGTTTGTTACTACATATCATACAAATCCCAAATTAAATGGAGTGAAGTTGTTTTTGTGCAACGATATTATCATTTCGGCTACAGCAATACATTTCCTAGCTTTATCGTGTGACAACGCGTTGTAGTCACTTTCAATATGAAAACAATTGTCATCAACCAACCATGAAAGGAAGGTCATACGAGAAGGCAGAATGAATTGTAATGATCTATGATGAGAAAGATCAGATGGAGAAGGATAGAAATCTTTGGAAATTTCGACTGCGTGTAAAGAGCCACGTAATACCTTCCCAGCATCATGAAGAATCTGATCTTCCTGCATATCAGGGACATCTACGAAAGAAGCTTCTACCTCTGAAAACTTGAGGTCTGTTTTCAACTTACTTGCGGAACGAATATCGTCAGCAACTGATATCGAACTACTGAAAACTATATTTGATTGACCTTGTCCCTTTTGACTTTCGATCACAATAGTATCGCCGTAATGATTTTGAAGCCCTGTCTGTTAATTTGGCAGTAGAATACGTTGTCGATAAACCCTCTGGAAGCAAGGAACAAAATTTGTCTAATAAGGAAGACATAGTAAACGGTTTCTTGTTCTCAAAAAGGTCATTGTGCAAAATGTCTAAGAATTTTTGGAATGCAATATCATGTTCCGACTCATTTTTAATTGTAGAGTACTTATCAACACTATGTTCTTTTTTCCACTTCAGCAAATAATTTGTAATGCATGCCGAATGATACTGCGCTTTTTCCTGGACATCGTCAACGGTCAAGAGGCTCAACAAATCATAATCAAACTTACCTCTTGCGGCATTTAAAATGTATTTGACGCGTTCACTACTTTCAATACGCTTAAGTTTTCTATCTTTCTTGATAGCCTTTTGTCTACAAAAAATACAATAGTCCCAGTTTATTTGTGGCAAGGTTTTAGAACGCGTCTTCATAGTAGACACTGAAGCGTCATTACTAGTGTTGCTACATTCTGGAACATCGCTGACAAACCGTTGTAAATTTCTTTCACTTGTATAGGCTTTATAACAAGATCTATGATACTTTATTTCATTTAAAGGAACCAAGCCTAAAGAATTAAATTCCTCATACAGGCGACGATAAGCATCATCTTGTCGCTTGTTGATCGCATCAAACAGAGTATCTCTTCCTTTCTCTGTAGCGCCGGACAAACTGTCGGGTGTGTTTATTTGACAAATGACACATAATTCCCAATTGCTTGTCTTTCAACATTTTTTCGGCAAAGAGTTGGCAAATTTAACGGGACTGCACATTTTCCGGATTAAACAAGTATTCCAACTTGGTCAGTGTATTATTTGTGCCTTATAGGAGCTTATTTTCAACAACTGATATTCTGCTTTAAATAACTCCTACACTAAAACCATCACAATAAAATGAGATATTAAACTGAATTCTTGTAATAAGCACATACATTATTTCATTGAGAGACTTGTTAATTTCATAGTAATTTCATTTTAAACGACACGTATTGCACTCAATGTAATCAGGGGTGTGTTAGACAGGGGAGCGACACCATGCTCAGTACGTATCAAATTTACAGAATGCTAGTAAAGTTTAAAAAAAAGATGATAAACGTTTAATTTCAAGTTTTGAATGGCAAATTTAACACATATAATATTACAAATAAAGTTTCAATTCAGCGAATTATATTTTCCTCGTGAATAGCGTGGAACAATTTTAAATGGAATTGAAAGGTGGTTGAAGGTCACGAATATTGACCCTCAGAGAATAATCTTAATTCTAACTGCTAATTTTCTGTTCTTTATTTACCTTGTTATTTCAAATGAAAGATAAGATATAGTAGTCTCAATTTAATCAGAAAAGAGTTTTCATTTTTGTCAAATATTAAAAAAACAGTATCGCAAAGTAGACATACTTAGAAATGTGAAAATGCGATTACCCCCAAATGTCACGCTCTCCTAAAAAACTGCACCATGAGAAAACGCCACGACAGGGCTAAAATGGTACTTTGATGTATACTCTTTCATCTGGGAAAATTTCAGCCGTGTGGTATTCCGGTACATTAAACTTGAAAAATAAGCGTCTTTTCTCGATTCCTCACAGCACTATGAAGAGGATTGTCTTTGTTTCTTGGGTGTATTTTTGTGATCCAGTTCTACAAGGGGGAAACGCTATGTTATTTTTCACCCTGAGGCTCATTTGGGGTGATATGATATTATAAAAAATACGTTTTTGTTTCAAAATCACACCAAAATGTTGGGATATGTGTAAAGTAAGTTTTAGGAGAACTTAATTTTGTCTTCACATTTACACGATACGCAATTTTCAGAATATTTCAGACATTATCTTGGAGCTAGTTGATGCCCCTCATAATCAGGCATGATCATTTCTTAAAGTTGAATCTGTGAATGAGATTCTTAAATTTTAGCCGTTACAAATAATCTGTTGGTTGACAACACAGTGTAACTTTTCATTTTAAATGCAGACGACCAAACCTCACGTGATTGAGCGAATGACGTTGTTTCTTTAATTTTCTGATCATGTATATCTTGATAACGATCATTGTCCAGAATAAGAAAAAAAGAAATATATCTCAGACTGTTATCAGTCGTCAGGTAACTTAATTGCGGTCTCCATATCTCCACACCGATTGATATGGCTATAATCTTTTAATTGCAAATAGTGACAATGGAAAGAAATGTGATAGTTAGTGATAAAGGGTTTCCTGTTTCATGGTATCTATAAAGGAACTACACTTCCAATGTAAATATTGGATGCAATATAAAATGTCAACAATTGGAAGGTGAGTGTGTGTTCATGTAAACGAGAAAAGAATCGTTTAAAACAATTTTGATGTTTTTTTAATTATTACTTGGTTTCCAATGTTGACATTTTAGTGTTACTAAGTCTTCTAATTGCACGAATTTACTGTCTGTTTCTACTTTATTAATTAGAAAATGATAAAACGACACAAAGCGTTGATAATGTTTGTAATTTTCTTCTGCTGCTGAGGACGTGATAACGATAAGAAGAGAAGTGAGAACCCTGGTGGTGCTTTTACATGTAGATACATCAACATTTAGTAAACTACATAGATGGTTAATGCAATCATAGAAATGTAGAAATGGGTTACAGTTGCTTTCTAGTTTGCTTAATCTATGTCCAGTGGTTTCAAAGAAAATTTAATTCCGTGCATATGGTGCGTTTAAATGGAATAGTCCTCATCATGTAAGTTCATCGTCAAAAGATTGGAAAGCCGAATAATTTAATAGTCTTTGGAGCAATAAAACTAAAGGATATTGTATTGTCTCTCGTTCGATTTACGGTTTCTGATTACCCCTTTGGTATTTTCAAATTTTTCTATATATATATATATATATCAGACGTATATAATATTTAGTATTAACCTAGTATCCTTAGTAACTTTGAGATCCAGTGGGACAGATATATTGCATGGTTGTCACTTGCTTCTAGACGTTTGTATAATATACTTTATTTCCTGTGACTGTATAATGAATTCTTCATTATCCTATACAATATATTAAAAATTGCTGAGTTAGATTGCTGTCAAATTATAATATTAAGTATATATGTACCATCTACATACGCTTATACACATGTCTTACGTCTATCCCTAGATTTGCCTTACGAGAAAAGGTAACACTGCGATTATTGAAGCTCCTTTTTTTAGGGAGTGGATGTGGTCGAGTGGTCTAGGGCGCTGGACGTAAGGCTAAGCGAATGGTGCTGCAGTGTATCAATGGTGTGGGTTAAAATCCCGTCGAAGGAAGAACAAAAATTTGACAGCTCTAAAATCTAATTCTAACACTGTTTGGTTTAATTTTCAGACGTATATATATATCTTTATTTCTCAATAAACCCTTGGAATACATAGGTATAGAGAATCACATGATACATGATAGCCAAATTCGGTGAAGATTACGCAAGCCTGGCGTAAATTGTCCAATTGTGCAAAAGCAAATCAAAACATATGAACAAAATCAAAAACGCTATGAATATCAATCAATCAAAACATTACATGGCCTTTGACTAAGGTGGGCTAAAGAGCTAAAAACTGTATGTTACAAACACGATTGATATTTCAAAAAGGAACAATCTGAATTTTCAATTACCGGTACATTTCTACGAGGAACCTGTAAGAAGGTCTCGTGACACGAATCTACAAAACGTGTTCATGCATTTGTAGAAGAAAGACTATTTGTAGTAGAAAGCCTATTTGTAGCAGAAAGCCTATTTGTAGTAGAAAGCCTATTTGTAGTAGAACGCCTATTTGTAGTAGAAAGCCTATTTGTAGTAGAAAGCCTATTTGTAGTAGAAAGCCTATTTGTAGTAGAAAGCCTATTTGTAGTGGAAAGCCTATTTGTAGTAGAAAGCCTATTTGTAGTGGAAAGCCTATTTGTAGTAGAAAGCCTATTTGTAGTAGAAAGCCTATTTGTAGTGGAAAGCCTATTTGTAGTAGAAAGCCTATTTGTAGTAGAAAGCCTATTTGTAGTAGAAAGCCTATTTGTAGTAGAAAGCCTATTTGTAGTGGAAAGCCTATTTGTAGTAGAAAGCCTATTTGTAGTAGAAAGCCTATTTTCAATAGCCAGAAACAATATATATATACGAACTTACTGTCATTAAAAAATACATACTGTAAAACAAACGCCAAATTAAAATAATAACGCAAACACGGATGGTCTCGATCGTGTCTTGCCTGGTTTTCACATGAAAATATAAAACTGAAAAGCTAAAACGGTAAACAAATACATGTGTAAGTAAACAAAAGTGTTATTCTAACGTCAAGTCAGCAATATTTTAACTTGATTGGTGAGAGACTGGTTGCTCCTTTGGTATCTTCAAAACTTTCCTTTCAAACAGCAAATCAGAATGTAGATACAAACAAGTTTATGAGCAGTAGTTTTATAATCAATACCACATAAACCAACATGTACCACTCAATATGATAAATACTTGATTAAAATAACTGCGTGTTCTTCTTCTTCTTCCAAGTACCGGAACTAGACTCTAAGGATAGAGTGTGTAACGTCCCGGTATGTTGTGTCATTTCAAAATTTCCCTCTCAGCATAAAAAGACTAATCATGCACAGGATGTTTCAATGTTTTCTCCAGTTTCTAATCCAACAAGATCCTATATTGAACTATTATATGTAATGGGAGTCGTAATCTCGGATCAACCTAAAAACGAAACCACGGAAAGAACCACGCAACGACAATTCATGTAGTTTGTGGTCAATCTAGAATTTATTTTATTTTTCATACATTTTCCCAATTCAGTTCCATCATAAACTATGATATCGATATTGCCATCTTATATTCAAGAGCTATATAGCAGATCATCAAGGTAGCATTCCCGTCCGATTTGTTTTGAAAGGCTCACTGGTTTCAGAGATGGAGGTGTAAAAAACAACGATCAACAACAGAGTGATGAAAATCAGCTGACATGGATCTTGGGACCATTAAGTCAAGAATGAATGTCGAACCAAAATAGCTATTAACAGGAAAACACACATTAGCTTCAATAAAAGCTAGAAATGAGTAAGTGTTTCGAAGGCAAATATATCTGGTTCGTCCAACTACTTTCGACAAGGTTATTGTGTACTGATCAAAAGAGACCATGAAATACATATCTACGAATCATCATTTGATGTCTCGTTTTTTATCACGAGAATACAAATATTACATACGTGATAAAATGCACGAGAATGGCAAAGATCTTAATTCCTGGTATTGTTACTGTATGATTCCTTTCAGAATAGATTTTGAATAGTTTTTTGTATTTTGATGACGTTCCATTATTTACCATTTACAGTTATCATCCCTGTAGGCAGCAATAATTAATTGTAGAATAACACGAATGCGAACCGATCGACAAGTTTCAGTTTATTCGTTCTATTCTGATTATCCATATATATCAGTTGATTGCGGACTGTTTCACTGGTTTTGTGAATCAAGAATTCAGACGGAGGTTCTCGATAGTTACACATGTTTGCTTGTTATGGCTCTGACACTGAAATTCGAAACACAAGCAAAGATAAAATTCGAAAGATTTGAATTATTTTCAGGTTTTTTGGCATTATTCCATGTTCCAAGTTATGAAAACATGCTTAACCATGATTGGTTTCATTAGTAGATAACCATAGTGGGAAGTAAAATAAACTACGTAGAAAACAATGGTCCACCAGTTTCATGTTCTTACATCTGGTTCACTGTATGTTACTGAGTTATCAAATTTTATATCTTTATCTAAATTTCCAGTTGAGAACAAAGACATTTATCAACCAACTTGTGTTGAAAAAGAAAAGATTTGAAATAAAAACACAATTCTAAAATTAGAAATTATTTTTAGCAAGCACAGCATCCCAAATGGTCATGACAATTTGCAAATATGTACAAAACGGAAACAAACATCCAAAATCAGAAATAAACAAAATAGCTTTAATACAAAAAGCGAAGTGGCTGTTGATATTTCCACAAATCATACTCTAATTAACACCAATGGTTCGTATAGTTTGCTTTTATATATTAAGAAGGCTAATGGGTTAGGGTTATGGTGTTTAACGCCACTTTTAACAATATTTCAGTTATATCGTGCCGATTAGTTTTATTGGTGGAGGAAACACGAGGATCCGGAGAAAATCACCGACCTGTCGCAAGTCACTGACAAACTTTATCACATAACGTTGTATCGAGTTATATATAAAGAAGATAACAACAAACCTTCGAATGATCGAAAACGTATTTGAATAAAATTATTTCTTAAGTTATCTTAAGATTGTTAATTATATTGTCGACAAAATATGTAACATGTACTAGCCATATTGTGTAGAATTATTAATGCATAATTTGGTCAATAATGAGGATTTATTTGGACATGGTTGTTGTTGGGTGTTAAAATCGTACAACAAAACACTTGTAACCATTCCAGACAGTAGTTCGTTACTATGTATGTTTATGTGTGTCAAAGTTATAATTTCAATGTTTTACGGCGACAATGTTTGATAATATGATACATTTTGACCACTTAAAAAACCTACCTATATTTGCCATTTTCTGTAGTGTGGAGACGGACGGCTGACTATGTCAGTCATCTATGTACACAGACTGTCAATTGCGTCGACTTCGTTACATGACACTATTATACCCCATTATTTGTCCAAACACTTGAACGTATTTCAACACTACTTATTCTCACCAAAACAAACTGATATATCAATGGAAAGATCACTGAACAGTATGACTTATTTAAATTATTCATGGGATAAGGTAAATTGTTTGCTCCGGATTTCTATACGGGATGTATCTTTTTGTTTGTCTTTTTACTGTAAAATCGTGATCACACAAGTTGATCGACTCGGTGTTATTTACTGCTTAAAAACACAGAAAACATCTCATTTCCAACATAATAACATTATAAAAACACAGAAAACATCTCATTTCCTACATAATAACATTATAATAAGAAAGTTTAAACAGTGATGGTCAACAATTCCGCCAATATCAACAAAAGAATGAATGTTTTTATTGTGAGTTGTTGATGAGTTCGTTCACCATTAAATAATTTGTATGCCATAGTATTTATTTAACTCCGCCGCTTCTATTGTAGAACAAAACCGACAGCACGCATAATTGTACCTATCCATTTAATATTTTAAACATTAAAATGATACACGACATAATACTGTTAGGACATTGTCTTGTGATATGCATGTTGATTGTGTAAAAGCTTGATTTTAATTGATATGAATAAAAGAGGTTGAAAACAAAGGTTTGCCTGATTATATATTATATTTATCTGCTATATTCCAGTAGTTTATGAGAATGGTCTATGTTTGTTATCGTATGATAATTTCATACTCCCGGACATGGTGGATTTCTCACAAAAATAATAAAGACATCTAAAAACAATATGCATAAAACAGTCTCCTGTGTTTAACCATGTTCTTGTTGGATTTCAATAGGAAATAGGAAGATTGATGATAACAAAGAGCAACCAGAAGCCGTAATTCGAAGGACAGATATTATGGTCAACAGATAAAGGACCCCCCCCCCAAAAAAAACACCAACCAAACAAACAAACAAACAAAACAAACAAACAAAACAACAAAACCAAGCAATGGTCGACAAAATGCAACACAAAAAAACTAGAGTAACACAAATCCCACAACAAACGGAATGAATCCGGGTGCTGTGGAGGGGAAATCAGTTCCATCTCCACTAGTGGCACCCGTCTTGTTACTGTTAAGCTACACAAACATGATCTGATATGAAAATCTTTATGGACACCTGTGTCCATAGATAAACACAAATAACGTAAAGAAAACAAAAGAACCCAGACCCTATAAAACAAATGGGGTTAAAGATGAACAGAAATCGTAGCGAAAATTACAACATGGAACTTAATCCGTAAGTAAAAACATGTAATTGGACAAAATTAAAAACACATTAAAAACCTATAGCGAACTCTAGTGCTCCGGAAGGGTAAACACGTGGCACCCGTCGTGTTACTCTAGTTATAAAATCTGGCTGTAAGTCATGAAAGTAGAAAGATAGACATACATCCTTGGTCATTTGTAACACAGATATTCCGTAGAGAATAACTAAATCTTGATGGCGACCATAAAACTTTCGTGGTTATTTCAACTTAACCACAAATGAATCCTTGGTTCAGTAGCTTCCTTGTTAGCAACAAGCCTCTATCACAGAATTCCCGATAGGAACCACAAGTTCTGGAATGTCGTATCAACTGAGAGATATATACGCCATATATGCGTGTACTACTGGAATGTCGCTTCATATAAATGGAATATTCACAATGGGAAAATTGAAATCATCTCTTTTGATATAAAGTTTTGTTCATAACCAGACATTACTGTCAACTTCTAGTTTCAAATTAATGTATGAAACAGACTTAGTTGTATCAGCGGTATCCTTTATTTCAAGTGCAATGGGACAGGTCAATATAGTCACCAAGCATGGAATTATTTAGAGAAAGAACATAATCTATATAGAGGAACGCGAAATTAAAGGATCGGGATAGTTTCTTTCATTCTTTCTGTCCATGTATGAAATCTGTTTCGTGCAAGTCGGCGAGAAGAGGAGCTCCTTTGATACTCATAGGAATGCTGACCATCTGTTGAAAAACACCTCCACCAATAAACAAAATATGTTATCGATCAAACACGCCTAACCGCATATATACGCTACATGATCGCTAACTCTCCTGGCTTGGTACAAACATATCAATAAAAGGTGGCGGAGTATGGGCCCAAACCTTCCCTCCTAGTGAAATCATACGGTTGGTTATGTAAGTTTCTTTGGCAAAGAAAACACTTGATTTCAAAAGAAATGTTGTATCTACCTATTGATATAGGAGGTCAAGGATTGATTCATATCATTTCCAGAATTCGTCACTTTCGAATCCAATTTGTATATATAGATTTTTAAATATAATGAATGACGAGGAATGTCATCCTTGTTTTTATTTTTCTAAATATTTTTTTGTCCAAAGTGTCAAAGATTATGATGTTCAATTGTTTCTCCTCGATGGGGACTTCCAATATTGTAACATTCCTACTTTTTACCAAGAATTGATAAGGACTTGGAAATGTTTTGAATCATCTCTAATAGATAACGATACAACGTCTGTTGTAGATATATTAGAAGACCTTTCATTCTTCAATCCGATTCTTATCAACCCCAAAATCGAGGAACCTTATTATTTTGAACATTTTGTTTTAGCCGGAGTAACTAAATTTAATACAGCTCCTCTGAATTTGTCGGTAAAATAAATGTTAGATCTGAGCGTTGTCTACAACAACATCTAGATTTGCTGTAGTCATCTTTCCCTCTATAGTGGACTAATATACTTAACCGTTTTGAACGGAGATGTCAATCTTGGTTCAACGCATCAATACACACTTAAATTAAATTTAGAAAACTCCTCAGATTTCAGTATGGTGTTGTACTTGATAGATCACAAATTCTGTATTTATTATCAGTTATTCTGATGTTTAGTAATTCACGAACTAAAAATTCCTTGTCCCCATATGCATGGAATTCAATCTTAAATACTGTTTTCCAACAAAGGATATATTCGGTCATGTTTATAAGAAACCACATAGTATGCATGAAGGGGATTTTAATTGGAGAGTACTTCATGGAGCAATCTCAACAGCTAAATTGTGCTTCCGATCTGAATATGAACGATCTGATCTGTGTCCTGATTGTGGTAAGCAGGAAGATCTAACACATATGTTTTTGTCTTGCAAAAGACGAGAACCTCTTGTTCATCATGTCAAGAATATCCTAGACTGTATTATTCCAGACACACATTCCTACTGACTTTCGTCTGTGGTCTAATAGCTGTTGGGCATACTGAACAAACGCCAACACAGGTCAGTGATCAATCCTCTCCAGTTGGCCAACCGGCATCCAAGGCCAGCTGTCCAGCAATTGGATTGACACCAGCTAGTCACATGTCATCCCGGATTGGCTGCCCAGTCCAGATGAACCAACAGAAGACTCCAGTTGGTTAATCGTCATCACAGGCCAACTTTTCAGTACAGACGACAGAAACAATATCTCCAGTTGACTCAATTCAACGCCACACAGAGTTAACTGTCCAGTGACCATGTAGCTCCTACTGATGGAAGACGGAACAGTCGTGTTGGGAGAATGTACCAACGTAGTATTCTACTATATAAACACTTGTGTAAATCGCGATGAGTTAATGATTTGATTTTTGATTGATTTTTGGAGTTTTAACGCCACTTTCAGCAATATTTCAGCTATATCATGGCGACCAGTTTTAGTGGTGGGGGAAGCCGGAGTACCCGGAGAGAACCACCGACCATGGGCAAGCAACTGGTAAACTTTATCACCTGCGCTGCGAATCGAGTGCACCCTTTTGTGTAATTTACAAAGCCGGGCGCGAACCCACGCCGTATTGGTGATAGGCTTGTATGAGCTGTTAGATCCAGCGACCTAACTCATTGAGCCACCCTGATGAGTTAATGTAAAGCTACGGTAGACTTTGATCATTTGGAAAAAGTCAATTTTATAATTTCTTTAAGTAAATTGTTAATTTTCAAAAGGAATTTGATCATTTGGACAAAGTCATTTCATTAAATAAAACTTTTTTTTATTTTCTGTTATTATTTTATTTAAAAAAAAGAAAATGTATTTTCAAAATTTGTAAAAAAAAAAAAAAGAAGAAAAAAAAAAGCTTGTCTATAGCTAATGTAACCTTTTCGATATTGTATTTTATGTTATAGGAATGTTTGAATACCTATTGTCAGTCATTCCAGGAAAATGAGCCCTCTTTTTTGATTAAAATAACATTAACTGTCGTTTGCCAATTGCACATTTATTTTACTAAAATAATATGATTTTTTGTTTTGATCGATGTTACTTTAATCTGTAGCTGAAAAAAAAAAGAATGGGTCCATTATTGGAAATCTGCTTTTCTTGCTGCTGCAGCAAAAGAGCTTACAAATGGATTTTTTCCGTGTCGCATAGTAAACAACAGTAAAACGCACGTGCATTAAAAGAACGTTTCTATTAAAACATTAAAGTTTTTTTCGTAAAAAAGTGTCAAAAAATATATATATTGAGACAAAAAGGGCGTAAAAAAGATTTACAGTGATAATTGCTTTGAACTGAATTTTAAAATGTGTCGCCAAATGCCATATAACATCCGTAACTAAAATTGTGGATATCGTAACAAAACTTATTTGCTAAGAAACTGGAGGTAATATGATGTTTTATTAATTATCTTTGGTCAAAGAATATGTCTCCATCTCACATTATAATGTTATTTTGCCTAATACAAAATTATGAGTCAAGAAACCTTATATATTGAAATGTCGCATTTAAGACTCTGACCTCCATAGCGCAAATTTTGATAAATTTAAGAAAGGCAAGTATCAATGGCACTTATTTTCTCAAAACATTAAAGCAATAGAATCAAATAATCAATTAATTCAGCTCAACCCTTGCTTTACCCGCAATTATTTCTCAAAATGTTCCGTTTTTCTGACCTCCGTAACATTTGACATCCATAACGGAACTTTTACAACGAAAATAACCGGAAGTGTCGGACTTTTTACCCGGTGTATTGTTTTGTATAACACCGATATATGCAGACGGAAAGTTTTTAACTGTAACAAAAATGCTAAAATAGTAAAACAGAATGGACAGAAGAAAAAAGTAAGTGTTTAATATATTGCCAAGTATTTGAGAAGTATGTAGAAAGACTGAATAGATCCCATATCAATGTTTTAACGACAATATCAACTTCCAAGTTCACAGAAATCAATTGAATTGTCATTGATGTCACAATAGCGGTGCAATGGGAAATTATACCCGTAAACATTACACTGTTCAAATGTTACGGAAGTCAGATACAAAACACAACCGACCATTTTAGCTCCGAAGTGACAATAAAAAATATATTTAAAAAGAATTGCTATCCAAAATTTTAAAGTAATGATAAAATCCCCCCGTAAAAATCCATTTTTACAGTGTTTAAAGATTAATGCTCAACACAAGCGGCGTTATGGATGTCAGATATAAATGAATTCAATATGCAAAATAACATTTAGTGTTTCATACCAATCAAAATACAGACAAATCATTTCAAAACTTTATTCTTATAGTAGTATATGTTGAATACATTTTATTTCTCAACACAATTTCACATTTCAAATACGTTTTTTCATCTCTTGAGTCGTTACGGAGGTCATAAATCACAATTGTTACGGATGTCAGAAATCTAATAAGTGCACATAAGAATAAATATTAAGCACATTTGCACGAAAAATACTTTTGAGCAGTGTCACCACTTCCAGATGAATCTGTCAAGAAAAAGAATGAACTACTCCGACAAGTAACAGAATTGAAAGACAAAGAGATTACATTTAAACAATGGAAGAAAGTCCAAGACGGGGAGAAGTATTGACACAAAGAATTTCAGGAAGTTAGAGAGAAGGCTGTTTTCCTTACTGATATTGAGAGCGAATTAGATCAATTTGAAGAACACGTTGGTAGAGTGAAGCACCAATATGAAGAGTTGAGAAAACTGAGAGAAAATCTTCCAAAAGGAGATGTTGTAGTATGGATGGACTTTGACGAGAATTATATTCGTTCGTCTTTTGAAGAAGTCCAGTCGGCCTACTGGAACACAAGTATGGTAACTCTTCACACTATGGTAGTTTACTTTCGTTCAGAGGGCATCGATCGTGTACAAAGTGTACAATGTTATTTTGCGGTATCGGATGTTCTAAATCACAATGCCGTGTCCGTTTACACTATACTGAAAAAACTTATTTCAGAGCTAAAAATGCTTGTGCCAGATATCAGAAGGATTCATTATTTGACGGACTCACCGACGAGTCAGTACAGAAACAAATCGATCTTTAGATTAATATCGACACATGAAGAGGAATTTGGAGTTCAGGCAAGATGGAACTATTTAGAATCGGGGCACGGGAAGGGCCCGTTAGATGGCCTTAGGGGCCAGCGTGAAGACATCTGCAGACAATGCCATCAAGCACGGCAAAGCCAGCATACAGAATACATCAGACTTCTTTTGTTATGCACAAAAAACTATGGAAGAAGGTTCAAGTAAGGTCAAATACATTTATTACACTCAAGAAGACTATGATGAAGCCAAATCGACACTAGATGCTATTGCCAGCAATGTATTGACGACGTAACACAAAGTAACTGTGAAGGATACACAAATCATTGTCTGACAATGAGAGAGAAGAAGAAAAACAAAGATCAGATCGATCCGAATCAACAGGACAAAAGTAAGGAAAACGAAAACGCACAGAAAGAAATGGAACACAATAGTGAAAATGTGGATGACAATGACAAAGAACAACCATTGGAGAGGAACAAAGTAAATGTGGATGACAATGACAAACAACAACCATTGGAGAGGAACAAAGTAAATGTGGATGACAATGACAAACAACAACCATTGGAGAGGAACAAAGTAAATGTGGATGACAATGACAAACAACAACCATTGGAGAGGAACAAAGTAAATGTTGAAGAAAATGACTGGATTGCGGTAGTATATTCAGGAAAATGGTATGTCGGTCAAGTCATGGAAATTGACAACGAAGATGGCGAGTATTTTATTGATTTCCTGGAAACTACAGGCAAAATTCCGAACAGATTTAGGATACCAAACCAACACGATAGTATTTGGATAGAACTTGAGAAAGTTCTTTACGTTTTATCGGAACCACCCGCAAAGATAGGAAGTCGTGAACGATCTATGAAGATAGGACGTACCGATTTCGAAAACATAGAGAAAATCTTTTCAAAGATATAAACAATCTTAGTACATACTCCAGTATTTGTTCAATTTAATTGTTCTGGTGAATCAAGAGACTAATGTAACTTTACAATTCGAAAACAAAATTTCCACATATCTAGAGACAGGTTTCTGACCTCCGTAACAAAACAAACAATTAATAAATATTATGTGTAAAAATATACCTACCATTTTATTTTTGCATTTATGTTTATGGATATCCAAAATGTAACACAGAGTGAATAAAAAATGTAACATATATGAATATTATATACTGTTAAATCAGAAATCATGATGTGAAATGGTTATTGAGGACCAATTGTTCTCGGAACGAAAATTTTGAACTATTTGATGTGATTTCAGGAAATATTGTACTTAAATTAAGCTATCGAGTTCTAAAATGCGAATTCCAATTATTTTGATTCACTCTGTGTTGCATTTTTCGTCAACTTAAAATATCGCAAATATTCAGAATTTACAACAAATTTCTAACTTCCGTAACAAAACTTTAGCTAGTTTGAAGAATGCAAAATTTTGAAACTTGATGACCAAATCGTTTGGACTTTTGACATGTTTCACTAGACATCTTCAAGAGTTAGTTTAAATCATAAATACACATTTTAATAGATTTTATTTTTTATTATGATGTTTTGATGTTTATTCAGAAATAAATGTTCGTTATATCCTTAAATATTCTATGTATGTGCCTGTTGTCGCAACAAACAACCAGCTGTTATCAAGGAATTTAATATCTCATCAAGCCTTAATACCTCCCCCATTTCTACTCTTGCACTGAAAATGGATTTTCATATTAAGGGATTTCTCAGAAATCGATCAGATTATTATTCTGACATCCGTAACGAAAATAATCGATACTTAAGTTTCAAGTGGTGTAATTTCAAAACTAATACAATTCTGTGTGTGAAAATCTAAAATTAAACGTTGGATATATTCTCTTTGCAAAAAATACAATCGTTTTGATAATATGAAATGCTTTAATTTTTGGAGTTTTCTTTTTTTTTATTGTGCCCATTTTTCTGGAATGACTGTTGTGATCAATTTCTGTGATATTATGTTTTTAAAATAAATGTATTTGAAATTCTTCTCCTTCTTCCAATGTGGGAACCGGATTCATTAATGAATGCATGTGATCCCGCGAAAACTTTGCGAAAGTCGGGCAACAAAGCAATCTTTCTGATGTATTTACAGCTAAAATAATCCAATATTTAAGAATTGAATGCATTTTTTTGTAGTTTTATTGGCGTGTAAAAGCGTGGACCGAAGCACATTTTGTATACAAACAATGCCGGTGTCTCGGTCCACGCTTTTACATGCCTATTTATTGGCGCGTTTACACGCCTATAAAACTACAAAAAAAATGCTTTCAATTCTTATAATTACATATATTATACTTTACGTTTTTATTTTCCCTATTTGTCTTTGTTAGCGCAGCCAGTCAATATAACGTTATATGGACCGGGACTGGACTGCCTCGTTTTCGATTCGGTTCCGGAACGGTACCTGCATTATTATTTTAGATAAAAAGTATAATATAGCAAATAGTTCATGTCACTTCGGGTCATATGGCAGTATATGGACCGGTCCGTCACCAAAAAAATATTATATGGACCTCAGAAGCTTCGGTCCATATACAATGTAATATTTTTTGGGTCCATATACTACCATAAAGTTGAGGTCCATATAATATTTTTTTGGTGACGGACCGGTCCATATACTGCCATATGACACTAGCTTCGGTCCATATAATATTTCTTTGGTGACGGACCGGTCCATATACCGCCATATGACCCTCAGTGCCATGAACTATTTGCTATTCAAATCACACCAAAATTTAATATAGTTGAATTTTTCATTGTGAATTTTACTGATTTGTGTTATAAAATATAAAACGACATAATCATAATATTGAAAATTGGACGTGGCGGATCCAGAGGGGTGGGGGGCGCACCCGGCACGCTTCCCCCCCTAAAATTGGAAATACCTCAACAAATCTCTCCACTCATCAGTTTCATATTCCAAGCATCTATAGATCAAGGACAAATTCCGTCTGACTGGAAACAGGCCAGAGTAGCTCCAGTTTAAAAAAAAGGGGATATTGATCAACCAGCAAACTACCGACCCATCTCACTAACTTCCATCTTATGTAAAACTCTGGAACACATCCTTCACTCAAACATCATCACCCATCTTGAACATAACAATGTCCTCTCAGAATTACAACATGGATTCCGAAAAAAACGTTCTACTGAAAGCCAGCTGATTCTCACTGTACAAGACCTTGCAGCCGACCTTGATAAGGGCCAACAGATAAATGCCATACTTCTGGACTTCTCAAAGGCCTTCGATAAAGTTCCCCACCGACCTCTTCTCCTGAAACTCCACCACTCTGGAGTGAGAAGTAATACTCTGTCGTGGATTGCAGACTTTCTCTCCGGTCGCTCCCAGGAAGTAGTCCTCGAAGGTAAACACTCTGCACAATGTAAAGTGACTTCTGGCGTCCCCCAATGCACTGTCCTTGGTCCCCTGCTTTTTCTCGTTTACATAAACGACATGCCACCTTGTGTCTCATCGAGAGCAAGACTATTTGCGGACGACTGCCTCCTATATAGGCCCATCAAAACTGAAGCTGATGCCACCAAGCTCCAGGAGGACATTGATGCCCTGCAAAACTGGGAAAGTACCTGGCAGATGTCATTTAATCCCGACAAGTGTGAGGTACTACGCATCACCAACAAGCGTAATAAGATCATGGCAAATTATTATATCCACGGCAAACAACTTCAAATCGTCGACAACACCAAATACCTCGGCCTTACCATCTCCAAAAATCTCTCGTGGAACAATCACGTAAACAACATCACAAAGAAGACAAATTCTACCCTAGCCTTCCTTCGACGCAACATCCGAAACTGCCCACAGAGAGCTAAGACACAGGCCTACAACACATTCGTACGACCATCACTTGAATATGCCTCTACTGTGTGGGATCCACATACTCAGGCCAACATCAATAAAGTAGAGAGCATCCAACGCAGAGCTGCCAGATTCGTCACCAACAGCTACGACCCTAGAGCCAGTGTTACAACACTACTACAAGACCTCAACTGGCCCACCCTACAACACAGACGCCAACTAGCCAAACTCATCATGATTTACTGTATTACCTACCATCTCATCGAAATACCATCTATTACCTATCTCATTCCATCCAGATCAGGTACCCGAGGACACAACATCCGATACCTACAACCTTCAACCAGAGTGCTAGCATATCAATATTCATTCTTCCCTAGCACCATCAGACTCTGGAACAACCTACCACAGACCCTAGTCAGCTCAGGCTCCATTGACACCCTCCGTCATAGCCTGACAAACAAGAGCCTTCCATAATTTCTACTTCTTTGTTTTTAATTGTACATTTCTGGAAAGTTTTTATTTTGAATTGTAAATGGAGGGTTGCTGACCTGACCACATGTATATAGTTTTCAATGCGACAATACTCTGGAAAGAGGGATGCATTTATTGAAAGAAGAAGAAGAAGAATTTTCGCGCCTCCCTCCGCTCGGCGCAATTTTTTTAAGTGCGTATACTGCCATATGACCCTCACTGCCATGAACTATTCGCTATTTAAAGCTCGTTAATTGGTAATTGTTTTACCGACTTCAAAATAAATGTGATTTATCACACGGTCAAAGGGAAATAATTACTATAGTACAGGAAATGGTGGGAAAGGGGAGATAATCAAGACTAGCGTGTTGATTGCAATGAATGATGAAAATTCCGCATGTTCTGAAGAGTTTCTTTCAAAACCAAAGAGGTACAGTAACTCACCACAGTATCTTGACGTTTAAATGAAAAATCTAGCGAAATAATAGAGAAAAATCTGTATATTATATATATATAAACAGTCTTAACAGATTTTTCTCTATCATTTCGCTAGATTTTTCCATAGGTACTGAGGACAGGATACCCCTTTGGTACCCCTCTTTGCCCCCCATATAGTCACTTTTGTGTGGTGCCTGTCTCATATATTCACATATCTGTCATCTCATGTATACAGTTGTATAATATTATTAATTGATAATTTTGCGGTCATTTGATTTGTTCAATGCCCGTCACGTGGTGTTCTGTATTTTGGCAGGTTGACTTTTGCGGATTGCACGGTTACTAAAAATAGATTAAAAAATTCCTATATTTTCATGACGTTTAACGCACAGGCGCTCATGGCACGGACCACCCCCCTTTTTCTAACTTTATGTTTACAAATTTATTTTCAATAACATTTCTTTATTTCTTTATTATTTCATCTCTTTTTCCTTATTTTAACTTGTTCGTGTCAATATTCATACAATCTTATGTTAACATCAAATTGCATATGTCGACCCTATTAGATACTAATAATACACAAGGCATGCAACTCGGCTGGTTTAAAAATCGTACCCCTGCTCGCTTCGAGTACATTTATTGTACCTTATTTCCATTATGTCATTCAAACTAAGGCATGTATCCATTCCTAAAAGACGCATCTTTTTGCCCCTGTTTTTGTTTTGTGCATACGATAGCTCAGTTCTCCAGAATTTTAAGATTTTCACACATTTATTGCCAAATTTTTCGTATAAGGACCCACGGCTGACGGAAGTGACGTACCACTGCATTAACTTCAACGATAGCATACCTGCCAAGTAACCCGTTTTCGTCGGGTCACACCCGGAAATCGAGTTTGTCACCTTTATTTCCCTGAACACCCGTCGGGACACAGATTTCACTACGATGACCCGGAATCACCCGGAATTGGTCCAGATATTAGAAATATTTATTTATTTATTCGGAAAATACCAGGATTTTACCTATCGAAAGGACAACAATCCGAATGGTCAACTACAATCAACAACAATATACCTTCGAGGCAAGTAATGAGCGATGATTGGGTCTTTTACAATAAAGTTTTAATCCCCTTGTGGAAAGTTTGAGTTGTTTTTACAATAAAAAAGTTAAATCATTTCTGCAAAATGTCTACTGGAAGGAAGAGGTCCTTATCAGGGCCTGCTTGTTCTTCACCCGCTAAGCGAAAGAAATATTTATGCAAATATCAAAAAGCTTGGGAAGCAGAATTTAGTTGGCTCAGTCACAGTGATCGTAGCGTAAATGATGCATATTGCATTCTTTGTAAATCACATTTATCTATTGGATCCGGTGCAAATAATGACCTGACAGGCATGCAAAGTCACAAAACCATATGCAGCTGGAGATGGTTCAAAGGAAATCAAAATTAATGTCTTTGTTTGTAACAAAGCCAAACAATTCTTTGAAGAGTAATATTGAACAGTTTTGAGGGGAAATGGGGAAACTTGATGACATTTTTTCTGGAACAAAAAGATTTGGTGTTCTTTCAAAACTTGCAAAAACTTTATTAGTATTACCAAACAGTAATGCTGATTCTGAAAGAGCTTTTTCAATCATTAAGAAGATACACACTGAATTCAGATCAGATTTGAACAATGACACCATATATGGGTTACTGAGTTGTAAATTCAATCAAAATCAATGTTGTTATGAATATCAACCATCTCGTGATCTGCTTCTGTTCTAAAATCGGCAACTAGTGATTATAACCAGAGCTTAGAGTCTATGACATAGTTTATTTATACAGCTGTTTATTTGTACATACATATGATCATTAATAATACAAATTAAACTAAATATGATATCATACGATTTACAATAATTATGGCCGAAAATGTCGTTACGCGTTATGACCCTCATTTTCATTTAGGAATGAGGGTCATGACCCTGATTTGGTATTTCAGAGGTTGGCAAGTATGCGATAGGGTCAGAAAAGTTCCAAAAATTTAAATATGGAACTTGCCAGAAATGTTCATTGGATGGTCCTCTACCAGATTTGTGTTTTTGGTGCTGATTTGAAACCCAGCATGGCTGCCAGGGTCCATAATGTGTTCTCATTGGCTGAAATTTTAAAAATCTTCTTGTCAGAAACCACCAAGCCAATTGAATTGTGACTTTGCAGGAATGATCATTGGGTGGTCCTGTACTAAACTTGTGAATCGTTCGCCGATCGGAAATTCAAGATGGCCACCATGACTCAACTTAGTTTAACATAGGACCCTATGGGAATTTCACATTTTCATCTTTTTTTCTGAAACCACAAAACAGATTTGAACCAAACTTGGCAGAAATGTTCATTGGATGGTCATATACAAGATTTTTGTTTTTGGCGCTGATCGGAAATCCAACATGGCTGCCAGGGCACATAATGTGTTCTGATTGGTCGAAATTTTGAAAATCTTCTTTTTAGAAACCACTAAGCCAATTGAATTGTGACTTTGCAGGAATGATCATTAGGTGGTCCTGTACCAAACTTGTGAATCGTTTGCTGATCGGAAATTCAAGATGGCCACCATGACTCGACTTGATTTTAACATAGGACCCTATGGAAAAAATGTTTAAAAGTCTTCTCCTCTGAAACCAGTAAGTCAATTTAAAGCAAACATGGCATGAATGGTCCTTAGGTGGTCAACTTTCAATACTATGTCCTGTGACCCCGACCTCCATCCAAGATGGCCACCGTCAGCGGACATAGTTTTAACATAGGACCCTACGGGAAAAATGTTAAAAATTTTTTTTCTCTGAAACCAGTAAGCCAATTTAAAGCAAACATGGCATGAATGGTCCTTAAATGGTCAACTTTCAAAATTATATCCAGTGACCCAAACCTCCATCCAAGATGGCCACCATCAGTGGACATAGTTTTAGCATAGGACCCTGTGGGAAATATGTTTAAAAATCTTCTCCTCTGAAACCAGTAAGCCAATTTAAAGCAAACATGGCATGGATGATCCTTAAGTGGTCAATTTTCAAAATTGTGTCCAGTGACCCTGACCTCCATCCAAGATAGCCGCCTTCAGCGGACATACTGTAGTTTTAACATAGGACCCTATGGGAAAAAATGTTTTAGAATCTTCTCCTCTGAAACCAGTAAGCCAATATAGCAAACATGTCATCGATGGTCCTTAGGTGGTCAACTTCCAAAATTGTGTTCAGTGATCCCGATCTCGGTTCAAAATGGCCGCCATCAGCGGACATAGTTTTAACATATAACCCTATCGGAAAATTGTTTAAAAGTCTTCTCTTCTGAAACCAGTCAGCCAATTTAAAGCAAACATGGCATGGATGGTCCTTGAGTAGTATACTTTCAAAATTGTGTCCGGTGACCACAACCTCCATCCAAGATGGCTGCCATGAGCAGACATAATTTTAACATAGAACCCTATGGCAGTATGGGATTTGAATAGTAACTTAGATGTATTCGGCATGCAGACATTCTTAAGAGGACTTATTTATGTCAGGTGAGCGATACAGGCTCAGGCTCACCTGAGCCTCTAGTTTAAGGTTATGATCTGTGGATTTAATTTCATTGTAAAAATGAATTAGTGTAGAACTCCTATGTTTAAAATAGTTTCAGATGTATCTTACTTTATCACTATTTTATCATACTTTGCCATTATGTGAATATATACCTCTAGAAATTTAAAAAACCATAACAAATGCCACTTTTGCAGTTTTTACCATTAAATCAATTTTTTATTCTGTAAAGGCCAGTAGATGACTAAATTCTCACTCTATAAAGTCACAAAAGACACATTTGTATAATACAGTGGCATTTCTAATTTGCAAAGCTGAGAACCTATAGCAAAATAAAAATGACAACATAATGCAGGAAATGTAGCAATTTCTCAGCTTTGAAATGCATTATGCACTTCCATTAAAGCACAAACCTTATGGTATGACATACCATTAGAAAGAGAACATTATCAGCTACCCCAATATGTAGATTACAACTTGTTTCCTCTTAATATTTATGAATACCAGCTCCATAACATGTTAATGTTTAAATAGTACCACCTGATTTGTTTTAGCCGACGTATGGTCTATTGTATGATAGCGTAAAACTTCAGATATTGTTTTAAAATAAATATTTATAATAAATTAATGAATGATCACTGCCCAAATGAAGACCATTTATATGTGTAGTCAGTGAATGGCATGATGTATTGAGATACAACATAAGCTGTGTTGAAAACATTCTCATATCGATTAAATTCATTTTGATTAACTTTGAAAGCCATCAAAAATTAAACCAGTCATATGTTTAGTTTTACTGATGTCCTTCATGAGGCAATGCAAGCAGCACATTTTGCAAATGACTAATGGGAAGACCTAGCATCTTAGGCTCTTTTCGTGATTTTGACAATAAACATTCACGATTTTTGATCGGCATATCCAGCCTTAACTGGCATAAATCGGCCAACCACTTGGACTGAAAGGTCAGTTGGCACTTTTTTTCTCATATTCTGTGTCTTTTTCCGCTCGAGCTTTGTGTTTATTAACCTTATCGGGTGATTCTTTGTCACGAGAGCCTTACAGTCTTTTTTTATAATTATTAAATATATTTCCATTGTCACAACTGAAACCTTTGTATGTTCAAGGATGTTAGTTAGGCACTATGTGTATGGTTCGTATTTGTATTGGATACAACTGGAAAAAGAACATCATATTCGGAACTCCAATAAAAAACCATTATGCGGTCCTGGTTATCGTTTAGTAAATGCAGTAAAATTATCATTGCAATCGGGTCGTAATACTCAACTTAGAACTTGTGTAATTCTGGTTATTTTTATTTGTATATGATTGGAAAAAGAAATCACATTCAGAACTCCAATAAAAAACATTACGCTGTCCCGGTTATTGTTAAGTAAATGCTGTAAAATTATCATTGCAATCGGGTCGTAATACTCAACTTAGAACTTGTATAATTCTGGTTATTTTTAGCTCATTCGGAACACCACTGAGTGACGCGATCGTTTTCCATTTAATTCTTCAGAAAAAAAATCCTGTGTGTAGTATTGTAAGATAATTGTTGTAGCTCTATCAGTTTCCTAGATGAGGGGGCCAAAAGAGACCAATGCCCAAAAATTTAAGTTTAAAGATAATGGGTTAAAGTTTAACATAGGATGTTAAGATCATTTTTATCAAAATCTTGACTTGATTGAACACAAACTGTGCATGAATAACCAGGTTAGAGGGACATACAGAACATGCTCAGGTGGACCTCTTGTTTAAAGGCTGTCAGAATTGAATTTTTAATTTTTTTATTAAAAGTTGCCAATATTCGATGTTTTATACTAATTCAGGGTGTCGAGCCACTTTTGATGTAAAAAATATAGGATTATAGGAATTTTTTGTTTAATTTATAGGGTAAATATAGGGATTTTAGAAGAAATATATATGAATATATAGGGTTTCTAGTCAGGGTTCGACATTAATGGTTGTCCGATTGCCCGGGGCAAGTGAAATGTGTCTTCGGGCAGGTGAAAACGGCACCCAACTTGTACGATCGGGCAAGTGAAAATGATTCTCTGATAGGTTCAATTCCTGAAGAGCAAAATGATTAATATTGAATTATTCAGTGTTGGAAGTGGCAACGAATTTTACCTAAACATCGCGTCGTATGTATCGTGTATTTTACGCCATTTTGTTTTATTTTGTTGACTACGGAATTCCCCTTTCTCAAATAAAGATCGTGTTATTTATATTGGCCAATCGTGAATGCCTAATTAGGCGGCGGCGCTGCATCAACATCATATTTATTTTCGCCTGGCAATGAAAAGCTAGAGTTATTTGCGGTGTTCTAATTTTAGAAGATTATCCCTGATGTGTATTGCCTTTGCGATCAAAATATTGAAAGCGTGATAGATTACTGGAATAAAAATTCAAACAAACTATACAGTCATTGTCAGTCTATGATAAGGAACATTTATACTTAAATTTTTTAACAAAAATATTTCAGAAATCCTCATCAATCACCCGTAAAACTCGTATTCCCGCAAATTGATAGGTACGTCTACTCAATATCTCAGACTCACTCACAGAATTTGGTGCCAATTTGGCACAAGTAACCCTCAGGAAATTCTTCAGTGGGGTTCCTAAATTTGATGGGGAGGGGGCAAATCATGTCACTGAGGATGAACTGTTAAATTTCATGTTGAATGTAGTTTAAACAAAAACAGACTGCCAGTAATAAGTTTTAACTATTTTTGTTCATCTAGTTTTAATGTTTGAATTAAAACAATAATTGAATTTCAAATTTGTTGATTTGAACTGATCATAAGCATGACTATACTCTGTCTATAGTCATAACTTACTGCAATTATGAATATGAGTATTTTAATTATATAGCCAAATGATGCACTAACACTATGCCCACATCATAAGGTGTAAATAATTAATATAAGGGGCTATTCTACTCTATGAACGGTCATTGTAGATTGCATAGTTTTGCACTACATGCATATATGGCTCTTAAGAATTCGGGCTAGTAGTTTACAGTTTTGGGCAAGTAAAATCAATATGGCACTTGTCTGAATGGACAAGTTGGTCAAAAGGTTAATGTCGAACCCTGCTAGTACGCATATAATTTGTGTTGAAAGTCCATTCTTTAACCCTGAAAATCTGACAATTTATGTATTAACATGAGAGTGAATCATTGTACATAATACTTAACATGCTACAAACATAATATAAACTTTAGCAATGGCCTCCTCCTCCCATTTATTTCTTATTTTCAACTTTCATTATAAAGTAACTCTTCATACATGTAACATGAAAAATTAAAAGGAACAAAAAATTCAAAATGTCAATACAACATACATTCAAAAATGTCATTTTTTATGATTCACGCAGTTGTTTTATATGAGCAGAGTATTATTTTTATGACTTTACATTTTTTTTCAATGATTTTTTTTTTATATATATATATTATATGTTAGGGAACGACCATTTAACTTGAAGGGGGGGGGTTATGGTTTTTTTCTAAAAAAATATTCTGATTCCCAATGTTGCTGAAAACAATATTCTGATTTTGGTGGAGGAAAAAAAAATAATCTGATTCAGAGTTTTTGTCATAAAATCTAATGTTACATTCTGGAAAAAAAATTCACACTTTGCGTGACAAAAAAAATAAATATTCTAACTCTTGTGTTGTCCGAAAAAAAAATTCTGAATGAAACAAAAAACCATAACCCCCCCCCCCCCCCCCCCTTCAAGTTAAATGGTCGGTCCCTTATTCAGCTATCAGACAGGGTATATAATGTGACATTCCCGGCTTAGGAGCTATATTCCCTGAGGCGCAGCCGAAGGGAATATATATCGTAAGCCGGGAATGTCACATTATATACCCTGTCTGATAGCTGAATAACAGATATATTACGGATTTAACCATTGTTTTTTATAAATACAACATCCAACTGTATTAAATAAATTTGCCTCTTTTATTTTCATTTTTCGTATCTCTAGATGTCCGTTTCCATACCTTTGACGTCATTCTTCAATGACGTCAAAATATGTGTCGCGTCATATTTCATGTATGGAGTGTCTCATGAAGGATAATACTGTACTAAATTTCTAAATCAATACAGTTTCATATGTAGTAAATTTTATAAACTTTATAAATAGAACATTAATATATCACATAACAAAACAACTGGTTTGTGAAACAGTTTCAATAATTTAAATGTTAACTACATGTAAATAAAACCTTGGTGTGGCCCCATGACGTCGAAAGTTTTCAAGGCTCAACGTTTTGTTTATTTGTTATGGTACAACCGTGGAAGATAGGAGTTTGCTAAATCGATCAGGTATTTGTGACCGAATTAACCGTTGTAATATTTTTTTGTTCATGCAGCCGTTTTGAGTATAAAAACAGCATTTAATTTGGTAAAAATACATTTATTATTCGTATTATACCATTGATTCAGTGAAGCGTAATGTTTTGTCGTCCATGTTTTAATCTTTTTTGGGGACTGAAATATATACCCCGTCTGTTTTCCGAATATATGCTGACATTTAGGGCGGAAGAACCAATGAAAATATGTGTAACAAACTAAATTCGTAATATATATATATAGGGGTTTATAGGGGTTTCAAAGAATAATAGGGAAAATATAGGAATCTCCAAATTTAAAGGAAATTATAGGATTTTATAGGGACTTGACACCCTGCTAATTTCATAATATCATACGTAAATAGCCTAGAACGAAGAAAATACGTCTCTGTTTGATTTTCTTGTATCCAGTAAAATTTCAATGTTGACCTGCGCAATATTCATACGACCTGACAGTGAACTCATTCAGGAAAGTGTTTGCGCATGTGCGAATTTGTTAAATTGTTTGTTGATGAAGAACATTTGCTAAAATCGAATCGTGGAAGAACAAAAACATTGATGGATTTTACACGAAAACGACACAAAAAGGAGGATTTAGCAAGCTTTGTGTAAAAATTAAAAAAAAGATCAGTGTGGGAAACGACTGCTCTCGCCAACTCGCCAGAGGCAATTGGAAATTTTGGGTGGCGAGTAAGATCCACTTTATACTCGCCGGTCTGGCGAGTAACAGTTGTAAGGAGAGCAGGAACTTGAAAACGCTCGCCACGATAACTGGTTACAGCTTTAAAATATCATAGCTCCCAAACAGTTAAATTTTCTGTTAACTGTGTCATTTATCCAACATTTTATTAATCATAGTACTCGATAAGAAAACATTCCGCCATGAGTCATGACACTTCATTTCTGTCAACAGAAAAATGAAGTAATGAAATATTGTTTCATTACAAATAGATGTGATGACTTTTAAAATTAATGCAAATAAAATGAGTTGGTTTTGAAATAGTTCAAACGAATTCGTAGTGAAAACCTACGGGAAAACATAGAGTTAAATACATTTGTATGTGTCGGAACCGGGTTTGACATACATGTTTTATACCACGCATTAAAACTTAAAAGACGAAGACAACGAAATTGAGGAAGAAGAGATCAACGCAGTTCTTAAGAGAGTGTTGATCCTTCTTGACCAAGTTAATGACTTGTCAAAATCTGCAAAATAAATTGTTGAACATTACTGTATTGTTTATTTGGTATTTGTTAGCGAGTTTAAAAAAAATGGCACTCTCCAAACATGGCGAGCTCTATTTCATTTTGGCGAGTACTTGTTTCAGTCCACTCGCCATTTTGGCCAGTGTTTGAAAAAAATGGTTTCCCACACTGAAAGATGTTATACCGATCTACTCCATTTTTTAACACGTATACATATACTGTAAGCATAATTTAGTATCTTTTTACGTCCGAATCGTATTTTGACAGTAGAATTGCATCGTAGTTTTTTTTATATATTCTTTTTTTTTCAGGAGAAAACTCTAGGTGATATCTCTTTTAAATTAGAGACTAAAATAATGAACTATATGTCTTTTTTTTTCTAAAAAAAATTTAATCAAGAAACTCAAGTCAATAATATGCAATACAATTTGTTTACAATTTTCCCTTTGCAGAGTTTGGGTTTGTTTTTATTGATTTCATCACGTATCTCCGCTTTTAAGTGTCATTCTTACTAAATACCATTATATAATATTAACTGATTACCCCGGGATCCAATTTCATAGATATATTTCTTAAATTGTATTAATTCTAACGAATTTACATGCAACATGCTTCCTAGTTATTTATAGCAGTTATCAGTGTTCGGCAAACCTCGGAACAGCAACCGACTAATTAGGTCGTGTTAATGGCGATTTCACCAACAGACATTCAAATTCTTTTCACTAATTACGACATTATAACATATTTTTTAAACCTGGCTTTTTGTTCAGAACATTTTATTAGTATAAAACATCGAATATTGGCAACTTTTAATATAAGCAAAAAAATTCAATTCTGACAGCCTGTATGCCTTTAAATCTTTGATTTTGCTCAGATTCCAATATAATCCATTTAAGAATTAATTATTAATGGTACTTTGTTAATGAATGACAGTAGTTTCTGTTGTTAATTGCTGATTAATTAAAAGATTACATATTGAATTGTGTTAGTCTGATATTTGAAAGTATTATTGATATCTCCATAGGGGATATTTGTTTTATTGGGATTTTTCATGCTTGACTATTTTGCCTTGATGTATTAATCAGAGAGAAATTATGTATAAATCTAATACATTTATGTTATCATGGAAATAAAATGGTATTAAGTTGTGAGGTTGTTACTTTCCATGGAAGATGTGATCGACCATCGTGGTTATTTGAGATATTTAGTTTCTATTTTTTTGCAATCTAATTAAAATTATAAGTTTGTTGTGTGCCTTTTTTTCTTCTTTTTTATCCCCTCGCCAACGAAGTTGCGAAGGGATATAGTAACGCTACCGTCCTTCCGTCCGTCACATCCTTGTGAACACTCTTGGTACATATTTAGTCCTTAAGAGAATCTGGAGCCCTATTGATTTTCAAGGTCATAGGTCAAGGTCACCGGGTCAAATTTTTACTGCATAACATCCTTGTGAACACACTAGAAACAACATCCTTCAATGGATTTTGACTAAACTTGGTACATACGTAGTCCTTAGGAGAGTCTGGAACCCTATTGATTTTCAAGGTCATAGGTCAAAGGTCAATGTCACCGAGTTAAATTTTTACTCTGTAACATCCTTGTGAACACTCTAGAATCAACATCTTAGGAGAGTCTGGAACCCTATTGATTTTCAAGGTCATAGGTCAAAGGTCAATGTCACCGGGTTAAATTTTTACTGCGTAACATCCTTGTGAACACTCTAGAATCAACATCCTTCAATGGATTTTGACCAAACTTGGTACATACTTAGACCTTAAGAGAATCTGAAACCCTATTGATTTTCAAGGTCAATGGTCAAGGTCACAGGGTCTAATATTTAGGCGAGGGGATATGCCACGCTTTGCGTTGCCCTTGTTTACTTTGGCAATACACTAACATATGATGACATCCAGTATGGGATTTTGTCAGGGTTCATATATTCAACCGACCAATCGGGGAGGTGCCAACTAAATCTTTGGGTATCAAAACTGAGAACACGCATAGAGTAGTTGTCTGATTGGTCAAAATTTAACTGTATTGCATATGGTTGGAGGGTGAAAGATTACATGACATGAACCCTACAATGGCATTGTCAGTGTTCGAAATTAGCGGTGGTCCGATGGTCTGCGGCCGTGGCCAGTGAATTTTTTGTCTGTGGAAATTTACAAACCACAAGTCCGATTGGCTTGTGGAATATTTTTCATAAAAAATTACTGATCACGTTAGTTCCTGAATTATCGCGGAAAATCAAACAATTGCGTTCAGTCACGACCAAGTTGTTGACTGGATATTCCCTGTTTTAAAAATAAATTTACCTCAGAATCGTAAATAGCAGTTTGCGCATGCGGTAAATTGATATGTTTTTGTCCCAAAAGATTTTCATCCTTGTGTAAAACTCGGACCGGAACAAAGCTGACCTCATTTTATTAAAAATACGATTACAAATAATGTTCAAACACAAACTAGTGTAATCTTCAGTAATATAAGTATGATCATCATGAATATATGACTATACAATATTTTGTGCGATTTTCTTTATCCATTTAAAACACAGGGTCGAGTCATTTTGGGGCGTATTGTCTTGTTGCTTAACTCCGTCCATATTGTTTAACTTACGGTATAAAAAAAATAAAAACCTATGGCTAATTATTTTAATATTTTGATGGGGCCCAAGCCGGTAGATCACAGTAATGAAAGTGAGCGGAAAAACATTTTAAACAAGAAAACTGCAGCAGAGCTGCGAGAGGAGTCGATTAAAAAAAATAAAACATAAATTAAATCAGAGTATCCAATATCTCATTTTATTTAACTAAAGATTTTTCCTCGTATTTCAAGATTAGATGGGATAATTCCATCAAGCGGAAAATTTTTGTTTGACGGAAAGGCCCGAAAAAGTCCGATTGCCAAAACATATACAATTTAATATTGATAGCATATTTAGTGCCTTCGGCACGAATCCCAATCGGTATGACATGATGAATTTTTGGTACGAATTTGCTTGGTTACAATTAACTTCCGGCAATATGTTGCCATGGGATCCATTCCGACTATACTGTTTTCATGCCTTCGGCAGGAAGACTTTTGAAATTTTGTTCGTAATGGTGGTGCCTTCGGCACGAATAGTAAATTAATTTTATTATATAAGATATGCATTCGGAACGAAAACTTAATGTTTCTTGGTCTATGAATATAAATGGCGAATCAACTTCCGTCAAGGTGTTGCCATGGGACCCATTTGCAACATTTAATGTTGCCGTGCTGATTCATTCTTTTGTTCATATCTGGTGTGCCTTTGGCACGACGATTTTATTTCTGTGTTCGTGCCTTTGGCACGACACAAAGTTTATTATTTATTTCATTTACGAAACCTTCAATGACAACTCTGCCTTCTTCAAGTTCGAAAGTAAAACACTGTTTTTTATTTGAATGATATAGTCGTCACGGTGCCTTCGGCACGAAACGTAAGTTTTTTAATTCTCAATACAATTTTAAAGTCATTATTTTATTTTATTTGTTTCGTGTTGGTCGCGACAAAGATGTTCAATTACGAAAACAGGCAAATGGCTTAAGCTCCTCACACTTCCGCTTCCGATTTCAAAGTGTTTACAAGTATCAACCATGTTCGCTTCGCTCACAGCTGGGTTGATAAAAAAGGGGAGGTACGAGGAGATAAGGGATAGAAAACTACTAGAAATTGGGAAAAGGGACCGGACATGGCTCAAGTAAGAATACATGTCAAAACTTTTAAATCGTGAAAGTAACAATATATTTTGTTTTTGTTTTATTATATTTTTATTAATCTTATTAAAATTATAAATTTAATTAATGATGATTGCATTTAAATAAATTTATATGTTTCATTAATTATTACAATTGCAAATTGTATATGCCTTTATCCGTGCTGGTGGTCTTTGATGAGCTTAAAGACTGGTAATAAAGTAAAAAAACACACAAGCTTGAGGTATTGTGAAAAAGATAAGTACAAAGCCAACAAAAGAATTTTGAGAAGTTTAAGCTTTGATAACAATGGCTTGATCAAGCCTTACTGGAAAGAAGTATATACGACATGATTCTGGCATGATAACATTATCCATTTATCATGGAAAGTGAATGTTGTATCAGTTGCAATAAGGTAGTTAGAACAAGACAGTATATTAATTTACTAGACAAATCTTGAATTACAAGACATCACACATGATATCATCGTTTGAGTCGAATTGTTTTTTTATTAAGCGTGCCGTTTTTGCAAACAAAATTGGGGGCGTTTTGGTAAAATAATTTTTATTCTGAGAAAAAGTGGGGCATTTTGGTAGTCTTGACCGGTTTCCCTCAAGTACGACCAGGGCTTGAACGTAATAACATGCGAGTGGTGTGTTGAGTCTGGCAGATTTTACATGTACCAGTATATGACAAGAGACTGAGTGAAGAGAATAAATATGTAATATCATGATGCTTTTCATTACTTTCTTTCAAATTTATGTCAGATTTGGTCAATTTACTTTCGGTCCAGTGAATATGTATTCGGGCCAGTAAAGTTCTCATATGTACTGGCCCAAATGGCTTGTAAGTTCCAAATCCCAAAGTCATTGACTGCATTGTCCCAAACTGGATGTTGTTAGATGCTAGTGTATCTCAAAGATTTAAAAAAAATGATACTACAAGCATCTAATTTTACTTTGACTGTATATTATTGTTATTTATAGTTAATGTTTGACTTATTTTCTTTGTTGGCATACATTGCCAATCTGTCTTTGTGAGCTTATACAATCACTTTTTCTCTATAGCTCTTTTAAAATGAATACAATGTATGTACCTGTAATTATACCCCCACAGAACATTCAAGGTCAAATAACAAGAAATTTTAATCTTGTGGTGTGCAGAAATGTTTTGTCATATGGTCCACAACCATCATATTTTGTATGTACTGTACATGTATATATGTATTTGGTCATGACAGAGTATCATGTTAAAAAATGAGGTGACTGTTACCTTTACCTTAAATGTCAAGGTCAAATAAGTAATTTAGTTAGTAGTGTTGTGGCCCATCATATTTTGTATGTATTTTTATTTGGACATGGCAAAGTGTCAGGTATAAAAATGTGGTCACTATGACCTACCTACAATGTAGACCTTAAATGTCATGGTCTATTAAGTTATTTTATTTTATAGAAGAGGTATCATTTTGTGGGGGTCCGACCTATAATCCGACAGTCCGATAGTCCGACAAATGCTTTATTTCTTTGAAAGTTAACACTATAACATGTGTAATATGGGGCCAGAAACCGAACCGTTTACTCACCAAAGAAAGGTCCAGAACATCGGAAACACGATATCATAGACGGACAAACAATTGGCAGGGCCACACAAGAACTCAAAAAAACACATATATGAACAACACGGACTCCATGAAAACCTGGATCCAGTCGTGATGAACCGGTAGTGTAAGTATCCCGTATATTTTTTAGTAGCGACTACTTCAGGCTTTATTCAAGTAGCGTGTAGCCGAGTCCAGCCAAGAAAAGTCACTATTGAAAAGAAAGATGAAATAAATGAATACTAAAAAAAAGAAATACAAAAAAAAGGAAAAGACAAAAAGAAGAGCGTACCAGTGTCCCCCGCCCTTTATCATGGAATATTTATGCTAAAAAGCAATGTCGACACATCAATAGAGCTGGATACAATAATGTGTGCGAATTGATTGATTGCTTAAGGTTCAGCAAACAATATTTCAGTCATATTCAGGATGAGAAAAGTTTGTAAGCAAAAAATCAGAAAGAGGGGACTCTGGGATGGGTCAACATGGGCAACGACTTATAACACGGGAACTTGTTTTTCTGTCTCTTCCGACGACAAGTTGGTCCTATTTTTATTCCACAGGATTCCGACGGGTGACCCTGCTATAGTCGCCTTCTACGACAAGCGCATATATAAAAAAGTTACGATTGAAGTAATTGTCCCTAAGTGACCCCTTATATCACGGAAAGAAACAGCATCGGAATATGACAAAATAAACAACTTTGCCATGATACGCCGCCCCTTTGTGACAATTGAAGATCAGTTTCTCAGCGTGATAACAGTAATTAATATGCTGCATTCTTTTAACCAATTAATTGTATATACCATATGAAAACTGGCGTTTTCCAAACTGACTAAAATCACACCTCTCACTTGCCCCCCTTTTATCAATACAATGTATGTCACGACGTGACCTATCAGTAAAAAGGGGAACAAGTGAGAGATGTTATTGTACGAGGCGTGGACGGACGGACGAACAGCGGTATGCCATAATAAGCCCGTATTTTGACGGGCATATAAAAATGAATGGCCCATATCCTGAAATTACGAATATATCATTTTTGGTCAAATTATTTTTCAAAACTTTCATCAGTTTAAAGCATTTGTCGGACTATCGGACTGTCGGACTATTGGACTGTCGGACTATCGGACTGTCGGATTATAGCTACGGCCCCCATTTTGTGAGCTTAGCTGAAAGTACTTTCTATTTGAATTTGAATAATTTCTTAAAAACCATTTGGCCGCAAACCTAAAATTAATATATACCCTTAGAAAGGACAGTCCAGTGATCAGGAGATGGTCCCAACAACAACTAAATCTTTAAGCCAATTTTCAAGGTTGCAGAATTTAGCTGTGAAACAGTTTGAATTATCTACTCGTTGTCTCTCTCGTTTATATGTTAATCACATTCCAGACTTTGAATTTATATACCCTGAGCTATTGGGGAAGGCATATATAATTCCAAATCCATTCATGACTTAAAATTTATATATCCCCAAACTTTCAGGCAAAGAGTATATATTAATTCAGAAGCCTGGAATATGACATTTAAGAAATAAATCATGGAAGCCAGCTTGTGTTTTGAGTTTTAACATGGGTTGGCGGATATTAGTATTTTACTAATATCTGCCATCCCATATTAAAACTCAAAACACATTCTGGCTTCCATGAATTATTTCGATTCTGATATGTCTAAGGGTACAAATACGGTAGTATACTTTGATTGGAAGACGGTAATTTATATTTACGTTTGCGGACAATGTCGTATATCCAATCGATAAATCGATCGTTTGTTCACAAAGCGAAAGAAGGAACGTCATGTCAGAATATGCAGTATATCCTGTCAAGCACTTGAATAACTATTATATTACGGTTCATAGCTTTTAGAAAATTTTAGAAAAAAATGTTCTCAGAAACAACAGAAATGATTGATACCAAACAGTACATAAATGATCATTATTAATTAAACATATCTTTTATAGCAAGGCATGATTATAGCATACATGATCTAATTAATGTAACAAACATGTATATATCTTCTCCTTCTTCAACAACATGTTTTCTGAATTTAATTAAATACAAGGTTAACAACATGCATCCAATCTCTTGCACTTGGTAAAGTGTAATAGTTAGTAGACAGTTAATTAATGAAGAACTTTACATCATTTTCTAGGTCTGGCACATTATGTGGGTTGTTTGCAATTTTATATGATATCAATTACCTAAACTTAATTGAAGATGGGGAAATCTTGATTTAAACTTACTAATAAATTTGTTGGTGTTTTAACAGTTTTTTTTCTCTCTCTTTAAAATGTATGAATAAAAAGAGAGAAATTGAAGAAATTGTATGAGTATCAATGATATCAGTTAATTTAATAACAATTACATACTTTGATAATTTGAATTTTCTTTTGAAAAAAATGCATTGTTCTTTATATTTTTTTAGTTTCAATTAAAATGTGACAAATTACATTTTTATGTGCTTAAAAGAATTGTGATAAATGTATGCTGTTAAAATAGATTTTTTGCATATTGTCGTATTTAATCTTTATAGTGGGTTACTTTCGTTACTATTTGTCTGTAATTAGTGTTTTCCTTGTCTGTACCACTTTACTTCTCAAATTTTCTTCTCTCCTGAAACTGATAAGGTGTGTGACAGTAGTTTTTACAGTAAAAGTTAACTTTGGGTGGATCTCTACTAAGTTTAAAGGGTTTTTGTGGCAACCAGAAATCCAAGATGGCCACCACTAGGTAACAGCATAGAGCTATATAAGAAATAAGATTTTAAGAATCTTATTTTTCTAAAGTTTGCATAAAGGAATCATTACAAAATTCATGAGTTTTTTTGTTGATTAGAGATCCAAGATGGCTGAGACAGCATGTAATGAATGAAGTGTACACACAAAGTAATTAGGGGTGAAGGGTCTTGGATTTCTCCTCAAGAGCTACTGCAACCTACAGTAGACATAACACAAGGCACTCATTTACACTAAGGGTGTGTTTTTATTCAATTTTTCCTGTACTACCACTAGACCTCCCTGCCCCATTTGGAGGGGTTGTACAAATTTTGAAAATATTTTGTGCTTTGTATTTTAAAGATTAGGATCAAATTTATGTTACATTATCATTTGAACGTTTTATTTTGATGATTATAGATATGGAAATTATGAATATTTTATTTAGCCAACAAGATATGGTAATACTTGAACCTCACGAAAATAACCTGCTGTACAGTATATGTATGATGCTTGAAGATTGATTAACTACATCTTTGGGGTAATGGTTAGCGTGCTTGCATTGAGTGCGGTAGATCTGGGTTCAAATCCCGTTCAGGTCAAGCCAAAGACTATACAATAGGTATTGTCTGTTTCTCTGCTAAGCACACTGTAGCAAGGAGTAAAACTGGTTGGCTCAGAAACATTGATAATGTCTCTCAGCAGGGCAACATGTTTACCTACAGACTGTTGTTCTGTGAACTAGCACAATAAAAACCTGACTAAGTGTTGGTCAAGTACAAAGCGAACATCATCATCTCATTGAAATGTAACATATTCTCACCATGATATTCCTGAAAAATTGCTCACTTGGAGTAACTTGAACAATAATCATTCACTCATTTTGATTATAGTCACATTGTCCGTTCTGACTACATGTATAATAATGTAGAAAGAAAATCTGTTTATTCCATCCATATTTTATGTAGATGTATTCATGCTACATGTAACTTTTGTTTATGTATTATATCGGTATATTTTTTTTCTAGATTTATATTCTTCACATTTACATAACTTTATACCAATCTGAAGAAAACATGCAATGGTACACTGACCATACGGTATTATATTTATTAGTAGTGGGTTGCCCTCGTGCATTTCTATAAACACGATATTTATATACTAAATGTATATGGGTTTTATATGTCACTGTGAGCTACGTTTCCAGAATGAAAAGAAAGACATGTAACATGAGCTAGGTTTGGTTTATAGTGTGTAATGCCACTTTCAACAATATTTCAGTTATATCGTGGCGGTTAGTTTTATTGGCGGAGGAAATCTCGAAGAAAACAACTGACCTGTCCCAAGCAACTGATAAACTTTATCACATAATGTTGTATCAAGTACACCTCACCATGAACGGGGTTCGAATTTCCAACTTTAGTGATGATAGGTACTGATTACACAGGTAGTTGTAAATCCAACTACCATACGATCACGACCACAACAGCCCCGGACGTTAACTAGGTAAAATACCGTTATAATTTTCCTTTAAAGAAGTTCTTCAATATACATATGCATAAACATTGTTGTATTGTATTGGACTTGCCAATGCAAATAATTATTAGAAATGATCCAAGACTTGACTGATGTAGGTACGGTATGTAAAAACATATGTTTTCACAAAAGATTTTTATTTAATTGAAAGGTTATGATAAGTATCTTAGATAGTTAATATATCATTTAATTTCTAACATTAATTGGCATTGATTGATGTCATAAATTGATCTTGTAATATCACTAATTGAAATCATATAATATGATATCAGTACAGTCGTAAATGAGAGAGAGAAATTAAAGCTATATATCAGAAATATTATTTAGTAAAATTGTATTACAGTGAGTGTATTAAATTATTAATGATTATTCGATTTCTGAAATCGTCATGAGTATAGCTGAAATTGTTGCTCATGGGTATAGATGAGTATAGCTGAAATTGTTGCTCATGAGTATACATGTAGCTGAAATTGTTGCTCATGAGTATAGATGAGTATAGCTGAAATTGTTGCTCATGAGTATAGCTGAAATTGTTGCTCACTTGATGTTACAGATCAATTCAATTGAACTGAATTCAATTCAATACAATTCAATTCAATCCAATTCAATTCAATCCAATTCAAATCAATTCAATTCAATTCAATTCAATTCAATTCAATTCAATTCAATTCAATTCAATTCAATTCAATTCAATTCAATTCAATTCAATTCAAATCAATAAATCAATCAATGAATTTAGAAACATCAATTACATAATATTGTAATTTTCAAATATATAGCTATATCTATGATGTTATAAAATTTATTTGCCATTTACAAATGTATAGAGATAATTAACTTATGTGAAAATTTCTGACATGAAGAACATTGTAGATATGTTGTGATAGCTGTTATTTTTATAGATAGTAGAGTCCTCCAGTATATCTGACATATACTGTAACTGGTAGAGATTGATGTTAAATTTATGGTGCCCAGGAACATGTGATACCAATTATACAAAAAATAAATATTTATGTAAAAATGTTATTGTTAGGAGACTAGTACAGACTTCTTTCATCTGAGTAGAAGTGTTTAATGATCTCAAATCAATAATTAATGTTTATTTTGCTTGCTCAACTGGGCTGAAAATAGTACAAAATGTCAACAGGATTGGGCAAATATACATATAAAAACAGTTGTATTGGATTTTAATATACATGTACTATATCCAAAATGTTCTAATTAGAATGGCTAGATTACAGGTGAAAACCTGCAGAATATTTACACATATAATTTGTATACTTACGAAAATCATGGATTAAATGCGTCAATTATTATAAATAATTTCAGGATCATGAAATATAGATATACGATTGTGATAATTGTGATGAATTTGTGACATGCAATCATGTCATACATATTGTCTACCGTACCACTGGGAATTAGACTTTGAAGAAGAAAAAAAATTCTATGCACACATGACAATTATATTAACTATTAATTTGTAAGATTTTAAATTAAAATAAAAACCAAACAATTGTGACATTTTGATTATTAAATGGAGTTATTAGTTTATTTGATTGATTGTTTTAGGCCTCGGTTAAATGTGGCAATAAAAGATGAAGAAAATAATAGATTTGGAGATGACATTGACCGGAATCAAGATAAAGAATATTTCAGGTAAGATCAACTGTTGTAATACAAATTTGATAATTACATTTGTATTGAAAATTATGCTATAATTAAGTTTTTCATATATTTTTCATTTTTAGAAGAAGAAAAAAATGTACAGGCAAAACAAATATGAAAGAAAATTATATTTAGAAAAATGACAGAGAGACACAGAAATTAAATTTAGTTTTTTATTTTAATAAATTTCATTAAGGTCAAACATTAAACGATTATTGCCTTTGTGTGAGGTGAACATCCAGAATTGTCAACATGAAGGGAGTTGTTTCCTCTTGGGCTTTAGCTGAGTGGAATTGAAACAGCTCCTTGAATGTTGACAATTTGGATGTTCACTCCACACAAAGGCAATAACAGTTTTATTATAACAAACATATCAAATATTACTTGTTTATTATTACTAAGGCTGATTTTATTTACAATTTAAAAGTTCCTAAAGAAGTTGGTTTCAGCATAAAAGTGTTACTTCTTTGTTTATAATTGGATGCTTCCCATGTCTCTAGTTTTTGTAATGTTGTACAGTGTCTTTGTTTGTTAAATAAAAATAACATTTTTATAGTAGGACCCGGAGAAAACCACCAACCTGTCGCAAATCACTGACAAACTTTATTACATAATGATGTACACCTCGCCCTGATCGAGATTCAAACTCAACATCTGTGGTGATTGGCACTGATTGCATAGGTAGTTGTAAATCCAACTACCATATGATCACGGCCACGACGTCCCCTTCTTAGACAATGAAGATACAGACAAGACATATTTATACACCAATATTGTTACAGACAAGATACAGACAAGATACAGACAAGACATATTTATACACCAATATTGTTACAGACAAGATACAGACAAGACATATTTATACACCAATATTGTTACAGACAAGATACAGACAAGACATATTTATACACCAATATTGTTACAGACAAGATACAGACAAGATACAGACAAGACATATTTATACACCAATATTGTTACAGACAAGATACAGACAAGACATATTTATACACCAATATTGTTACAGACAAGATACAGACAAGACATATTTATACACCAATATTGTTACAGACAAGATACAGACAAGACATATTTATACACCAATATTGTTACAGACAAGATACAGACAAGACATATTTATACACCAATATTGTTACAGACAAGATACAGACAAGACATATTTATACACCAATATTGTTACAGACAAGATACAGACAAGATACAGACAAGACATATTTATACACCAATATTGTTACAGACAAGATACAGACAAGACATATTTATACACCAATATTGTTACAGACAAGATACAGACAAGATACAGACAAGACATATTTATACACCAATATTGTTACAGACAAGATACAGACAAGACATATTTATACACCAATATTGTTACAGACAAGATACAGACAAGATACAGACAAGACATAATTATACACCAATATTGTTACAGACAAGATACAGACAAGACATATTTATACACCAATATTGTTACAGACAAGATACAGACAAGATACAGACAAGACATATTTATACACCAATATTGTTACAGACAAGATACAGACAAGATACAGACAAGACATATTTATACACCAATATTGTTACAGACAAGATACAGACAAGATACAGACAAGACATATTTATACACCAATATTGTTACAGACAAGATACAGACAAGACATATTTATACACCAATATTGTTACAGACAAGATACAGACAAGACATATTTATACACCAATATTGTTACAGACAAGATACAGACAAGACATATTTATACACCAATATTGTTACAGACAAGATACAGACAAGATACAGACAAGACATATTTATACACCAATATTGTTACAGACAAGATACAGACAAGACATATTTATACACCAATATTGTTACAGACAAGATACAGACAAGACATATTTATACACCAATATTGTTACAGACAAGATACAGACAAGACATATTTATACACCAATATTGTTACAGACAGGATACAGACAAGACATATTTATACACCAATATTGTTACAGACAGGATACAGACAAGACATATTTATACACCAATATTGTTACAGACAAGATACAGACAAGACACAGACAAGACATATTTATACACCAATATTGTTACATTGGTGATAGTCCTGTTCTACTGTATTTTTTTTCTATAATTTGTTTTTCATTTTTCAATTGGTTTTAAGTAACAGGAATATGGGCAATGAAGTTACTTATTTGTTACATGGAAGGGTATTCATGAGTAAAAATACTTGTAAATAGACCTATAAAGTGCTTAATAAACATCAGAAAGATATTTTTTCTTAGAAGTTCATTTTGTTATTCATGTTCTACCATAATAATGCTAATATATGAGAACACATTATGGACCCTTCTTTTTAAATAAGATACACTATTTTTATTATCAATACAGAAAATTGTGTATTAACATCATTTTTGAGATTATAAAGAGGATTTGGTATTATTTGAATTTCATATCGACATTCTAAAATGCCAGTAGAAGCTTTCCTTTGTTTTCATTTGTTATTCAGTTTTTTTAGCTGACCTGGCCTATGGCCAGGTGAGCTTTTGTCATGGCTAGGCATCCGGCATCCGTCGTCCATCGTTCGTCCGTTAGCTTTTCACATTTAAATCTTCTTCTCTGAAACCAATGAACAGATTTGAACCAAACTTGCCAGAAATGTTCATGGGATGGTCCTCTACCAGATTTGTGTTTTTGGTGCTGATTTGAAATCCAACATGGCTGCCAGGGTCCATAATGTGTTCTCATTGGCTGAAATTTTAAAAATCTTCTTGTCAGAAACCACCAAGCCAATTGAATTGTGACTCTGCAGGAATGATCATTGGGTGGTCCTGTACTAATCTTGAATCATTTGCCGATCGGAAATTCAAGATGGCCACCATGACTTGACTTAGTTTTAACATAGGACCCTATGGAAAAAATGTTTAAAAATCTTCTCCTCTGCAACCAGTAAGTCAATTTAAAGCAAACATGGTATGAATGGTCCTTAGGTGGTCAACTTTCAAATTATGTCTTGTGACCCCGACCTCCATCCAAGATGGCCACCATCAGCGGACATAGTTTTAACATAGGACCCTATGGGAAAAATGTTTAAAAATATTTTCCTCTGAAACCAGTAAGCCAATTTAAAGCAAACATGGCATGAATGGTCCTTAAATGGTCAACTTTCAAAATTATATCCAGTGACCCAGACCTCTATCCAAGATGGCCGCCATCAGCGGACATAGTTTTAACATAGGACCCTATGGGAAATACATGTATGTTTAAAAATCTTCTCCTCTGAAACCTGTAAGCCAATTTAAAGCAAACATGGCATGGATGGTCCTTAAGTGGTAAATTTTCAAAATTGTGTCCGGTGACCCTGACCTCCATCCAAGATGGCCACCTTCAGTGGACATAGTTCTAACATAGGACCCTATGGGAAAACATGTTTTAGAATCTTCTCCTCTGAAACCAGTAAACCAATATAGCAGACATGTCATTGATGGTCCTTAGGTGGTCAACTTCCAAAATTGTGTTCAGTGACCCCGATCTCGGTCCAAAATGGCCACCGTCAGCGGACATAGTTTTAACATAGGACCCTATGGAAAAATTGTTTAAAAGTCTTCTCCTCTGAAACCAGTCAGCCAATTTAAAGCAAGCATGGCATGGATGGTCCTTGAGTAGTATACTTTCAAAATTGTGTCCGGTGACCACGACCTCCATCCAAGATGGCTGCCATGAGCAGACATAGTTTTAGCATAGAACCCTATGGGATTTGAATAGTAACTTAGATGTATTCGGCATGCAGACATTCATAGGAGGGCTTATTTATGTCAGGTGAGGGGCTCAGGTATACAGGCTCACCTGAGCCTCTAGTTTTCATCTTTTCATCTCAACCACATGAATTACAGCATTCCAATATTTTATTAGAAGATTCAAATTACACCTGCATGTCTTAATTTCTTCTTTTATGTTGCTTATCTTAGGTGTATGTTAAAAATTAAAGGGGCTGTCATGGCCGTGATCGTATGGTAGTTGGATTTACAACTACCTATGCAATCAGTGCCTATCACCCCTGATGTTAGGAGTTCAAATCTTGATCAGGGCGAGGTGTACAACATTATGTGATAAAGTTTGTCAGTAACTTGCGACAGGTTGGTGGTTTTCTCTGCGTCCTCCGGTTTCCTTCACCAATAAAACTGACCGCCACGATATAACTGAAATATTCCCCTTTTGAATAATACATTTGGACTTGAATTTGAAGGATTGTTGTGAAAGTGCTGATCGTGAACAAGTCTGTTCCTATTGATGTAAAATATTAGATTCTGAATAAAAAGTCAGCCACCAGAAGAAAACAAGCTTTGTACAAGACCATTCAATGAAAATTGGTACCAAGTTTGGTTTCATTGGGCCAGTGGTTTCAGAAAATAAGATTATAATGTTAAATTTTATGGACAACGACGTAGACAATAAGACGACGACAGACAAGGATGACAGACTACAAAGTGATGACAATACCTCACAGGACCCTTTGGGTGATCAGATGATCTGTTTTATAAACAAGATTTCATTTGAAGACATCTTTTTTATCCTTTTAGTTGGATCATTATGAACAAAAGTTTTTAATCATAGTTAAGCTAAGAATTATTATCAAAGAAAGATGCACGTAGCAAAATTCACATAGATTAAGTAAGTAATACTTCACACAAGGAAGTTATTTATTATAAGTATACGTATGTAATTTGTAATTAGTACTATGACAGTGGGTAATCTTCTTTAATATCAGGGTTTGAAATACATCCAAGTTTTCTCAGAATAAAAAAAATTATAAGATTCACCTCAAGCAAAGAACCCATGGATACAGAAATTGTAAAGTTTATTTATAGTGTTCAGTGTCTATAAAATATGGTTTTATATAGTGTTCAGTGTCTATAAAATATGGTTTTATATAGTGTTCAGTGTCTATAAAATATGGTTTTATATAGTGTTCAGTGTCTATAAAATATGGTTTTATATAGTGTTCAGTGTCTATGAAATATGGTTTTATATAGTGCTCAGTGTCTATAAAATATGGTTTTATATAGTACTTAGAGTCTATAAAATATGGTTTTATATATTACTTAGAGTCCATAAAATATGGTTTTATATAGTGTTCAGTGTCTATAAAATATGGTTTTATATAGTGTTCAGTGTCTATAAAATATGGTTTTATATAGTGTTCAGTGTCTATAAAATATGGTTTTATATAGTGTTCAGTGTCTATAAAATATGGTTTTATATAGTGTTCAGTGTCTATAAAATATGGTTTTATATAGTGCTCAGTGTCTATAAAATATGGTTTTATATAGTACTTAGGGTCTATAAAATATGGTTTTATATATTACTTAGAGTCCATAAAATATGGTTTTATATAGTACTCAGTGTCTATAAAATATGGTTTTATATAGTGCTTAGTGTCTATAAAATATGGTTTTATATAGTGCTCAGTGTCTATAAAATATGGTTTTATATAGTGCTCAGTGTCTATAAAATATGGTTTTATATAGTGCTCAGTTTATAAAATATGGTTTTATATAGTACTTAGAGTCTATAAAATATGGTTTTATATAGTACTTAGAGTCTATAAAATATGGTTTTATATAGTACTCAGTCTAAAATATGGTTTTATATAGTGCTCAGTGTCTATAAAATATGGTTTTATATAGTGCTCAGTGTCTATAAAATATGGTTTTATATAGTGCTCAGTTTATAAAATATGGTTTTATATAGTACTTAGAGTCTATAAAATATGGTTTTATATAGTACTCAGAGTCTATAAAATATGGTTTTATATAGTACTCAGAGTCTATAAAATATGGTTTTATATAGTGCTCAGTCTATAAAATATGGTTTTATATAGTGCTTAGTGTCTATAAAATATGGTTTTATATAGTACTTAGAGTCTATAAAATATGGTTTTATATAGTGCTCAGTTTATAAAATATGATTTTATATAGTACTCAGAGTCTATAAAATATGGTTTTATATAGTGCTCAGTGTCTATAAAATATGGTTTTATATAGTACTTAGAGTCTATAAAATATGGTTTTATATAGTACTCAGAGTCTATAAAATATGGTTTTATATAGTGCTCAGTCTATAAAATATGGTTTTATATAGTACTTAGTGTCTATAAAATATGGTTTTATATAGTGTTCAGTGTCTATAAAATATGGTTTTATATAGTGCTTAGTGTCTATAAAATATGGTTTTATATAGTGCTCAGTGTCTATAAAATATGGTTTTATATAGTGTTCAGTGTCTATAAAATATGGTTTTATATAGTGCTCAGTGTCTATAAAATATGGTTTTATATAGTACTCAGTGTCTATAAAATATGCTTTTATGTAGTAGCATTGTTTTTCTGAATTCATTTGGTGCATTATCTAAAATTACGTGCCATCCCTGTAGCCATGATTTTTCAAAGTTTTTTGTGGATTTTTGAAATTCCAGCTAATAGACTGACATTTAAATAGACTATTGTTAGCATTGATTAGGCCAATTGCAAACTAATTTATTGAATAGCAAATGCATTTATCTGCTTGTTTTTGTTCCTCTGTCCTTCTGTTTTTAGAAAAGTGCAAAGAAGTTTAACCATCCTTTATGCTCCTTAATGATTTATTTAAAGTAGATGTAATGGCACGTAATTTTAGATACCCTAGATCAATCAATTTGATGATAATGGGAAAACCAATTACATTTTGTAAAAGAGTAAATATTAGTGAATTATATATATATCTAATACTGACATTTACCTCTTATTTTAGGGGCTGTCATGGTCGTGATCGTATGGTAGTTGGATTTCAAACTGCCTATGCAATCAGTGCCTATCACCACTAAAATTATGAGTTCGAATGCTGTTCATGGCAAGTTGTACTCAATACAACATTATGTGATAAAGTTTGTCAGTGACTTGTGACAGGTCGGTTGTATTCTCTGGGTACTCTGGTTTCCTCCACCAATAAAACTGACCCTCACGAAATAATTGAAATATTGTTGAAGGTGGTCTTAAACACCATAAAATAAACCAACCCAAACAACTTGTTTTTAAGAAAGGTTTTTTTTATGATCCATAATCATTAAAATTTTATATGTGTATTTATTAGCTCACTTAGCCAAAGACAATGTGATTTTTTACCATCAGGTGGCATCCATCATCATAGACTAGTTTTGGTTTGTCCCCTGCCACATTTTTGTGAATCATAAACAAACTATGGCTATGACTGTGAAATGTAGAACTGCAATAAAAGAGTTATTCCTTTAAATTAATTTCTATCTAAGTGTAATGTTGAATAATCTCTCATGTTCATTTACATCCATATCCTTTCTAACTAAATGGTCAACCAAACACTTCACAGAAAACAAAAGATTGAGTAATATGAACTTCAGGTGCTCTGGAGTGGTAAGCAGTTTCTACTCCACTAGTTAATTAAGATATGATGACAACTGTAAAACTTTCGATGTGATAACTTCGACTTAAAATCGTTTAAAAAAAATTCTTGTCTGAAACCACTCAGCCAAATTTCAGATGTTCAGTCAAACAATGGTCAAAGTTTTTCATGACGGCATAAGACAGCTAAGTGACAGCTTATTAAAGATTTATCGGTCTGTCATGATTCGTGTATTGTTGTAAAAGGAAGGTAATTTATTGGAAAATGTGGAAATCGCTTGTAATGATGTTATGATTTTTCATAAATTTATAGTTAATTAGTTCATTATTCAATAATTTAATAACTTAATTGGTACAATCAATTACAGTGAACACCGTAAAAGGTGATTGCCAATGATTTTTTTTAGAGTCTATAATGAAATGTGACTTTTAATTACTGGTAAACTAATACAATGGGATAAACTTTGAGTGACTGCTGACTGTGTTAGTGAGGCAACTGCTTATTTGAGTTGAAATAATAGTTCAAGCCTGTATACAGAGCATGATTATTAATGCAATGTGACTCTTTAAGCAGATTTTACACTATTATCAGAGAGCCACTCCTTCCATGGGACCACTGCTAAAAGTAGATTCCCCCATATATATCTTCTTTTTTTTCCGTAAATATGGTCATCTTGAAAATACATACATTTTGTAAATTGTCATTTGATTCTATATTTTTATATTTTTAGGAGCAAAATTCTGCTTAAAATATAGTTAGAATTTATTATCGACAGTCCATGGACATAAGTATTCATCACCTTCAATTTTTTACTATATATTTCATATAAAACCATATTTTTTCAAGAAAAGATTTTAAAGCTATCTCTGGGCAGATTTTTATAAAAATTTATTTCAAGACACGCAGAATTCTTTGAATTTTATTTATTTATCTGATAGTAATTTTTGACTGCATGGTTTTTGTTTTCTGGTGATTTAAACACAAATGTTGATTTTTCAGAAATTTTTTGGGTTAAAATATATAGCAAATTTGACGTCAGAAAACAAAAATTGTCTTTAAATCATCAGAAAATAAAGGCAATGTAACGGAAAATCATGCTAAAATAAACAAATAATCTGTAAATATTTCTGCTTCTTCTTGTGCAAAAATGATCAAAATCTGTTTAGAAATGACTTCACAATAATTTTTTGAAAAATGTGGTTTTATATGAAATATATAACATAAAATCGACTAGTTATATCCTTGTTTATATTTCCCAATAGACAAACTTTTATTATTATATAATTGGAAGAAAACATTTTTTGCTCTTACAAATTACTTGGTTCAAAATACTTAATTGAATTCATTGTAACATTGATATAATACTGTATTTCAATAACTACAAGTGGGTTGCCCAAATCATTGACTTCTAATTGAAATGTGGGTAATAAAAGTGATACTTGAGTCCTGTGGTGGTAACATGAAGAAAATTTAATTGAGAATTGGAAGCTGTAATTGTTATTGCCATTCCTGTAGGATTCCTTCAATAATTTAATGTTTTAGAGAGATTTCGGCTGCAATAATTGCATAATTTAAAACATTTTGATGATGCTAATCAAGAGTTACAGAGATCATACTCATGCTCAGTTGAGTGCTTTAATGGAACGAATCTTACGGGAGTGTCAACAGTCATGGGCTTTGGGCATGCGCCAACATTTTAACACCCAAAACCGGCACGGACCAAACCCGGAATACAATTGCGTTATTCTGGTATTCGTGACTCCTCGGATGAGTACCAGACTAGTAAAAAGTATGAAATAGCGGCAAAAATAAATTTCTGAATTAAAAAAAGATACTGAAAATAAAATCTGATGTTTAAAATGAGCGGCAAAAATAAATTTGTGCGGATCCAAAAGTTCTTACTTAAAAGGGGGATTTTCAGGAGGTTAAAAAGGGGGATTCCGGAACAGGGTTAATTGGTTTAATAATTTTATGTCTTCATGCAGTAAAAAATGTGTGTTACAATACATATACCCGTTTTAATTGCTATTTACATGTACATTTCTGACAAATTGTTTATATTTGTAAAATTTAGTTGGATTAAATTGGCCAAATTTATGATCAAACAATATCATAAATGTAATTGTTCAAAGCTGATCGTAAATTCACTAACCAACTTGTGTGAATCACCTTGACGGTACTTATGCTGGGATATGGCTACCTTGACTGTCTCCCCTGCTTGAGTCTAGGTTTCCTTGTGGGAGTAACTCTAATGTCATTATTATTGAGTATTCATTATTATTCATGTATTATTAATGATTTCTGTTAAATAATAATTTCAATCATTGCAATTGATTATGCAGCTCGAAAGAGCGCCTTGATTGGCAATACAGTTATTTGTATTTGCATTGTATTTGTATTTGGCTAGAATAATTATTATATTTAATTCTTAAGATGACTAATAAGAAGACAATTTTGAATTTTCACACATGTCAATACATCGCATTTTATGGAAAACATTTCTCCAAATAGACCAGTATTATAAGTATTAAAATGGCGAAAAACGGCCATGCCCTTATTTTTGTTGCACTAAAAGGTGCAAACTTTACCGAAGTTGAGACTATTTTCGATGGTATGTTGAACTTCACAAGTTAAAATGCCACCGTCCGGTGTATGGCAGAAATGTTTATGGAAAAAATGCATGCATTTGCTTCAAGACGAGTGGCAGGTTTTTACAACACCAGAAACACACTTACCCAAAATACCCTTAGAAAGGATAACGTTATTCCTATTTTTTGGGGTGCTTTCCGCGTGGACAAAATTTATGATCAAACAATATTATAAATCAATCGGAGTAAAAAAAATGTAAACAAGACGTCATTGCATTTGTAAACACGGTGACACAGTTTATTCATCGTGGCAGTTATGCACATATCGTCACGGTCGTAAGGAAGTTTTCGTGAATTTGTTGGTTAGGAAAATAATTTATGACTGCATGTATCCCGTAGATCTTGAAAATAATGAGAGATCGTGTGAATATTCATCTATAGTAGTTCCAACTTCCAAGGATATTGTGACACAACCTCACAAATAAAATAGTACTGTTTACAAAACATCCTAGACCTGCAAGAATAAATAAAATATATCATCCTAGCGAGTACTTATCGATTAACTTGAAGAAAATTAATCTAAATCTCGTATATTTTGTTGTCTGACTATCCTTATAAGAAAGGGAAATCAAAATAAGTATTTTTCCCCTAAGCGACTGGCAGGTATTGTACAAAAACCAGCTTTGTAATGTTAATGCTTTAAAGTTGGCATTATGTTAGACTTCTGCATGGTTTTATAGTTTATCATATTTATATCACATTAAACATGCAATTTGTAAATTATCATATTATGGAGCATCAAATAAAACTTTTTAAAAGGCCCAACTTAAAACTGGTATGCCCCTTTTGTTAGAGAATGTATAAAGTCTGTGTGTGTAAGACACTTTTGATGTTCTAACTTAAAAATGACTTAGTTCAACTAAATATCATTTTGTGATTTTTTAGAAGTCAAAATCCTGTAGGAATGCACACCTTTAGTATTTGTACATTAAACACACTACAAAATATTACAAAAAGGGAGGGACAGACAGGGGTTAAATAGTATGCCCTGATACAGGGCTATACATTAACAGTCATGTTCCATTCTTACATGTATGTCAAGCACATTATTATAGTGTGGTTTCTGTTCATGAGGCACTCCATCCTTTCTTGTTTATGCCAATGTCAGGAGACCAATAATAACATATAAGGATTAGTATGGAAAAAGTGCTAAATTCAGGAACAAGTCAGTCTTGGTTGTGCAAGATATGTACATGCACATGTACTTTGTAAATGATTCAGCTGATAACTTTTGTAAATTATAGCGCACAAAAATTAAACAAAAAGGTGACCGCATGGGCAGATTTGACTTAAGAGAACTACATGTATTCATTAACAAGAAAATATTTATTGCAAAAACAAAACATTATTAAAAGGTCAGCTATACATGTATAATAACAATGTTGTAAAATAACAAAACTATGAACTGGAACATTGAAGAATGGGTAATAAAACACATTCCCACCATCCTGGTGAAGTCTTAAGTTAATGATTGAATAAAAATTATATTGCTTTTAACATCAAAAAGTTAATATTAGGGGACACTATACAATTTGTTTAGTTATTGAATTGAGAAGTTAAAAATCTGACACAAGTTCCACCCCCCCCCCCCCCCAAAAAAACCATACTACATGTAATAAGGTTAAAAAAAACTCCTTTAATTTCAAAATATTTGTCTAAGACTTTTCAGATAAATGAACAAAGCCCAAAATATTCAATAATTTTACATCAAAAACAACCCTCATATGGGGGATAAAAACATTCTATTCATAGAATTTTTAAACAATAAACAACAAGAAATATAAACTATAATATGTGATGTGTAAACTATTCAAGCATGAGCAACAGGAAACACATTTAGATACAAAAAATGAAAAGACCAACACCTTAGTTGGATTTTTAGATTGCTAGTTCATTGAAACAACAGTCTGTGGGTAGATATGTCGTTCCACTCTGAAACATTATTCTGATTCTGACCCGACCATTCTTTGTTCTTACTCCTTAATGCTGCATTCTTACCAATTTTATAATCTTTGGTTTGACTAGACAGGGGCTAGAACCCATGGATCTAATACATTCAAGGTGAGCATGCTAACCATTACACAACATTTTTGTGGTTGTGTAAAAATCACACTGAAAAAGGAGTAGTTCTTCAAAACTTTCATTAAGCTAGGGACTTGTGTCCAAGTTAGTTAATGCAGTCAACATGATCAAGCATATATTAAAATAAACCCATAGATTAGCTTCCAGTCAGATTTGAACTGACATCTTTTCAACATTATTGAAATGTACTACCTTGTACTATAGAAGCTATATGTATTGTAATTGTTAGTAGTTGACAAACCTAATATGTACTCAGATCATTAGTTTCCAGAGAGATTTGAACTGACATCTCTCAAACATTATTGAAATGTATTGATTCATTGACGCCATAGTAACTACAACATTTTGTCATGAATTTGTTAGGAACATTTCAGCCATCAATCATGTTCATCAAGCCTATCAGAATACATTTGAATGGGGTATGAAATTCCAGTCACTCAAAATTTTGTCGTAGCACCTCTTGTTATCTTGTAAAACATAATCTTGTGATGGCACCATTTCTTTGTTTTTAATCTTTGCTATGTTTGTGTTTTAATTTTGTCCTTGTTTTTAAATTGTTTTTTTTTTAATCAAACTGGAAGTTAATCATTTTATTAAATATTAATATAGATAGCATGATTTCAATACTAATCACTCTTGCAATAGGGGCATAAAAATACATCTCTTTTCCTGATCACACGTTTTTCAGTTGAGTAGACCAAATGAACCCAGTGTTTGTATTGGTCACATTGTAGCCATTTCGTGAATATTAAACATGGGCTCTCTCCGATTTCTTTTGGGGTGAATAATTTGCATACACAGCACTTTTCATCATCTCTTATTCGATTTTCATCCTCAGAATCAGATTCAGAAGTGCTATTGGTATTTGTAAGTGGTTTGACAGATGGACAGTCATGTCAAGCAATAGATTCTTTCTTGAGAGGGGTATATATAAATGTAGGAGAAATACTTAATTCTGATTGGTTAAAAAGTTACATTTATTTTCCATACACGCCTACCCAGCCTATCAGTAAAAATGTGAAAAAGCAGGAAATTTTGTGATACGAACTGATACACAACTACATTCCCTTTCTTCTCAAAACATCAAAAGGTACCAGAAACTTCATTAGGTCAATGACTTTATATGTCTCAATGTTATTCTACCCCCTTTATGAGGTTGCAAAAAGGTGTGATTGCAAGATAAAATTCTTTCATGATCCAACAGTCTTACTTCTTTGACATCCAATACAGCCTCCTCCAAAACAACATTTTCAAGCTGGAAATAAAATTATATTTATTAAGTACTGGTACTATAGATCATGATGAGCTATTTTTAAGAAATTCACTTAGCGAGCAAGTGTATGTTTTTTTCCTTCTCATTAAATTTTCAAGTTTTACACATCCGTATTTGTGGTCAAGTCATATAAATCTTCAATGATTTACTTACTAACAGCACCATTGAACTGCAAAATTATTTGGCAATTTCTGAATACAACAGACTGGTTGTCTTTTTAGTGTGTTATTCCCTCGTTTCAAATTACAGAGTTATCTCCTTTTTTACAAGAGTTGTCTTTCTTGTTAGCAAGTAATTATATAAAATCATTCTGCTCAGTAGAAGCTGTGAAATTTTTGACAAAAATTTTTTGGATGGACATTGGTAAAACTTAATGACCCTGACTGCCTTTTACTTAAGTTTTCGTTCAACAATATTTTCATAGACCCAAAGTCTTTAAATTGAGAATTGAATTTTCGGTTTTTCACACTGCATTAACAGACGATCCTTTCATATTAATATGATCCCTCTTACGTTTTTTGTATTGAGGGGATATTGTTATAAAATGTGTAAATTCAATCTTTTTTTAACATACCTGTACAGGTAACTGTTGTGTGTCTTTCATCAATTCATTGGTCATGTTGTTAGGAGTAGGTTGGGATTCATCAACCAAATGGGCTATAGGCTGGTCAATTTCCATAGGGTGTATATCCTAATAGAATAATATACTTTAGGCATGTAAATAATTGATGATCTATACTTTATCAGTGAATGCCCTTGAAATTTTAATAACCATTATTTCGGGCCGAAAATAAAATTCTTTGTTCCCCCATGTCTTAATTTTGATGTTTTGATATAATTTTGACTGCGCCCTTGAATATTCAAGAAAAAATTGGTTCCAAAAGTTTTGTGCCAGAAAAAATAATCCATTGTAAAGGAATCAAATTAATTATAATAATTTCATCACAACTAAGGTATTTATTTAGATCATGTCTGTACACTCAAATTTTCAAAACAAACATTAATCTTTGGTCATCCACTTTTCAGGCATTTTTTCCCAGAAGATATTTATCAATAATATTATTGTATTTGTACCATATAATGCCAAATATAACATATATTTCCTGTTCTGTTTGGTTGTTTTGTAATACTATTGCAATACACTTACTGAAAAAGAAAAATAGCTGTGATCATATATCCTTGAATACATACAAGAGCCTGTTAAGAACAGGTTCAATGAGTAGACCTAAAAATAAAAAATAAATATATATACATGTATAAACAAAAAATATTTTGCAACTAATTATGTAAGTTGTTCAATCAATTGATGCATTTTAGTTCACATAAATTCAATAAAACAATAGCCCAGGTTCCTATTAATAATTTTACACTATTCAGCACAGGCACTTGTTTCAATATCAAAAATTTAAAGGAGACTTAATACTTAATAGTGAATAAAATGTTTGATATTGAAACAAGTGCCTGTGCTATTCAGTGATGGAAATTCACAGGAGCCCAGTCAGTAACCCCTAAAACTTAAGCGGGGTTACTATTTTTTCAACATTCTTGCTTGATCATACATGTATAACACTGGGCCACCAAAATATCAAATTTCCATCCCTGAGCAACACAAATGTGTGTATGGTATTCACAACAATCATGACCACATAGATGAGGGGAAAAGGGTGAAGGGAGACAGGGGGTGGGAGAAAGGAGAGGTGGGAGAAAATGAGGGAGACAGGAGATAAAAGAAAAAAGGGGGAGAAGGGAGAAAGAAAGGAGAAGATTGGGAGAAGACTACCCCATGTCCTCATTTGAAAATTAACAAAGTACAGTCCCCCCCCCCCCCTCCCCTCCTTTATGATGTTGCCAATAAAGCAGAAGACCAAGACTTCTTTTGCAAAAAATGACCCATCACAAGACCTTTCTAAGAGTAAATATGTATTGGTAAAGACAAACAATTACATGATTTTTTTGCGGATAAAGTGTTGTACCCTGTTGAATGGCGTATTTTTTGTGTTTTTCAACATATTATTTAGATTTCAGTTTTGTGATTGTGAAGGAAATACATTGCAACTATATTGTGTACCAAACTCAGAGAAGTTACACTCATATATGTCTATAGAACGAGTCTTACGAGGATAATTTGAAGCACTGGAACATTCATTCTGGCCATTGCTGGTAGAGTGTATGAGTGACCCGACACGTCATCAAAGGTCATTTTATAGCATTTTTAAATAAATAAGACAGTAATATGATTGTTTATTTTTACTGGAATGGGCTCATTTTAAACATCCGATTTTATTTTCAGTATCTTTTTTTAATTCAGAAATTTATTTTTGCCGCTATTTCATACTTTTTACTAGTCTGGTACTCATCCGAGGAGTCACGAATACCAGAATAACGCAATTGTATTCCGGGTTTGGTCCGTGCCGGTTTTGGGTGTTAAAATGTTGGCGCATGCCCAAAGCCCATGACTGTTGACACTCCCGTAAGATTCATTCGCTTTAATGACAGGTTATCTGGGATGTTTTTATAGGCTGGATTTTTATTACCAATGCATCAAAGGGATATTGTAACCAATTTAATTAAAAATGGACGTTTGTTGTATCTTTTTAAAAAAAAATTAAGCAGTACTAATAAACATCAAATGACCATCCTGTTTGAAGTCGTTTCAGGTAACCTTTCATACATCTTTCATCATCCAATCATAAGCAAGACAATTAAATCTATTGACCAATTGGACAACAGCTCTTAACTTATATCTCCAATTCAGTGTATTACACACACAAAAAACCCATCTTATTTTGATTTTATTGATTTACAACAGGCTTTAATTTAGCTCCAGTGAAAAAGTAGATCACAATTGTCTACAGGTTTAATTTTTTTTTTATATATTTGCTCACAACTTCAAAACTTAATGGAAAAAAATATGTTACTAGCTTATATTGAAAGACTAATAGAATCTTACATGAGTCCCTATTGAAGATCTGGGATTTCTTCCACGAGTGTGAGAAATTCCGTCTTTTCACGAGTGGAGCGTAGCGGAACGAGTGGAAAGATGCTGAATTTCTCTCACGAGTGGAAGAAATCCCAGATCTTCAATAAGGACGAGTGCAAGTACCTGTTTCTTCCGTTTCAACTTAAAAACAAAGCATGTCGATTTCATTCATTCATTCGCATGTCAATGTCATGTTTACTACACAAAATATTACAACGCCACGTGCAATGCAGTAAATACACACTTATTTATTTAAAACCGCATTAAATCTATTAGGGAAAATCAGTTAAATTTCAGGTAAAATTGATATTTGAAGCTTTTTTAGATCTACTAAGACGACAATTTATATTACTACAACAGTTGTAGAAGTGGACTCCATTGATTATACTCTGCCGATTTGATTGGCTGACAATGCCATGTAAGACAAGGTCACATGCAGCTGTCTTTATGGCTTGTCTTACATATAAAATGCATCAAAACGGAAGAATCTCTTATCTCTTCAATTCAAACATGTACTTAAAATAAAATAAATTCATAGTGTAGCCTTTTACTTTGAGTGGTAATTCCTCCTTAAATAGAGGATGCCTCTGTGGCTGTAAATTAAATTACAAACAAACATGTATATAAAGGTCACTCAAAGGGAACCTGAAAATGTGACCTTTATGAGCAGTTTCCCTTTATATACAGGCTAAAATTACAATTTTACATGCACTGTTCATTAATGGGAAAATGAGACTGTTCTTTATAGACAGTGATTTGCTATATAGAGGTGTTCTTTAAGGCAGGTTTGACGAATTAGTACCAGATTGCCGAATCCCAGATTGCCGAATACCATATTGCCGAGTCTATTTTGCCGAATCCCATATTGCCGACTTTTGTTAAAAATGACAAAGTTTCATAATAATATTTTTTATTTAAAAAAAATATTGATGATGTGTACATATTTTATTGAAAGCAGTAATTTTTTGCGCAATTTTAATTAGAAAAACCATAATCAAATGCACTGATGAATAGGAGATGCCGATCCTCATTACTCAAATAATTGAAGAACAATGGAAATAAACTACAAATAAGTAAATGTTTATTTAGAGTTTTACTAAGTATCGCTCAAATGCAAAATTTGGGACCTATTTACAAAACAAAAAATGTGTATTCTCTCATGTTTATGCTAGTTATTATTCACAGAGCATATGTTTTGAAATTATTTCTTGGCATCCTTCATCTTGACAGAAATCATGGTTGTCTGCAGGACTAATCCACCGTATATCCTTTTGACTTTGAGCTCAAATGCTATAATCTAAACTCCCTTTTATGTCGGACCATTTCAAAAGAAATATTTATTTAATTATTTACAATATTCCTTCATAAATTAGAAGCATTATTCTACTTGCAATAACAATATTTTTCATATGTCGGCAATTTGGGAATCGGCTAATTGGACTCGGCAATTTGGGATTCGGCAAACTGGGAATCGGCAATTTGGGATGCTACCGGTTTGACTACTGTGTTCTGAATGTATGGAAACATGGATTCTCCTACACAATATAGTGCTATAAGTATGAAAAAATACTGTAAAATAAGTTAGAAGTTTTATTTATTTTGATATGTTTGCTTAATTAAGTCAGTTATCAATATAACTACATTTTATTTGTACTACTCGAAATTTTTATTTTTTTATTTTAAAGTGCTGGCAAGGGTTGACAGGAATTTAAAAAAAAATCTGATGAAAAACAATATATGAGTTTAATTCATTGAAGGCAATGAAGACTCTAGATTTGGCATTGAATAGCTTTTTGTTCAGTTTATTTTAATTGTTGAAATGATGTTTGAAATATCTTAAAAATAGTTTGGTGTTTATTCTAATACAGAGGTTTATTTATAGTAAGTTTCAAAGAGTGATTGATGAAGATTTTATCTGGCTTAGTAAACACACTGAGAACACAGTAAATCCAGTAGGACAGGCATGTTCACAGTTCACATGGGTTTTCTGGTCATGAATTTTTAAAATTAATTGCTATACAGTGGAACCTGTCTAATCCGACACACCAAGGGACCAGGGAAATATGTCGGATTGTACAGGATGTCGGAAAATTCAGGTTTTCTTTTTATTTAATAGAAATGTGCACAAAATTAACAAGAGAAGGAATTGTGTATATTTGATTTGATTTGATTATGTAGGATGGTCTAAATAATTGGAATTACTAGGTAAAGGGATGTTTATACAATGTAGATAATAATTAGAACTACAATGTAAAGGGATGTTTATACAATGTAGATACAAATACATTTAATATTTAATTTATCCACAATTAATATATTTAGCACAATTTCATCATCTGATAAGATAACTCTTGGTTGTAGTCATGTCATTTACAAAGAAAGTGAAAAAATGTGTAAAATTATTATTGTATTGGTAAACTTACTTTTAACTCTAATTAATGAGTCTTTAATCACCTGCCAATCAATACATTCAAATCATAATTTATTTGTGTACACAAGCCTAGAACAATTTCATGACATATCAGATAATGGTTGTAGCCATGTCCTTTACAAAAGAAAGTGGAAACAGTTTACTATGAAATTTTAATTATTACATATATATTATTTTAGCCCTTACTAATGAGGGTTCATTCAACCTATGCCAACATTTTGAAAAATATGTATAAAAAGGTAAGAAAAAATGTTGGCATAGGTTGAATAGGTTAATTGTTATATAAACATCACTAGTCATGTTTAATTAGTGTAAAACTGGGGGAGATATCAATGTACTCCAAGTCCACAATTAACTTTTATTAAATGTAGAAGTTTTCTTGTTTTTGTGTGAGTATTGAGTGAATAAACTAAGTTAGAAGTAAATATTTATGAAAATAAATCACGACATTATAAGCACATATATTTTATTATCAAACTTTATGAAAGTAAACCAGTACATTATAAGCACATATATTTTAATATCAAACTTTATGAAAATAAATCAGGACATTATTGTAACTTACTGGACTCTTACTGGGTTCCCATATATACCCTTTGTTAGCTTGGTCAAATCCTTAAAGTAGTGATCCTTTTTCATTAATTACGGTAATCAAATCTTACCCAAAATCACATCAATGCGAAAATGACTGATCTTCTGATTAATTAGTTTGGAGTGAGCAATTAAAAGATACTCTCCAAAATTCTAGTAATTCTAAATTTATAAATAGATATTATTCTAAAATATTGAATTTATATTTTAAGAAAATTGTTTAATTGCATAAGTATCATATACTATTTTAAATTATGACTTTTTAATAAGATTGTTTATTTAAATTATTCTAAAATTTTAGATTTTCATCTTTTTTATTTCAAATTTTTCTTTAATTTTAACAAACTTATTATTTTATCTATAAATTTTACAAACTTTTTTGGTTAATTTTAACAGAATTATTATTTTACACTGTATATATGAATTTTTACAAAACTTAATACTTTTTTTTCCAGTTAACAATCACTTATTTTTTTAAAGAATTATTCGTATCTTATAAATTTAGATTTTTTTATATGAATATTATAATATACAAAACTTTTTTGTTAAATGTTATATTTTTAGATTAAAAAAAATACTTGATCAATTACACTTTTGAGACCTGCATTTCCAAATTTACTTACCTGTAACTGTCATTAATTGTTATATAAACACCTGTAATATAATGTTTGTTGGCATACCTTGAATATGATATTTCAAAATGTTGGGGTAGGTTGAAGACACCCTAATGAGCCTCTAATTACCTGCCAATCAATTAGTTAAAATCACAATTTATTTGTCAGCTAAGCCTGTCAATTTGTTAATGGTTTATATTTAATGATAAGCATGGCAGGATGATCATTTATTAATGAGCAGATCAAAGGGTCGGATAAGACAGGATTAATTAAGTGTAATTAATAACACTGGGACCATAAAACAGTGTCGGATGTTGGAAGTGACAGGTGTCAGAATACTCAAGGTTTTTTAACAAAGAATATTAAAGAAATATTTTGGGATCTGAAATTCTTGTCGGAAGTCACAGGATGTCGGAAAACTCAGGTGTCGGATCGCACAGGTTCCACCGTATTTTGTTTGTTATAACATGGATTACCATATATATATCTTAAAATGTAAACCACATCAGTGGTGTAATGTTAGCATGCTCTCCAAGAGTTCAGTAGGTCATTGGTTCGAGCCCCAATCAGGTCAAGCAAAAGACTATGGAATGGATATTTGTTGCTTCTCAGCTAAGCATACAGCATTAAATATAAGGAGAAAGAGCCAAGACTGGTTGGCTTGGAATCAGGATTATGTGTCTGAGTGGGGCAACATGTCTATCCACGGACTGTTGTTTCAGTCAGCTAGCACTATAAAAATCCAACTATTACTAAGTTTGTTGGTCTAATTCAAAGCAGACCTCATGATCATCTCATTGAAAATTAACTTGTTCTCACCATGATATGATTGAAAAATTGCTGAGTTGGCATTCAACAGCAATCACTCACATCATTAAACGGAAAGATTGTTTTTGGACCATAGTAGGTAACTTAGCTGGAGAGTGCCAAGTTCCTGCACGTTAATAACCTCATTTGTATATTTCGAAAAAAGAGTAGGCTCATCATAGCTGCTACAAAAGACTACATTTTTTCCCCTGACCAAATCTCCATACTTTTCCAGTTGTATCCCTCCTTCTCAATTTCTCTATAGGTTCTAGATATTTTTGAGCTTGAACATGCATGACATTTTTGCAGCTGAATGCTAGATTTTCAAACTTCATCCTTCCCTGAAACCAATTTACATCTAACGAAAAATGGCTGGGATAGTCCTTGGTCATGATCCTTTTTCAAAACTGTTTGTGGCAATCTCATCCTTCATCAAAGATCGCCAATATTACTGAAAATAAAGTCTAGATTTTATAGTCATAATGGTATTAGCTGGAATTTGAAAACTAATTGCATGATAATGAATCAAAGTAGGCATTTTGTTGTTGTTTTTTTTAAGAAGAATAAATCTTATTCTATGATCAAAGCTACCATTAATGATCATTAATTGGATGGACATTTCAAAGCAAAATCAAGATTAACAGATGTGCCATATTGTATTAAAATGTTTGGTATAAAGGGACATTTTAAGTCAGGTGATCAGTACAGGATTTTAAGAACCTCAGGTTTTTTTTTTACCTGTCACATCCTTTCGTGTTAAATTTCAGCAAAAAACGAAATGAGTGTTTTATCCAAAAAATAAAGATTTTTTTTTTTAAATCCAACTAAAATAATTGTCATAAACAAGATTAATAAAATACTTCGTCACAGATTATCATTTCTTGACATGGTATTTATTTCACATTTAGCATTAGGTACATGTATATCTTCATTACCTATATAATAAAACATTATATATACATGTATGAGTAGCCGTCTGGGTCATGATCGTATGGTAGTTGAATTTACAACTACCTGTGAAATCAGTGCCTATCACCACTAAAGTGAGTGTGAACCCCGTTCATGGTGAGGTGTACTCGATACAACTTTATGTGAAAAAATTTGTCAGTGACTTGTGACAGGTCAGTGGTTTTCTATGGGTACTCCAGTTTCCTCTACCAATAAAACTGACCTCCATGATATAAATGAAATATTGTTGAAAGTGGCATTAAACAACATAAATATATATATAGTCTCCAATTATTTCTAAATTAAAACTATAACACAAATTCCAGACGTTTCGGCCATTACGGCCTTATTCATTGGAATTACATTCAACATATATATTTCAGGAGTTATGCTGATATTTCAATCCACGAAGAAATGCTGAGTGATGTAGTTCGTACTAATGCCTACAGGTAAACTCTAGAGAGATCAGTCATGATACTAATGTCTACAGGTAAACTCTATAGAGATCAGTCATGATACTAATGTCTACAGGTAAACTATAGAGATCAGTCATGATACTAATGTCTACAGGTAAACTCTATAGAGATCAGTCATGATACTAATGTCTACAGGTAAACTCTATAGAGATCAGTCATGATACTAATGCCTACAGGTAAACTCTAGAGAGATCAGTCATGATACTAATGCCTACAGGTAAACTCTATAGAGATCAGTCATGATTATAATGTCTACAGGTAAACTCTATAGAGATCAGTCATGATACTAATGTCTACAGGTAAACTCTAAAGAGATCAGTCATGATACTAATGTCTACAGGTAAACTCTATAGAGATCAGTCATGATACTAATGTCTACAGGTAAACTATAGAGATCAGTCATGATACTAATGTCTACAGGTAAACTCTATAGAGATCAGTCATGATACTAATGCCTACAGGTAAACTCTATAGAGATCAGTCATGATACTAATGCCTACAGGTAAACTCTATAGAGATCAGTCATGATACTAATGTCTACAGGTAAACTCTATAGAGATCAGTCATGATACTAATGTCTACAGGTAAACTCTATAGAGATCAGTCATGATACTAATGCCTACAGGTAAACTCTATAGAGATCAGTCATGATACTAATGTCTACAGGTAAACTCTATAGAGATCAGTCATGATACTAATGTATACAGGTAAACTATAGAGAGATCAGTCATGATACTAATGCCTACAGGTAAACTCTAGAGAGATCAGTCATGATACTAATGCCTACAGGTAAACTCTAGAGAGATCAGTCATGATACTAATGTCTACAGGTAAACTCTATAGAGATCAGTCATGATACTAATGCCTACAGGTAAACTCTATAGAGATCAGTCATGATACTAATGCCTACAGGTAAACTCTAGAGAGATCAGTCATGATACTAATGCCTACAGGTAAACTATAGAGATCAGTCATGATACTAATGTCTACAGGTAAACTCTAGAGAGATCAGTCATGATACTAATGCCTACAGGTAAACTATAGAGATCAGTCATGATACTAATGTCTACAGGTAAACTCTATAGAGATCAGTCATGATACTAATGCCTACAGGTAAACTATAGAGATCAGTCATGATACTAATGCCTACAGGTAAACTCTATAGAGATCAGTCATGATACTAATGTCTACAGGTAAACTCTATAGAGATCAGTCATGATACTAATGTCTACAGGTAAACTCTATAGAGATCAGTCATGATACTAATGTCTACAGGTAAACTATAGAGATCAGTCATGATACTAATGTCTACAGGTAAACTCTATAGAGATCAGTCATGATACTAATGCCTACAGGTAAACTCTATAGAGATCAGTCATGATACTAATGCCTACAGGTAAACTCTATAGAGATCAGTCATGATACTAATGTCTACAGGTAAACTCTAAAGAGATCAGTCATGATACTAATGCCTACAGGTAAACTCTATAGAGATCAGTCATGATACTAATGTCTACAGGTAAACTCTATAGAGATCAGTCATGATACTAATGTCTACAGGTAAACTCTATAGAGATCAGTCATGATACTAATGTCTACAGGTAAACTCTATAGAGATCAGTCATGATACGAATGTCTACAGGTAAACTATAGAGATCAGTCATGATACTAATGCCTACAGGTAAACTCTATAGAGATCAGTCATGATACTAATGCCTACAGGTAAACTCTATAGAGATCAGTCATGATACTAATGTCTACAGGTAAACTATAGAGATCAGTCATGATACTAATGCCTACAGGTAAACTCTATAGAGATCAGTCATGATACTAATGTCTACAGGTAAACTATAGAGATCAGTCATGATACTAATGTCTACAGGTAAACTCTATAGAGATCAGTCATGATACTAATGCCTACAGGTAAACTCTATAGAGATCAGTCATGATACTAATGCCTACAGGTAAACTCTATAGAGATCAGTCATGATACTAATGTCTACAGGTAAACTCTATAGAGATCAGTCATGATACTAATGCCTACAGGTAAACTCTAGAGAGATCAGTCATGATACTAATGTCTACAGGTAAACTATATAGAGATCAGTCATGATAATAATGTCTACAGGTAAACTATAGAGATCAGTCATGATACTAATGTCTACAGGTAAACTCTATAGAGATCAGTCATGATACTAATGTCTACAGGTAAACTCTAGAGAGATCAGTCATGATACTAATGCCTACAGGTAAACTCTATAGAGATCAGTCATGATACTAATGCCTACAGGTAAACTCTATAGAGATCAGTCATGATACTAATGTCTACAGGTAAACTCTATAGAGATCAGTCATGATACTAATGTCTACAGGTAAACTCTATAGAGATCAGTCATGATACTAATGTCTACAGGTAAACTATAGAGATCAGTCATGATACTAATGCCTACAGGTAAACTCTATAGAGATCAGTCATGATACTAATGTCTACAGGTAAACTCTATAGAGATCAGTCATGATACTAATGTCTACAGGTAAACTCTATAGAGATCAGTCATGATACTAATGCCTACAGGTAAACTCTATAGAGATCAGTCATGATACTAATGTCTACAGGTAAACTATAGAGATCAGTCATGATACTAATGTCTACAGGTAAACTATAGAGATCAGTCATGATACTAATGTCTACAGGTAAACTATATAGAGATCAGTCATGATACTAATGTCTACAGGTAAACTCTATAGAGATCAGTCATGATACTAATGTCTACAGGTAAACTCTATAGAGATCAGTCATGATACTAATGCCTACAGGTAAACTCTATAGAGATCAGTCATGATACTAATGTCTACAGGTAAACTCTATAGAGATCAGTCATGATACTAATGCCTACAGGTAAACTCTAGAGAGATCAGTCATGATACTAATGTCTACAGGTAAACTCTATAGAGATCAGTCATGATACTAATGTCTACAGGTAAACTCTAGAGAGATCAGTCATGATACTAATGTCTACAGGTAAACTCTATAGAGATCAGTCATGATACTAATGTCTACAGGTAAACTCTATAGAGATCAGTCATGATACTAATGTCTACAGGTAAACTCTAGAGAGATCAGTCATGATACTAATGTCTACAGGTAAACTATAGAGATCAGTCATGATACTAATGTCTACAGGTAAACTCTATAGAGATCAGTCATGATACTAATGTCTACAGGTAAACTCTATAGAGATCAGTCATGATACTAATGTCTACAGGTAAACTATAGAGATCAGTCATGATACTAATGTCTACAGGTAAACTCTATAGAGATCAGTCATGATACTAATGTCTACAGGTAAACTCTATAGAGATCAGTCATGATACTAATGCCTACAGGTAAACTCTATAGAGATCAGTCATGATACTAATGCCTACAGGTAAACTCTATAGAGATCAGTCATGATACTAATGCCTACATGTAAACTCTATAGAGATCAGTCATGATACTAATGCCTACAGGTAAACTATAGAGATCAGTCATGATACTAATGTCTACAGGTAAACTCTATAGAGATCAGTCATGATACTAATGCCTACAGGTAAACTATAGAGATCAGTCATGATACTAATGCCTACAGGTAAACTCTATAGAGATCAGTCATGATACTAATGTCTACAGGTAAACTCTAGAGAGATCAGTCATGATACTAATGCCTACAGGTAAACTCTAGAGAGATCAGTCATGATACTAATGCCTACAAGTAAACTCTATAGAGATCAGTCATGATACTAATGTCTACAGGTAAACTCTATAGAGATCAGTCATGATACTAATGCCTACAGGTAAACTCTATAGAGATCAGTCATGATACTAATGTCTACAGGTAAACTCTATAGAGATCAGTCATGATACTAATGCCTACAGGTAAACTCTAGAGAGATCAGTCATGATACTAATGCCTACAGGTAAACTCTAAAGAGATCAGTCATGATACTAATGCCTACAGGTAAACTCTATAGAGATCAGTCATGATACTAATGCCTACAGGTAAACTCTAGAGAGATCAGTCATGATACTAATGCCTACAGGTAAACTATAGAGATCAGTCATGATACTAATGCCTACAGGTAAACTCTATAGAGATCAGTCATGATACTAATGCCTACAGGTAAACTCTATAGAGATCAGTCATGATACTAATGCCTACAGGTAAACTCTATAGAGATCAGTCATGATACTAATGCCTACAGGTAAACTATAGAGATCAGTCATGATACTAATGTCTACAGGTAAACTCTATAGAGATCAGTCATGATACTAATGCCTACAGGTAAACTCTATAGAGATCAGTCATGATACTAATGCCTACAGGTAAACTATAGAGATCAGTCATGATACTAATGCCTACAGGTAAACTCTAGAGAGATCAGTCATGATACTAATGCCTACAGGTAAACTCTATAGAGATCAGTCATGATACTAATGCCTACAGGTAAACTCTAGAGAGATCAGTCATGATACTAATGCCTACAGGTAAACTCTAAAGAGATCAGTCATGATACTAATGCCTACAGGTAAACTCTATAGAGATCAGTCATGATACTAATGCCTACAGGTAAACTCTATAGAGATCAGTCATGATACTAATGTCTACAGGTAAACTCTATAGAGATCAGTCATGATACTAATGCCTACAGGTAAACTCTATAGAGATCAGTCATGATACTAATGTCTACAGGTAAACTCTAGAGAGATCAGTCATGATATTAATGTCTACAGGTAAACTCTATAGAGATCAGTCATGATACTAATGTCTACAGGTAAACTCTATAGAGATCAGTCATGATACTAATGCCTACAGGTAAACTCTAGAGAGATCAGTCATGATACTAATGTCTACAGGTAAACTATAGAGATCAGTCATGATACTAATGTCTACAGGTAAACTCTATAGAGATCAGTCATGATACTAATGTCTACAGGTAAACTCTAGAGAGATCAGTCATGATACTAATGCCTACAGGTAAACTATAGAGATCAGTCATGATACTAATGTCTACAGGTAAACTCTATAGAGATCAGTCATGATCCTAATGCCTACAGGTAAACTCTAGAGAGATCAGTCATGATACTAATGCCTACAGGTAAACTATAGAGATCAGTCATGATACTAATGTCTACAGGTAAACTCTATAGAGATCAGTCATGATACTAATGCCTACAGGTAAACTCTAGAGAGATCAGTCATGATACTAATGCCTACAGGTAAACTCTATAGAGATCAGTCATGATACTAATGTCTACAGGTAAACTCTATAGAGATCAGTCATGATACTAATGCCTACAGGTAAACTCTAGAGAGATCAGTCATGATACTAATGCCTACAGGTAAACTCTAGAGAGATCAGTCATGATACTAATGCCTACAGGTAAACTCTAAAGAGATCAGTCATGATACTAATGCCTACAGGTAAACTATAGAGATCAGTCATGATACTAATGCCTACAGGTAAACTCTAGAGAGATCAGTCATGATACTAATGCCTACAGGTAAACTCTATAGAGATCAGTCATGATACTAATGCCTACAGGTAAACTCTATAGAGATCAGTCATGATAATAATGTCTACAGGTAAACTATAGAGATCAGTCATGATACTAATGTCTACAGGTAAACTATAGAGATCAGTCATGATACTAATGTCTACAGGTAAACTATAGAGATCAGTCATGATACTAATGTCTACAGGTAAACTATATAGAGATCAGTCATGATACTAATGCCTACAGGTAAACTCTATAGAGATCAGTCATGATACTAATGCCTACAGGTAAACTATAGAGATCAGTCATGATACTAATGCCTACAGGTAAACTCTATAGAGATCAGTCATGATACTAATGCCTACAGGTAAACTCTATAGAGATCAGTCATGATACTAATGTCTACAGGTAAACTCTAGAGAGATCAGTCATGATACTAATGCCTACAGGTAAACTCTATAGAGATCAGTCATGATACTAATGTCTACAGGTAAACTCTAAATAGATCAGTCATGATACTAATGCCTACAGGTAAACTCTAGAGAGATCAGTCATGATACTAATGTCTACAGGTAAACTCTATAGAGATCAGTCATGATACTAATGTCTACAGGTAAACTCTAGAGAGATCAGTCATGATACTAATGCCTACAGGTAAACTCTAGAGATCAGTCATGATACTAATGTCTACAGGTAAACTCTATAGAGATCAGTCATGATACTAATGTCTACAGGTAAACTCTATAGAGATCAGTCATGATACTAATGTCTACAGGTAAACTCTATAGAGATCAGTCATGATACTAATGCCTACAGGTAAACTCTATAGAGATCAGTCATGATACTAATGCCTACAGGTAAATTCTATAGAGATCAGTCATGATACTAATGTCTACAGGTAAACTCTATAGAGATCAGTCATGATACTAATGTCTACAGGTAAACTCTATAGAGATCAGTCATGATACTAATGTCTACAGGTAAACTCTAAAGAGATCAGTCATGATACTAATGCCTACAGGTAAACTCTAGAGAGATCAGTCATGATACTAATGTCTACAGGTAAACTCTATAGAGATCAGTCATGATACTAATGTCTACAGGTAAACTCTATAGAGATCAGTCATGATACTAATGCCTACAGGTAAACTCTAGAGAGATCAGTCATGATACTAATGTCTACAGGTAAACTCTATAGAGATCAGTCATGATACTTATTACTAATGTCCAGTATAAATAATTCATTAAGATTCAGATATCTGGTATTGAATTGTTTTAATCTTTATTTGTCTTATAATTAATATAGATGATGGTTCATTACTGTTGATTTACAAATTAGAAGTAAATAAATTGTATTAAATGTTGATGGTACATGTACAAAATTACAGTCAAACCTGTATTAAGAGATCACATTTGGGACAAAGAAAGAGTGGCCTTATAAGACAGGTGGCCTCTTAAAAGAGGTTCAATTCATATGAAATGTTCTATGACAGGACAAGAAAAAGGTGACCTTTTAATACAGGTGACTGCTTAATAGAGGTGAACGTATGGACAGGTTTGCCTGTAGATTGTATTTAATGTTGATGGTACATGTACACAATTACATTGTATATTCATGCTACATTTTCAGCTTTTTTTTCTTTTTTTTGTTGTTGCTTTGAGTGATTTTTGTTGGGCATTAAGCATTTAAAGTTGGGTGTTCATTTTTCTGTGTATTGCTATTTTGGACTAGTAGCCTATAAAACTATAGGGTTTTTGCAAACATTATATGGCAGGAAATTTCTATTACACATTCTTTATATGCATAATATCCCAGTCAGGTTCGAAATGTTGTTTTTTATACCCCCCGCAAATAAAGTTTGGGGGGTATATAGGAATCACCCAGTCCGTCCGTCCGTCCGTCTGTCCGTCCGTCCATGTACCATGTAAGCACAACTCATCCTAAACTGCTTATTGGATTTTTATGAAACTTTACACATTTGTAGTACACTACCTGCAGATGTGCATGTAGGAATATGGTTGCTGCCCACAATTTAAAAGGGGAGATAATTCAACTTATATTTTCACGAAAAGGGGGGGCATGTACCTTGTAAGTGCAACTCCTACTAAACTGCTTATTGAATTTTTATGAAACTTTACACAGTTGTAGTACACAACCTGCAGATGTGCACGATGGAATACTGTTGCTGTCTAAAATTTAGAAGGGGAGATAATTCAACTTATACTTTCACGAAAAGAGGGGTCGTGTACCTTGTAAGCGCAACTCCTCCTAACCGGCTTATTGGAGTTTTGTGAAACTTTACACAGTTGTAGTACACTACCTGCAGATGTGTATGAAGGAATATGGTTGCTGTCCAAAATTTAAAAGGGGAGATAATTCAACTTATACTTTCACGAAAAGGGGGGGGGGGGCATGTACCTTGTAAGTGCAACTCCTACTAAACTGCTGCTTATTGAATTTTTATGAAACTTTACACAGTTGTAGTACACAACCTGCAGATGTGCATGAAGGAATACCAATGCTGTCTAAAATTTAGAAGGGGAGATAATTCAACTTATACTTTCACGAAAAGAGGAGTCGTGTACCTTGTAAGCGCAACTCCTCCTAAACGGCTTATTGGAGATTTGTGAAACTTTACACAGTTGTAGTACACTACCTGCAGATGTGCATGAAGGAATATGGTTGCTGTCCAAAGGGGAGATAATTCAACTTATACTTTCACGAAAAAGGGGGGGGGGCATGTACCTTGTAAGTGCAACTCCTATTAAACTGCTTATTGAATTTTTATGAAACTTTACACAGTTGTAGTACACAACCTGCAGATGTGCATGAAGGAATACCGTTGCTGTCTAGAATTCCAAAGTTTGAACGTCATAGTATTGCAAGCGAAGGGTATCACTCAGTGAGGTCACTCACAGTTCTAGTTTTATCCAGAATTTAAAGAATTGTGGCCCTTGAACATGTTGTGATTATGTTCTTGTTAGCACATTAGCAAGGGTTTTGGTTATGATGTTTAATGCCACTTATCATGGAAGTCAGTGTTATTACTGGAGAAAACCACAGACCTGTCCTAAAATATCTCCTCAACCAATTCAAATCAAATTTATACACAAGCGATTTATCACTTAGAATATCTCAGTTGAATTTGAATAAAAATTTAAAATTAATTAAAGATTTAAATAAAATAAGGCAACTGGCCCAAAAAAAATTGGTACCTAATTCAATGTATGTGATTTGAAAAAAGTTATATAAATCAATATACATGTATTATATTGCTCACTTAGTGAATTAAATCAATCAGTCAATCAATCAACTTAATAACTATTATATATATATATATATATATAGTAAATTATTTAACATGACCTGTTAAATGTACATGTGTTAATTGCAATAAATTAAACATATTGTGGTTTGTATATTACTTCTTTGATATATTATGCGCAAACAAAGTCACATCAATTTTGAAATTCAATAATTTGTTATACAGCAGGAATAGTATAAAAGTAATGACATAGATATCTTAATTTAGTGTGCACGACATGACACATTACTGGAATAACTTTCAGCACGTATGCTCAAAAGAATGGAAAGCCAAATAAGTCGTGGAGAAAAGAGAATTAGAAGTCATCTTTCTGTAATTAACATAAATTTATCCTGCAAATGGACCACGTTTTGTATTTTACACCTAAAGAAATAAATCCTGTACTGCATTTGTGATTATGAAATAATGTGTATAGTCCGATCCTATTGTTCTATGTAAATATATATGTATTCACATGCTATTCGATCAATTATTGCAGCCATATTTTTATTTTACTTCCACAGTACCATAGGACCCTGATATTTACATTGTTTGATTACTGTTGTTTAAATGTTCTGCATGAATAGTTGTGTAGGACAAATCAAACTCGTCAACTCACCATTTAGGATGAGATTTAAATGAGTAGTTGGGGTATAGAGAATGCTTGTACAGTAAAGACATCTTGTAGCAGCTCCTATTTAAATGAGTAGTTGGGGTATAGAGAATGCTTGTACAGTAAAGACATCTTGTAGCAGCTCCTATTTAAATGAGTAGTTGGGGTATAGAGAATGCTTGTACAGTAAAGACATCTTGTAGCAGCTCCTATTTAAATGAGTAGTTGGGGTATAGAGAATGCTTGTACAGTAAAGACATCTTGTAGCAGCTCCTATTTAAATGAGTAGTTGGGGTATAGAGAATGCTTGTACAGTAAAGACATCTTGTAACAGCTCCTATTTAAATGAGTAGTTGGGGTATAGAGAATGCTTGTACAGTAAAGACATCTTGTAGCAGCTCCTATTTAAATGAGTAGTTGGGGTATAGAGAATGCTTGTACAGTAAAGACATCTTGTAGCAGCTCCTATTTAAATGAGTAGTTGGGGTATAGAGAATGCTTGTACAGTAAAGACATCTTGTAGCAGCTCCTATTTAAATGAGTAGTTGGGGTATAGAGAATGCTTGTACAGTAAAGACATCTTGTAGCAGCTCCTATTTAAATGAGTAGTTGGGGTATAGAGAATGCTTGTACAGTAAAGACATCTTGTAGCAGCTCCTATTTAAATGAGTAGTTGGGGTATAGAGAATGCTTGTACAGTAAAGACATCTTGTAGCAGCTCCTATTTAAATGAGTAGTTGGGGTATAGAGAATGCTTGTACAGTAAAGACATCTTGTAGCAGCTCCTATTTAGCAACGGTTTCTAGTAGTTGTCGTTGGTGACCTGTTGCAAGGGACTATTTTGCTGACCCTATCCACCATATCTTTTGGTGTGCTTTTTAAACTTAAACAGAATATTGTTCTGTCTAAAGAATTGTTTGAATTCCTTAATCTTTTATTCTTGTGTGACAGGTATGCTATATTGAAAAACTATGAGAAGATAAGAGGAAAAGTTGTTGCAGATATAGGAGCTGGGACGGCAATTCTGAGTGCCTTCTGTGTACAAGCTGGTGCTAAAAAAGGTTAGTGAATGGAAGTTAAGAGTATCGCTCATTTGCAGTGAATGGCGTGTCTCATGCTCACTTTGAGATATTATTGCAATTCATGATGAATTATGCCACTTGAATATTAATTGTACAGTAGTCTCCCCTTATAAGGCCACCCCTTCTGCAATGAACAAATGGCATTATAAGAAGGGTAGTCTCTCTTCAGGAGGACAAATTTCCTTTAACCGATTATACTGATTATGCAAATTAGGCATATTTTGATAAAGATCATATTTAAATCTTCTCTGAAACCGCTGAACCAAATTAAAACAAAATTGGGCTGGGATGGTCCTTGTGTGCTCCCCTTTCAAAATTGCTGCTTTATTAAAAGTCAAAATGAGGTCAATTTTGAACTGCACTACATCGCTATAAGAAGTTGAACATATTTTCCTGGTTTTTTTGTGTTATTTTTCTTTCAGCAAATTGATACCGATTATGCATATTTTGAGAGGGAAAACAATTTGCATAAAAGTCTTCTGATCAGAAATTGAGCTGAAATGTCTTGGTTGATCCAAGATGGCTGCCATTATATAATTATCCCCCCGCGATAGCGGTGAGGGGATATAGTAATAGTGGCTGTCCGTCCGTCTGTCTGTCTGTCTGTCCGTCACACTTTCTTGTTTATGCGATAATTTGAGTAAACATGGATAGATTTGAATAATATTTTGCATGTGGCTTGTAATTATCATTATCTTGGATGGGTTTTAACATGGAAATATTTGAAGCAAGGGTTTTGGGAGAAAATCTTAGTTTTTGGTTGAAAAATCACCAATATTGAGAATTGTGTCTTGTTTACGCGATAACTTCAGTAAACATGGATAGATTTGAATAATTTTTTGCATGTGGCTTGTAATTATCATTATCTTGGATGGGTTTATACATGGAAATATTTGAAGCAAGGGTTTTGGGGGAAAATCTATAATTACATCAGAGGTTTACACAGTGTTCAAAGTGGAGTACTTCCTGTATATTATTCAGATCATGCTGCAATATACTCCATCCTTCAATAAAGTATGTTATACATTAAGACTGCAAGGCTGCTTTCTATAAATATATAAAACTAAATATTATGCAAGTGCGGGAGGGATACGTCAATGCGCTAGGCGGTTCTTTTATTACTATAAGCAGACATTTCAAATGGCAAAAAAAAAAAGAATCAGCTGAAATTGTTCTATAAAATTTAGAAGTCAAACTGAAAACCAGGTTCCTGGGTCACTCGGTCCTGCCCCTCGCTATTTTAAGATATTTTTCGTTGTATTTAAGTAAGCTTATTGAGATTTTTGAAAGAAAAAAAAATATGTCTACCTACCCAGATCAACAATAAACGATTAGCACATTTCTGAATTGATTCTGAAATTGTATGGTTTCCCTTTATTGTAGGAGTTGTTTCCCTTTATTGTTAGCAAAAGTATCCCCTTTCATGTAAATAAAGTTCAATGAATATAACATTGTACAAAATTTAAATATTGTAACGACCTTCGAATTTGCTATGAAATTATCCTCTGATTTTTTACAAGGTTCAAATATATACAGATTTTTAGAAAATCTTATTCAATATTCTTAGTCTTTTCTGTTGCAACAGGGACCATTTTGCTCTCAATAAGAGAAATAACTCTTATATAAAAAAAACATTTGAAAAAGCGTAAAATTGTAGAATTAAATCAGGAATATGAAAATGGTCCATTGTATGTTGTGATGCAACAAACCAGTATTTTATTAAAGATAGTATGGTAGCTTGTTTAAACATGACTATAAAGATGGCCTGGTATCTTGTCTTAACACAACTTTTAAATATTATCATCTAGGGTAAAAACTGTGACAAGATTTTACTCTCAATTTTAATATAAAGAATGTTAGAGCAATTTTGAAGAAGTGTGAATTGTAAATGTAGTTGAATATATCGATTATGACTTGAAAGAAATTGTATCAAAATTATTTACGAGTAAAGAATAAATTTTGATTTAGATCAATGATTAACTAAGGTTACAGACAATAAGATTGTAGTTTTAGAGTCCTAATGGATTTCTTAAGATCACAATTGTCTATTTGTTTTTAATTGACTGATTAGATTTAAAAAATATGTTTATTTCATTCAGATGTCTATTTCAACCATTTGTTTTTAATTTTCATTGATTAAGTTATATTGATGTTTTAGTTTAAATGGTTTCCATGTCTTCATAATCTGTTTCATCTGTGAGTTTTTGTTTAAGAAGACAAGACATGTCTATGTATTGCTATTCTGTTGGCAACCTGAAAAATGTGTAGGTTAGTTTGAAAGAACTATCGTATGTATACCATATTTGGTAGGTTGTTCAATCTTGGCCTTCAAATCATTTGGGGGCCGTCGTGGCCGTGATCGTATGGCAGTTGGCTTTACAACTACCTATCCAATTGGTGCCTATCACCACTAATGTTGCTGATTTGAATTCCGCTCAGGGTGAGGTGTACAACATGATGTGATTAAGTTTGTCAGTGACTTGCGGCAAGTCAGTGGTTTTCTCCGGGTACTGCAGTTTCCTCCACCAATAAAAACTGACCGCCACGATTTAGCTGAAATATTGTTGAAAGTGGCGTTAAACACCATAAAACCAACCAACCAAGCCAAATCATTTGTCTATATATTTCATGCCTTTACAGAATTTTCATGGTGGATTTACTGTATAAATATTGTGTTTGTATACAAACTATTGTATTTATAGAACAGAAATCTCTTGTAATGATTTAGGTAGATTGTGAGGTTCTAGCCTGGGTCTGGTCAAACCAAAAACTATAAAATTACGGTAGTATTGTTATTTCTCTGCTAAGCATGCAGCATCCGAGGAGTAAGACCAGAATCAGAATAATATTTCCAAGTGGAGCAGCATGTCTACCCATGGATTGTTGTTTCAGTGAGCTAGCACTAAAACAATCCAACCAGTTCAAAGTGGACATCATCATCTCATTGAAATGTGACTTGTTCTCGCTATGTTATAGCTGAAAAATCTCTCTTTGTGTTTAACAACAATTACCCACTCGCTCATTTCATTTTTATGGTTTGATAATTTTATTAAAATCTTTTTGTCTCAGGTACACCATGTTTTGTTGAATCATAATGTCCACATTAGTTATAAATAAATGTCATGCATAGGTCACTTCTTATTAGTTCTCATTGTCAACTTCTTTGTAAATATCTCATGAACACAATTTCTCTTATGGGTTACAGATTTTTAAAACCACTTTCAACAATTATCAATAAAAGACCTCAGTCACTATAATTTTACTATCCATGTATCTTTACTATCAGCACATATAAAGATAGACAAGAATGCCGCACAGATACAGTGTCTAAACCGAACCCTGAGTAAAACAGAATCCTGTGTAAGCCGAAGTTTAAATAAAGTTGTTTATTTAACATATATATAAACCTAACACCGGTCTATTCTGAAAACACAAAAGTTGGTTCCAAGGAGGTTCTGTTTAGACAAGTTTTACTGTACTAAAGTTGGTTCCAAGGAGGTTCTGTTTAGACAAGTTTTACTGTACTAAAGTTGGTTCCAAGGAGGTTCTGTTTAGACAAGTTTTACTGTACTAAAGTTGGTTCCAAGGAGGTTCTGTTTAGACAAGTTTTACTGTACTAAAGTTGGTTCCAAGGAGGTTCTGTTTAGACAAGTTTTACTGTACTAAAGTTGGTTCCAAGGAGGTTCAGTTTAGACAAGTTTTACTGTACTAAAGTTGGTTCCAAGGAGGTTCAGTTTAAACAAGTTTTACTGTGCTAAAGTTGGTTCCAAGGAGGTTCTGTTTAGACAAGTTTTACTGTACTAAAGTTGGTTCCAAGGAGGTTCTGTTTAGACAAGTTTTACTGTACTAAAATTGGTTCCAAGGAGGTTCTGTTTAGACAAGTTTTACCCTACTAAAGTTGGTTCCAAGGAGGTTCAGTTTAGACAAGTTTTACTGTACTAAAGTTGGTTCCAAGGAGGTTCTGTTTAGACAAGTTTTACTGTACTAAAGTTGGTTCCAAGGAGGTTCAGTTTAGACAAGTTTTACTGTACTAAAGTTGGTTCCAAGGAGGTTCTGTTTAGACAAGTTTTACTGTACTAAAGTTGGTTCCAAGGAGGTTCTGTTTAGACAAGTTTTACCCTACTAATGTTGGTTCCAAGGAGGTTCTGTTTAGACAAGTTTTACTGTACTAAAGTTGGTTCCAAGGAGGTTCAGTTTAGACAGGTTTTACTGTACTAAAGTTGGTTCCAAGGAGGTTCTGTTTAGACAAGTTTTACTGTACTAATGTTGGTTCCAAGGAGGTTCAGTTGAGACAAGTTTTACTGTACTAAAGTTGGTTCCAAGGAGGTTCAGTTTAGACAAGTTTTACTGTACTAAAGTTGGTTCCAAGGAGGTTCTGTTTAGACAAGTTTTACTGTACTAAAGTTGGTTCCAAGGAGGTTCTGTTTAGACAAGTTTTACTGTACTAAAGTTGGTTCCAAGGAGGTTCTGTTTAGACAAGTTTTACTGTACTAAAGTTGGTTCCAAGGAGGTTCTGTTTAGACAAGTTTTACTGTACTAAAGTTGGTTCCAAGGAGGTTCAGTTTAGACAAGTTTTACTGTACTAAAGTTGGTTCCAAGGAGGTTCTGTTTAGACAAGTTTTACTGTACTAAAGTTGGTTCCAAGGAGGTTCTGTTTAGACAAGTTTTACTGTACTAAATTTTGTTCCAAGGAGGTTCAGTTTAGACAAGTTTTACTGTACTAAAGTTGGTTCCAAGGAGGTTCTGCTTAGAGAAGTTTTACTGTACTAAAGTTGGTTCCAAGGAGGTTCAGTTTAGACAAGTTTTACTGTACTAAAGTTGGTTCCAAGGAGGTTCTGTTTAGACAAGTTTTACCCTACTAATGTTGGTTCCAAGGAGGTTCTGTTTAGACAAGTTTTACTGTACTAACGTTGGTTCCAAGGAGGTTCAGTTTAGACAGGTTTTACTGTACTAAAGTTGGTTCCAAGGAGGTTCTGTTTAGACAAGTTTTACTGTACTAATGTTGGTTCTAAGGAGGTTCAGTTGAGACAAGTTTTACTGTACTAAAGTTGGTTCCAAGGAGGTTCAGTTTAGACAAGTTTTACTGTACTAAAGTTGGTTCCAAGGAGGTTCTGTTTAGACAAGTTTTACTGTACTAAAGTTGGTTCCAAGGAGGTTCTGTTTAGACAAGTTTTACTGTACTAAAGTTGGTTCCAAGGAGGTTCTGTTTAGACAAGTTTTACTGTACTAAAGTTGGTTCCAAGGAGGTTCTGTTTAGACAAGTTTTACTGTACTAAAGTTGGTTCCAAGGAGGTTCAGTTTAGACAAGTTTTACTGTACTAAAGTTGGTTCCAAGGAGGTTCTGTTTAGACAAGTTTTACTGTACTAAAGTTGGTTCCAAGGAGGTTCTGTTTAGACAAGTTTTACTGTACTAAATTTTGTTCCAAGGAGGTTCAGTTTAGACAAGTTTTACTGTACTAAAGTTGGTTCCAAGGAGGTTCTGCTTAGAGAAGTTTTACTGTACTAAAGTTGGTTCCAAGGAGGTTCAGTTTAGACAAGTTTTACTGTACTAAAGTTGGTTCCAAGGAGGTTCTGTTTAGACAAGTTTTACTGTACTAAAGTTGGTTCCAAGGAGGTTCAGTTTAGAAAAGTTTTACTGTACTAAAGTTGGTTCCAAGGAGGTTCTGTTTAGACAAGTTTTACCCTACTAAAGTTGGTTCCAAGGAGGTTCTGTTTAGACAAGTTTTACTGTACTAAAGTTGGTTCCAAGGAGGTTCAGTTTAGACAAGTTTTACTGTACTAAAGTTGGTTCCAAGGAGGTTCTGTTTAGACAAGTTTTACTGTACTAAAGTTGGTTCCAAGGAGGTTCTGTTTAGACAAGTTTTACTGTACTAAAGTTGGTTCCAAGGAGGTTCTGTTTAGAGAAGTTTTACTGTACTAAAGTTGGTTCCAAGGAGGTTCTGTTTAGACAAGTTTTACTGTACTAAAGTTGGTTCCAAGGAGGTTCTGTTTAGACAAGTTTTACTGTACTAAAGTTGGTTCCAAGGAGGTTCTGCTTAGAGAAGTTTTACTGTACTAAAGTTGGTTCCAAGGAGGTTCAGTTTAGACAGGTTTTACTGTACTAAAGTTGGTTCCAAGGAGGTTCTGTTTAGACAAGTTTTACTGTACTAAAGTTGGTTCCAAGGAGGTTCAGTTTAGACAAGTTTTACCCTACTAAAGTTGGTTCCAAGGAGGTTCTGTTTAGACAAGTTTTACTGTACTAAAGTTGGTTCCAAGGAGGTTCAGTTTAGACAAGTTTTACCCTACTAAAGTTGGTTCCAAGGAGGTTCTGTTTAGACAAGTTTTACTGTACTAAAGTTGGTTCCAAGGAGGTTCAGTTTAGACAAGTTTTACTGTACTAAAGTTGGTTCCAAGGAGGTTCTGTTTAGACAAGTTTTACTGTACTAAAGTTGGTTCCTAGGAGGTTCAGTTTAGACAAGTTTCTCTGTACTAAAGTTGGTTCCAAGGAGGTTCTGTTTAGACAAGTTTTACTGTACTAAAGTTGGTTCCAAGGAGGTTCTGTTTAGACAAGTTTTACTGTACTAAAGTTGGTTCCAAGGAGGTTCTGTTTAGAGAAGTTTTACTGTACTAAAGTTGGTTCCAAGGAGGTTCTGTTTAGAGAAGTTTCACTGTACTAAAGTTGGTTCCAAGGAGGTTCTATTTAGACAAGTTTTACTGTACTAAAGTTGGTTCCAATGAGGTTCTGTTTAGACAAGTTTTACTGTACTAAAGTTGGTTCCAAGGAGGTTCTGTTTAGACAAGTTTTACTGTACTAAATTTTGTTCCAAGGAGGTTCAGTTTAGACAAGTTTTACTGTACTAAAGTTGGTTCCAAGGAGGTTCTGCTTAGAGAAGTTTTACTGTACTAAAGTTGGTTCCAAGGAGGTTCAGTTTAGACAAGTTTTACTGTACTAAAGTTGGTTCCAAGGAGGTTCTGTTTAGACAAGTTTTACTGTACTAAAGTTGGTTCCAAGGAGGTTCAGTTTAGACAAGTTTTACCCTACTAAAGTTGGTTCCAAGGAGGTTCTGTTTAGACAAGTTTTACTGTACTAAAGTTGGTTCCAAGGAGGTTCAGTTTTGACAAGTTTTACCCTACTAAAGTTGGTTCCAAGGAGGTTCTGTTTAGACAAGTTTTACTGTACTAAAGTTGGTTCCAAGGAGGTTCTGTTTAGACAAGTTTTACTGTACTAAAGTTGGTTCCAAGGAGGTTCAGTTTAGACAAGTTTTACTGTACTAAAGTTGGTTCCAAGGAGGTTCTGTTTAGACAAGTTTTACTGTACTAAAGTTGGTTCCAAGGAGGTTCTGTTTAGAGAAGTTTTACTGTACTAAAGTTGGTTCCAAGGAGGTTCTGTTTAGACAAGTTTTACTGTACTAAAGTTGGTTCCAAGGAGGTTCTGTTTAGACAAGTTTTACTGTACTAAAGTTGGTTCCAAGGAGGTTCTGCTTAGAGAAGTTTTACTGTACTAAAGTTGGTTCCAAGGAGGTTCAGTTTAGACAGGTTTTACTGTACTAAAGTTGGTTCCAAGGAGGTTCAGTTTAGACAAGTTTTACCCTACTAAAGTTGGTTCCAAGGAGGTTCTGTTTAGACAAGTTTTACTGTACTAAAGTTGGTTCCATGGAGGTTCAGTTTAGACAAGTTTTACCCTACTAAAGTTGGTTCCAAGGAGGTTCTGTTTAGACAAGTTTTACTGTACTAAAGTTGGTTCCAAGGAGGTTCAGTTTAGACAAGTTTTACCCTACTAAAGTTGGTTCCAAGGAGGTTCTGTTTAGACAAGTTTTACTGTACTAAAGTTGGTTCCAAGGAGGTTCAGTTTAGACAAGTTTTACTGTACTAAAGTTGGTTCCAAGGAGGTTCTGTTTAGACAAGTTTTACTGTACTAAAGTTGGTTCCTAGGAGGTTCAGTTTAGACAAGTTTCACTGTACTAAAGTTGGTTCCAAGGAGGTTCTGTTTAGACAAGTTTTACTGTACTAAAGTTGGTTCCAAGGAGGTTCTGTTTAGACAAGTTTTACTGTACTAAAGTTGGTTCCAAGGAGGTTCTGTTTAGAGAAGTTTTACTGTACTAAAGTTGGTTCCAAGGAGGTTCTGTTTAGAGAAGTTTCACTGTACTAAAGTTGGTTCCAAGGAGGTTCTGTTTAGAGAAGTTTTACTGTACTAAAGTTGGTTCCAAGGAGGTTCAGTTTAGACAAGTTTTACCCTACTAAAGTTGGTTCCAAGGAGGTTCAGTTTAGACAAGTTTTACTGTACTAAAGTTGGTTCCAAGGAGGTTCTGTTTAGACAAGTTTTACCCTACTAAAGTTGGTTCCAAGGAGGTTCTGTTTAGACAAGTTTTACTGTACTAAAGTTGGTTCCAAGGAGGTTCAGTTTAGACAAGTTTTACTGTACTAAAGTTGGTTCCAAGGAGGTTCTGTTTAGACAAGTTTTACTGTACTAAAGTTGGTTCCAAGGAGGTTCTGTTTAGACAAGTTTTACTGTACTAAAGTTGGTTCCAAGGAGATTCTGTTTAGAGAAGTTTTACTGTACTAAAGTTGGTTCCAAGGAGGTTCTGTTTAGACAAGTTTTACTGTACTAAAGTTGGTTCCAAGGAGGTTCTGTTTAGACAAGTTTTACTGTACTAAAGTTGGTTCCAAGGAGGTTCTGCTTAGAGAAGTTTTACTGTACTAAAGTTGGTTCCAAGGAGGTTCAGTTTAGACAGGTTTTACTGTACTAAAGTTGGTTCCAAGGAGGTTCAGTTTAGACAAGTTTTACCCTACTAAAGTTGGTTCCAAGGAGGTTCTGTTTAGACAAGTTTTACTGTACTAAAGTTGGTTCCAAGGAGGTTCAGTTTAGACAAGTTTTACCCTACTAAAGTTGGTTCCAAGGAGGTTCTGTTTAGACAAGTTTTACTGTACTAAAGTTGGTTCCAAGGAGGTTCAGTTTAGACAAGTTTTACCCTACTAAAGTTGGTTCCAAGGAGGTTCTGTTTAGACAAGTTTTACTGTACTAAAGTTGGTTCCAAGGAGGTTCAGTTTAGACAAGTTTTACTGTACTAAAGTTGGTTCCTAGGAGGTTCAGTTTAGACAAGTTTCACTGTACTAAAGTTGGTTCCAAGGAGGTTCTGTTTAGACAAGTTTTACTGTACTAAAGTTGGTTCCAAGGAGGTTCTGTTTAGACAAGTTTTACTGTACTAAAGTTGGTTCCAAGGAGGTTCTGTTTAGAGAAGTTTTACTGTACTAAAGTTGGTTCCAAGGAGGTTCTGTTTAGAGAAGTTTCACTGTACTAAAGTTGGTTCCAAGGAGGTTCTGTTTAGACAAGTTTTACTGTACTAAAGTTGGTTCCAATGAGGTTCTGTTTAGACAAGTTTTACTGTACTAAAGTTGGTTCCAAGGAGGTTCTGTTTAGACAAGTTTTACTGTACTAAATTTTGTTCCAAGGAGGTTCAGTTTAGACAAGTTTTACTGTACTAAAGTTGGTTCCAAGGAGGTTCTGCTTAGAGAAGTTTTACTGTACTAAAGTTGGTTCCAAGGAGGTTCAGTTTAGACAAGTTTTACTGTACTAAAGTTGGTTCCAAGGAGGTTCTGTTTAGACAAGTTTTACTGTACTAAAGTTGGTTCCAAGGAGGTTCAGTTTAGACAAGTTTTACCCTACTAAAGTTGGTTCCAAGGAGGTTCTGTTTAGACAAGTTTTACTGTACTAAAGTTGGTTCCAAGGAGGTTCAGTTTTGACAAGTTTTACCCTACTAAAGTTGGTTCCAAGGAGGTTCTGTTTAGACAAGTTTTACTGTACTAAAGTTGGTTCCAAGGAGGTTCAGTTTAGACAAGTTTTACTGTACTAAAGTTGGTTCCAAGGAGGTTCTGTTTAGACAAGTTTTACTGTACTAAAGTTGGTTCCAAGGAGGTTCTGTTTAGACAAGTTTTACTGTACTAAAGTTGGTTCCAAGGAGGTTCTGTTTAGAGAAGTTTTACTGTACTAAAGTTGGTTCCAAGGAGGTTCTGTTTAGACAAGTTTTACTGTACTAAAGTTGGTTCCAAGGAGGTTCTGTTTAGACAAGTTTTACTGTACTAAAGTTGGTTCCAAGGAGGTTCTGCTTAGAGAAGTTTTACTGTACTAAAGTTGGTTCCAAGGAGGTTCAGTTTAGACAGGTTTTACTGTACTAAAGTTGGTTCCAAGGAGGTTCAGTTTAGACAAGTTTTACCCTACTAAAGTTGGTTCCAAGGAGGTTCTGTTTAGACAAGTTTTACTGTACTAAAGTTGGTTCCATGGAGGTTCAGTTTAGACAAGTTTTACCCTACTAAAGTTGGTTCCAAGGAGGTTCTGTTTAGACAAGTTTTACTGTACTAAAGTTGGTTCCAAGGAGGTTCAGTTTAGACAAGTTTTACCCTACTAAAGTTGGTTCCAAGGAGGTTCTGTTTAGACAAGTTTTACTGTACTAAAGTTGGTTCCAAGGAGGTTCAGTTTAGACAAGTTTTACTGTACTAAAGTTGGTTCCAAGGAGGTTCTGTTTAGACAAGTTTTACTGTACTAAAGTTGGTTCCTAGGAGGTTCAGTTTAGACAAGTTTCACTGTACTAAAGTTGGTTCCAAGGAGGTTCTGTTTAGACAAGTTTTACTGTACTAAAGTTGGTTCCAAGGAGGTTCTGTTTAGACAAGTTTTACTGTACTAAAGTTGGTTCCAAGGAGGTTCTGTTTAGAGAAGTTTTACTGTACTAAAGTTGGTTCCAAGGAGGTTCTGTTTAGAGAAGTTTCACTGTACTAAAGTTGGTTCCAAGGAGGTTCTGTTTAGAGAAGTTTTACTGTACTAAAGTTGGTTCCAAGGAGGTTCAGTTTAGACAAGTTTTACTGTACTAAAGTTGGTTCCAAGGAGGTTCAGTTTAGACAAGTTTTACCCTACTAAAGTTGGTTCCAAGGATGTTCTGTTTAGACAAGTTTTACTGTACTAAAGTTGGTTCCAAGGAGGTTCTGCTTAGAGAAGTTTTACTGTACTAAAGTTGGTTCCAAGGAGGTTCAGTTTAGACAAGTTTTACTGTACTAAAGTTGGTTCCAAGGAGGTTCTGTTTAGACAAGTTTTACTGTACTAAAGTTGGTTCCAAGGAGGTTCTGCTTAGAGAAGTTTTACTGTACTAAAGTTGGTTCCAAGGAGGTTCAGTTTAGACAAGTTTTACTGTACTAAAGTTGGTTCCAAGGAGGTTCTGTTTAGACAAGTTTTACTGTACTAAAGTTGGTTCCAAGGAGGTTCTGTTTAGACAAGTTTTACTGTACTAAAGTTGGTTCCAAGGAGGTTCAGTTTAGACAAGTTTCACTGTACTAAAGTTGGTTCCAAGGTGGTTCTGTTTAGACAAGTTTTACTGTACTAAAGTTGGTTCCAAGGAGGTTCAGTTTAGACAAGTTTTACTGTTCTAAAGTTGGTTCCAAGGAGGTTCTGTTTAGACAAGTTTTACTGTACTAAAGTTGGTTCCAAGGAGGTTCTGTTTAGACAAGTTTTACTGTACTAAAATTGGTTCCAAGGAGGTTCTGTTTAGACAAGTTTTACCCTACTAAAGTTGGTTCCAAGGAGGTTCAGTTTAGACAAGTTTTACTGTACTAAAGTTGGTTCCAAGGAGGTTCTGTTTAGACAAGTTTTACTGTACTAAAGTTGGTTCCAAGGAGGTTCAGTTTAGACAAGTTTTACTGTACTAAAGTTGGTTCCAAGGAGGTTCTGTTTAGACAAGTTTTACTGTACTAAAGTTGGTTCCAAGGAGGTTCTGTTTAGACAAGTTTTACCCTACTAATGTTGATTCCAAGGAGGTTCTGTTTAGACAAGTTTTACTGTACTAAAGTTGGTTCCAAGGAGGTTCAGTTTAGACAGGTTTTACTGTACTAAAGTTGGTTCCAAGGAGGTTCTGTTTAGACAAGTTTTACTGTACTAATGTTGGTTCCAAGGAGGTTCAGTTGAGACAAGTTTTACTGTACTAAAGTTGGTTCCAAGGAGGTTCTGTTTAGACAAGTTTTACTGTACTAAATTTTGTTCCAAGGAGGTTCAGTTTAGACAAGTTTTACTGTACTGAAGTTGGTTCCAAGGAGGTTCTGCTTAGAGAAGTTTTACTGTACTAAAGTTGGTTCCAAGGAGGTTCAGTTTAGACAAGTTTTACCCTACTAATGTTGGTTCCAAGGAGGTTCTGTTTAGATAAGTTTTACTGTACTAAAGTTGGTTCCAAGGAGGTTCAGTTTAGACAGGTTTTACTGTACTAAAGTTGGTTCCAAGGAGGTTCTGTTTAGACAAGTTTTACTGTACTAATGTTGGTTCTAAGGAGGTTCAGTTGAGACAAGTTTTACTGTACTAAAGTTGGTTCCAAGGAGGTTCTGTTTAGACAAGTTTTACTGTACTAAAGTTGGTTCCAAGGAGGTTCAGTTTAGACAAGTTTTACCCTACTAAAGTTGGTTCCAAGGAGGTTCTGTTTAGACAAGTTTTACTGTACTAAAGTTGGTTCCAAGGAGGTTCAGTTTAGACAAGTTTTACTGTACTAAAGTTGGTTCCAAGGAGGTTCTGTTTAGACAAGTTTTACTGTACTAAAGTTGGTTCCAAGGAGGTTCTGTTTAGACAAGTTTTACTGTACTAAAGTTGGTTCCAAGGAGGTTCTGTTTAGAGAAGTTTTACTGTACTAAAGTTGGTTCCAAGGAGGTTCTGTTTAGACAAGTTTTACTGTACTAAAGTTGGTTCCAAGGAGGTTCTGTTTAGACAAGTTTTACTGTACTAAAGTTGGTTCCAAGGAGGTTCTGCTTAGAGAAGTTTTACTGTACTAAAGTTGGTTCCAAGGAGGTTCAGTTTAGACAGGTTTTACTGTACTAAAGTTGGTTCCAAGGAGGTTCAGTTTAGACAAGTTTTACCCTACTAAAGTTGGTTCCAAGGAGGTTCTGTTTAGACAAGTTTTACTGTACTAAAGTTGGTTCTAAGGAGGTTCAGTTTAGACAAGTTTTACCCTACTAAAGTTGGTTCCAAGGAGGTTCTGTTTAGACAAGTTTTACTCTACTAAAGTTGGTTCCTAGGAGGTTCAGTTTAGACAAGTTTTACTGTACTAAAGTTGGTTCCAAGGAGGTTCTGTTTAGAGAAGTTTTACTGTACTAAAGTTGGTTCCAAGGAGGTTCTGTTTAGAGAAGTTTCACTGTACTAAAGTTGGTTCCAAGGAGGTTCTGTTTAGAGAAGTTTTACTGTACTAAAGTTGGTTCCAAGGAGGTTCTGTTTAGAGAAGTTTTACTGTACTAAAGTTGGTTCCAAGGAGGTTCTGTTTAGAGAAGTTTTACTGTACTAAAGTTGGTTCCAAGGAGGTTCTGTTTAGAGAAGTTTCACTGTACTAAAGTTGGTTCCAAGGAGGTTCTGTTTAGAGAAGTTTTACTGTACTAAAGTTGGTTCCAAGGAGGTTCTGTTTAGAGAAGTTTTACTGTACTAAAGTTGGTTCCAAGGAGGTTCAGTTTAGACAAGTTTTACTGTACTAAAGTTGGTTCCAAGGAGGTTCAGTTTAGACAAGTTTTACCCTACTAAAGTTGGTTCCAAGGATGTTCTGTTTAGACAAGTTTTACTGTACTAAAGTTGGTTCCAAGGAGGTTCTGCTTAGAGAAGTTTTACTGTACTAAAGTTGGTTCCAAGGAGGTTCAGTTTAGACAAGTTTTACTGTACTAAAGTTGGTTCCAAGGAGGTTCTGTTTAGACAAGTTTTACTGTACTAAAGTTGGTTCCAAGGAGGTTCAGTTTAGACAAGTTTTACCCTACTAAAGTTGGTTCCAAGGAGGTTCTGTTTAGACAAGTTTTACTGTACTAAAGTTGGTTCCAAGGAGGTTCAGTTTAGACAAGTTTTACCCTACTAAAGTTGGTTCCAAGGAGGTTCTGTTTAGACAAGTTTTACTGTACTAAAGTTGGTTCCAAGGAGGTCCAGTTTAGACAAGTTTTACCCTACTAAAGTTGGTTCCAAGGAGGTTCTGTTTAGACAAGTTTTACTGTACTAAAGTTGGTTCCAAGGAGGTTCAGTTTAGACAAGTTTTACTGTATTAAAGTTGGTTCCAAGGAGGTTCTGTTTAGACAAGTTTTACTGTACTAAAGTTGGTTCCAAGGAGGTTCTGTTTAGACAAGTTTTACTGTACTTATATTCTTTGTTCTATCATTTTCACCCTAAAATGGATGTCACCATTTGATTCTGCACATGTTGTTTTCCTATAGTATAACAGCCAGAAAATTACTCCCCTCTGAAACACTTGTCTTCCTTGAGCTAGTTTTCATTTTGAACAGATTGTTTACCTATGCTGGACAATCAGTTACGAAAGATTTTCCTGGTACTCTTTTTTTTTCCCCAACAATAAAACTAACTGACTGCCACTTACTATTTAAATGAAAAAGTGTTAAAAGTGGTGTTAAGCACAACCTTATTGACCTTAGTTTGTTAAAGGCAGATAACTTTCATTGATAACTAATTTTAGTCTATGCAGTAGAAGCTAGCAGTATGGCTGAACAAGCAGAATCTATAGTGCAAGAAAACAAGCTCTCTGACAGAATCAAAGTTGTCAATAAAAAGGCAGAGGTAATATACTATAGCTTAATTAGTCCTGTATATTTAAAACTACTGGAACCGCATCGGTGGCGTAATGGTTAATTTGCTCGCCTCGATTGCAGTAGATCGTGGGTTCGAGCCCCGGTCGGGTCAAACCAAAGACTATAAATGTGGTATTTGTTGCTTCTCCGCTAAGCACGCAGCATTAATGAGAGAGTGCAAAGACTGGTTGGTTTTGAATCAGGATAATGTGTCTTGAGTGGGGCGACATGTCTATCCGCAGACTATTGTTTCAGTGAGCTAGCACTATTAAAATCCAACTAAGCATGATGGTCTAAAACAAAGCAGACCTCATCATCATTTCAGTGAAAATTAACTTGTTCTCACTATGATAAAGCTGAAAAATTGCTGAGTTGGTGTTAAACAACAATCACTCACTCACTCACTCACTTAAAACTACTGTAGCATTGGATCTTCTGATGGGGAAACTACTGTACAGACATGGATCAAAAGTCTTTCTGCACAAATATATTTCACTGTACATTTCATATGAAAACATAATTTTTTGTTGTAAAGTAGAAAATATGTACATTACTTAAAAAATGGGCACTTAATATACAGTGAATATTATAGTCTGTACATGGGCACATAATATACAGTGAATATTATAGTCTGTACATGGGCATTTAATATACAGTGAATATTATAGTCTGTACATGGGCACTTAATATACAGTGAATATTATAGTCTGTACCTAATATTTACAATGGATTCCAAAAAAAAAAGAAATAAAAAAAAGATTTAACATGAAGGTTTTAAGAGAGTTATTCAGATGCACATGATATAATAAAACTGAAATCAAAATGGAAAATGTTGGCATGTGTCATCTATAAAATAGAAATAAAACCCTTAGCTTCTGTCACAGTAAATTTCTTGCCATTGTTTCTATAAAATAGAAATAAAATTGTTAGCTTGTGTCACAGTAATTTTGTTGTGTTGTTCTGTTTTGAGTACCACAGATTATATAATTACCGTCATAAACAAGTCATCTTCCCATTCTGGGAATACTGCCTGCGCCAACATTGATCTCCGAAATGTTTCCTCCGATAATTACAAAATTTGTTATATTGATTCTAAATATTAATTTGTTTCAATCATTATCAGATTGTTTTTAGATTAAGCAAATGTTTTCAAATCATTTAGCAATGGTGCAAACAAACAAAAAAAGTTGGAATTTTTTTGCGATTGACTTTTTATAGCTATTTGGGAATTATGTTGTCAGTCTGAATTTACTGGGTTTTTTTTTTTTGTCATTTTAACATTGAATTGCAGAAATTGATCTAAAGAAAATTCTTGTTAATGGTATTTTGTTGTTTAAACAAATACAGAAAATTTGAAAATATTATTTATTTAACGGTAATGAACAACTGAAAAAAAAGAGATAATCAATGTTTAGGTTTTTATTTCAATGTGAATTTTTATTAGGAAATGATGGCAATTTCGCCCTCAGTTTACAATCAATTCGATATTAAATTTTTTCTGTGTATTTTCTTTGATAGATGATCGGACGTTAACTTGAAATTTAGATTAATAATAATTTGAAGGACATTGTAAGGTTATTAAAAATACTGCTAAATGGACAATTCTAGATTTTTTTCTGGTACATGTATATAAAAATAATTATGAAATATGATCAACTTTCATTTGAAGCAATCTTTACCAAAATTGTGTTGTACAGCAATAACCATTCAAGTTTGAATGCTGTATATTTTTAACAGAGTTGTGACAATGTTAATTAAACTGGTTATTGGTTTAATGAAATGCAGGCAGGCATCTACAGTTGATTTCTGGACTTTATTATCTTTGGTTTCTTGCATTTTTGTTTAGACCATACCCAATGAGGAGTAAGAACATCATATGATCTTTGAGTCCATAGGTTAGAAGTCAAGGTCACTCACTGAAAATAAAGATTTTTAGTTTTCATTAGGTTTCTGCACATGCTCTTAAGCCCATACTTATGTTTACTACATCGTTGGAAGAAGAAGTTTATTAATATTCAGGGATGAAAATTAGCAGTCGCCCATGGCGAGTAAAAAATCACATGAGCGACCAAAAATTGAATTGTGTTAGCCCAGGTGGCGAATGGTTTTAATCCTGAATGTTAGCCTAATTTATGTCATTAAACTGCTACTACGCCAAATGTTTTGTCAAAGTTTAATTTTACATGCTTCCGTCTGAAAATTTGTGGTCAACAAACTAGTTCTTGGTGTATTTTCTCCACTTCACGGCCCCCAATCGCTCTAAATCATATCCAAATGATATGAATAAAAATTGTTTAGAGGAACTTCCGGATATGACGAGGAGGACCTAAGGCAGGATCATACAAAAAGGTAAGTCAAGTATTTTCTGCAAAATAAACCTTTTTCTAAAAATCAAAGAATGCCATTCGACCCTTTAATAATTTGTCTTTATCTACTGAAAGTTTGCTGGTTGTCTTTTACGTTAATTCGTCGGTAGAACTTTTCTCCTGCAAACATCCATTGGGTTCTGAGATTTTTTATTCAATCAACGATAGATTTCTCATATAAAACCATGCTTTCCTGTCATTTCTTTAGCTGGATCGACTGAAAATCACCCCTAGTTTTTATCACGCCCCTCCACAATAAACAGAATTGCTCCTTTCCTGAAAAAACGGCACATTATTAACATGGGTTGGTTTATAACTGGATAGTAATCTATTATCGTCAGTCTTGGTGGTTCATCTCCTAGTACTGACCAAAATCCAGCCAGTCCAGGTAACTCCTGCTCTAAATAGGAACTAAGATACCTTGCCATAACCCACAAAAGATCTTCTTACATTCAAGCTCAAACAAACCTTCTGTTCCAGACATTTCCATCTTCTCGACTTCATAACTAGGACTCCTTCTATGGGTCAAATAACAGTCAGGAAGAACTTCCTGCATTTCAAGTTTCAATGATCTAATACCACTCTTGTGAACAACTGGAATGCTAGGCATGTCACCCTCTACCTCCTGATCTGCTGGACAAGAAAAATCTTGTAACATGATTCCATGTGAGGTGTGTACAGAAGCCATCCTGCAATGATCATTTAACAACGGATGAAAGATATCAAAGTCTGAATGGAATATGAATGGAACATTTGGATTTCTAATCATTTGGGGTGACAATAAAGTGGATGTTGTTTCAACTGCTATGGCAATAGAAGTCTCAAGTTCCAGGGAAAATGAGTACGTTTCTGAGTGACAGAGCCTATTTAGAAGTGTTGTGATCTCAGCACTTCGAAACCAATGATGAAGTGCCATGCACAAGAGAATGTGCTTGGGCAATTTCCAGCTTCCATGCGTTACTGCTCTACATATATCCTGCCCAATGGAATTAACTAAACGGGCAACTTTTGGAGTTGTAACCTGGGTTTTTTTCCAGTAAGAAGAGAAGTAAGAAATTGATCTAGCTTTTCAGGCAAAGAAAAATTCAGATCGATCAGGTACTTTGCCGTCGGGGACCATGACAAACTGCTTCCTTCACTCTCGAACATATCGTTAATTTCCTGTCTGAGAAGAGAAATGGTATCACCAATTTGTCTGCACTACCAAGGTCATAGGCACATCTAATGGCAGACTCTAAATCAATATCAGAACTGGCTACCAGGTAAGACTCAAATTTCCCGTGGGTCTCCATCTTTATAAACATTATTTTTTTTCCATAAGTTTTTTCCAAATTAACCTTGAGATTTTCGCTTCTATAATTCGGATTTGAAAATTCGGATTTGAAAACTCTGTTTCTGCTAATTTAGAGACATATATTTCCCTGAGTTCATTCAATTTAACAACTGATTTGCCTAAAATAACGAATCGTTCAATGAACGATTTCACTATATCGAAAGCCTTCTCAGTGTGACTTTGTCGCTCTTTGGAATCTTCATCTTTACTTCTCCATTTCTCAAGGTTTTGGCAGAAATTATTTCTGCAAGATGGATGGTACTGCGCTTCACAGGCAAACGGGTCAACACCTCTTATTCTAGTGAGCAGATGATCGTCATGCTTTTCCTGTGCAATTCTTTGGACAGTCACCCCACCATCATATTCAAACCGAATGGTTCCTTCTGTCTTCCAACTACCCTTCACTTTAACTTTCTTTCTCCCTTCCTTTTCACAAAATATACAGTCTGGTCTGATTATTATTTTGTCAGCATCAAGAGACCTACGGCGTCTACTTTCAAAATCACTACTGCCTTCAATGGATGGTGGCGGTGCTGGCAAGCGACTCAGGTTCATTGTGAACTCACGTTAGCAATCCCTGTGATAACCCAATCCCCCAGAAAAAGTAGACAGGATTTGGACACAGACATTCGCCATCCCAAGAGCTTCTGCTGTGCTTTCAAGACGTCGCCGCTTTATGTCTAACAATTTTTCAAAACAATCAACCGAACATGATACCAAATTTTCATTGTTCGATTTTGCACTGTGTATTATACAGACTGCACAATCCTCCTGTTGTGCTTTTCTCTTTTTTCTTGAACTCATTTTATTTTAATATCAGACTAATTTGGTATTAAGCACTCGAAAACTTTGAGTCAGAGACTTCTGTGCAAGTATATGAAACCAGAACTTCATGGATAATGTCGGTGACGGAAGGACGCCAAAACTAATTTTTTGTTCTTTATAATCTTGATCTGCGTAAATTTATTAAATACAGTTAACTGGACTATAAAATGGGGCAATATTGCGAAATTAATTAATTTAATGTTTCTTCCGTGTTGTTTAAGAACATTTATCTAAATTAACAACAGGCAAAACTGTAAATTTGTCCTTATCTATACTGATGAGAAAATATTATGCGATTTTCGGCAGGGTAAGGGGTAATATTTTGCCGCTAGAAGCCCTATACAGGGTGGTACTAGAACAAATTTTATTTTAAAATTTCTCCTTAACATAACTTCATATGACAGATGTATAATTTGGTTGTCAATTTATATTATGAAAAAGATATTACACGCTTTGGGCTGAATAGAGCTAAAATCGACAAAAATCATAATATTCCATTTTTCTGCAATCTACACTACAAAACATGTTTTTTGATGATGTAATGGGTTTATTTTTCCATAAATGCAATAGTTTTGATAAATTCAATATAAAAATATCAAAAGGGGAATTTACTTAAATCTGTGAAAAATTTCTTCTCTTTAGCAAACAATGGAAATGTTACAATATTTGGTGTTCAGCATCACTGGGATATGTAGAGTTAAGATTTGTTCAAGTGAAGGTCCCAAGTTCTAAGGGGATCAGAACCCTGGGGTCTAAAGTTTAACATAGTTTTCATTGTGGAAAATTAAAATTAAAGAAAAGATTTCTTAGAATCAGTAATGGAATGGAAATACAAGTATAAATGGTATGAATCATAATACTGATAAACAAACACAAGCTTATCACAAAATGAAGATCCCAGGGTCTTTGGGATCAAAAATTTTATATTAGCTGCAATGCAAAAAATAAAAAATAAAACATTATTCTCAAGAACCAGAAAAAGAAAAACGAAATTATTTCATATGAATATTTCCTTGTGAAATGGCAATTCAACCTTGTACAAATTAATGTCTCGTGGTATATGGGGGTCAGAGCCCTGGTGGGTCCAAATTTTAACATATACTACAATGAAGAAATAAAAAAAAAACTTCTTTAAGGAACCAGATGTGAATATGTAAATTGTATCATCAATGTGATGTGCAGTTTCAAGCTTACACAAATGAAGGCACTAGGGTTTATGGGATCTGTAGTTTGTGGGTTCAAATTTATCATTTAATAGACAGTAATAGGGAAAATGTTAAAAAAAATTATGTTCTTAAGAATCAGTTTTGGAAACACCATTGTAAATGGCATGAATCGTTATTTATATTATGCAGATTCATATATGCACCAATATAGACCCAAGGAGTAAAGAGATGAACCCTGGGACCCAATGGATTGCAATTAATAAAATTTGATTAAAAAAAACCCCAAAAGTAGTAGATCTATTATAAAGAACCAGCTGTGGAAATGAATTTGTACTTGACATGAAATCTTTGTTAAATGAAGATTTTAACTTAAACATATTTGTAAGGAAAGTTAAAAAAAAAAGAGTCATTTTCTTGAGAACAAGTTTTGAAAATACTATTGCAAATGTCATGAATCATCATTGTGATATACAGATGAATCATCTTTGTGATATGCAGATTCAAACATACCAGGGTATAATCCCTAAGATAGCTTGCATTGGAGGATAAGGGGGCAGGAATCATTGTGATATGTAGATTCAAGTGTGCAGAAATTTAGGCCCTAGGTCTATGGATTCAAAGATGTTGTGGACCACCGTTTAAAGTTGGTTGTAGTGGGGAAAATGAAAGAAAATCTTCTTCAGAACCAGGAAATTGTATTTTTCTTGAAGAAGCATTGTGATACAAAAATTAAATTTTATACCAATGAATAAATGATGCCAGGGTTTATGTGATTTATACCAGAGTTATGGTTCCTTGTACACAGTCTGATAATCATGATACATTGTATAGCTAAAAAAAATACTGAAGGTGATGATAAATACCAGTAAACTCAATAACCATAATAAACAACAGATGTTCAATGGATATTTTTTTTTTGTATATACAGGATGTTATATTTCCTGAGAAGTTAGATGCCATTGTTAGTGAATGGATGGTAAGTAAATGTTTATTTAGTGTCTGTAAATATTATGATTATGAAAAGAAAGTTTAAACAGTGATGGTCAAAAATTTCACCAATATAAACAAAGTGAGCAATCACCTCTCACCTTCACTCACTGAACACATCAAATACATATGACGTTGGAAATCCAGGTCCTGGCTTGGGATAGGCACAAAATGTTTCTCTAATTTTTTTTATTGTTTCCACATTTCACAACCGATTGTGAAAAAATTGTTCTCCTCACTAGTGAATTTAACTGTTCTCGGCACCTGATTGGTCAATTTTTATTCTGTCTGGACTACTTTCTCTCCAACTGTGAGCGATCATTTTATGAAATATTGAAAGATATTGTAGGCCTAAATACCATTTACATGTAAAAAGTAACTTAATTCCATTTTCGTGATGCGTGTGGTTAAACGTTTTACTGCTGTGATGTGCGACGTGTTTGGAGGGACTTACCGGGAACAGAACAGTTGACATTCGAACGTTTCGGACTTAGCCTACTCGATACATGGATACACGTAAATCTTCCTTGGTTACCGTGTAAACAAAATTGCGATCGTGTCGTCTGCAAAATAAAAGATGTCCCTAAACGAAGTTTTGGAAAGGGGACAAAGAGTCAGACTTCTCTCGGTTGAAAAGGGGATCACAATAGGGAAAAATGAAAACTTTTGAGTTCCCATTATGGGAGATCAAACTCGAGAATGGAAAAATTCTCACTGAAGCAAGATACATGTTTGACGTCCTAACTGAGCCTGAGGTATCAAACGATCCAGGAAATTCTGACTCACCTCCTACAGTACCCGAGGAGCTTATGCATTTATTTCAGTCTGAAATATATGAATCAGATGATTCATCGGTTTCAACTGTTCCGCCATTGTTGTTATTATAATTGGAGATCCGTCTGCGCAAATATTTCGTTGGACATCTCATTTTTCAGGAAATATAGACAAATTTAAAAATATTTTTGTTTCATTAAATACTGTTGTTATAAAATATCAAAAGTTATTAATTTATTTGGTTTCCTTTAAATATTTTAAACATCTATATCATTTTGCAACCATGGTAACAGTATGCGTAGCAATCTCTCAAAGGAAAGACTAAAAGGGGCGGTATAAAGGTTGGGAGAATTTGCATATCGATTTAAATTTTGTTGTTTAAAAAAATTAGAGAAACAGATTTTTACATTGTTGTGAGTGAATTATCGGAGTTCTCCAATCTCGGTAGTTAAATTATGGAATTTTAAATCCTCGCCAAGGCTCGGACTTAAAATTCCATAATTTAACTACCTCGATTGAAGAACGCCGATAATTCACTCACAACAAAGTAAGAATCTATATATCTAATATAAACAAATGATAATGGTTTTTTTTTATGATTTCGTCCCTTCAGTAAACCTTCTTAAATAGCATTGTTGACCTGCATTCTCTCTTGAATATAATGTGATCTCTATTTTGAGTTGTCTGTTTTCTTCTGTCTCTTACATTTATATCCTTCATATTTAGAGTTTGTTTCTGTCTTCTTTACCTCATCTGTCCCAAAAACACAATTACTCTTAGAGGGAAAAGTAAGCATTGATGCTTCTATCAGATTTAATATCAGTTAGTCATGAACATTTTGAGAGATTAATGGTCTTCTTGGGAGGCCAGAAGAAAACTGCTGAGGGTTTGCGTTATGGTGTTGTCACTTTCAACAGTATTTCAGTTATATCATGGCCGTCAGTTTTATTGGTGGAGGAATCCAGAGAAAACCACAGACCTGCCACAAGTCACTGAGTACACCTTGCCATGAGTGGAATTCGAACTCACAAATTTAGTGGTGATAGGCACTGATTGGACATGTAGTTGTAAATCCAACTACTGTATGATCATTACCACGACGGCCTCTGAATTAAATATTGAGCATATAATAGTAGCATATGTAATGAAATATAAATGTACTGATTTAATTGCTAATTGGAACTACTAGTTCTACCAGCTGTTTTCAAAGAAAATCTGTCTCAAATAGTATACTATAGTTTCTATATCATAGCTTTAACAATTACGATTTTTCAATGATTTTGCAAAATTAGATGTGTCAGATTTGAACTTTTTAGCATTAATAATGTTGCCACAGAAACATGGATGTGCAATGTCGTTTTTGATCAGATCTCTAAATATATAATTGTATTTGTATGTAAAATCTTTATAGCTGTAATAAAAATTTAGTGAAAGTTTTCAATAATTTATGAAAACAGTATCCAGGAAAGTTGACTTAATATTAGACATGAAAAGAAGTTAAATGTGTTTTGATTATTTCAGGGGTATTGTTTGTTGTATGAGTCTATGTTACAATCAGTTATTGACACCAGAGATAAATGGTTAAAAAAGGTAAGAATTATATATTGTACAATGAAACTTGTATAAACCAAACCCTGAATGAAATGAAATCCTGTATAAATAAAACTTTAAATAAAATCCCCATGCAGGAAATCTTTGTTAATTTACCATGATCTGATAATATTTGTTTCCTAAGCTCATAATAGACATGGAACTGGAATGGTAACATATTTGGAGGGTTAGGGTTATGATGTTTAGTGCCACTTTCAACAATATTTTAGTTGTATTATGGCGGTCAGTTTTATTGGTAGAGAAAACCACTGACCTGCCGCAATTCACAGATAAACTTTATCACAAAATGTATCGAGTTCTCCTCACCATGAGCAGGATTCAAACTCACAACTTTAGGGGTGATAGACACTGATTGCATTTGTAGTTGTAAATCTAACTACCATACTAGCACGAGCACGACAGCCCTCTACATTATTGGAAAATACTCCAGCATCATAAGGAAAAGCTGACATTTCTTAATAGCCACCATAAAAAGCTATGGTATTCAGTATTCACTTGTGCTTTCTTTTTACCTTAAACCAAAAGTTCAAATAATGTCATAAACAGTTTTGCAGTTTCTTGAGTCTATATGTATTGAAGCAAAATCCTGCTCCAAGGGATTTCCTTTCATTATTACTACTTTTATATTCCTCAGGGCTCTCACTACTTTCAAATTAGAAGGAGAAGTGACTTCTCTTTCAGAGAGCTCACAGGGAGAAGTTAATTGCGATCAATCGAAACATTGTTTCGCGACCCCTCTGAATTTAGTAAATAGTTTTAAAGCTGTCTGATCTGATTTGTTCTGTTCTTATTATTCATAATTACCTAAAGGACATCTATTCAATGTCAAATATTTATTTCTGTCTATCTTGACTATTGGAGTCTTGCATATCTGTGATTTTTAATATTAGTGCTGTAATTTAATACCACACAAATTACAATAACTCATATTTGTGTAATCTTCAGCAGAAGAAAGATGTCTCTGCCAAATAGCTCAACGGTCTAATTATATATAGGTAGATAATGAAAATTTAGCACAAATGTATATTGTCATGGACACTGGCAGTCAAAAATGTAGTTATTTGTCAAACCTTAAATCAGATCGCAACAATGGAATAAAGCTACTGTAATTCAAGGTCTATTTTTTAATTGCATAGGCATTAATGTTTACAAATGTGTTATGTCTATATGAATTAACTGTTCGATCGATCGTAATATTAACCCGGTGTCGAGTATAAAATCCCAATGTGGATGGATAAAAATATGAAGTGTCCCCATGCATTCCAACGAATTTTGAATGGCCAGTCTTCGCAAATATGAACATATTAAACATGAGAACTATGATTTATGTCACAGAAATGAGACAAAGTTAAATCAAAATTTGTTTTGTTGAAAGTAGCTTCGGACAAAACGTTCGGTCAACATTTCCCATAGCACAGTGCCGGGTTGCATCCCCTTTACAATGGCGCCAATGTTGTTTGTTATTGAATGAAATTAAAATATTTTTTAACTTTACATTAATATATGGTCTGTTCACGCCGATGCATAATCGTCACAATTAACGAAGCATTGTATAATGTAGATGTAAATGTTTTCAAGAAAATCACGTTCAAAATACGGATACGACAGATTTCAATAAACATGATATCAACATTTTCATAAATGACGTGGGCGAAACAGGGCGACTTGAACTTCGCTTTTGACCAACGAGAAAGCGAAGTCAACCTTCACAAGGCGACTTCTTCGCCCTAGTCACCCTCTAACGTGAGCCTTGATTCCTGGACATTTTTGTATTGTAGGATGGATTGATGTTTCCAGCCTCAGCAACATTATACATAGCAGCTTTTCATGATGAAGATTATGATGCAAGGTAATATTTTACAGGTAACATCATAATGTTAATTAAAAAAGCTTCCTTTGTGATACTTTCGTAGTAAATTGTTGATCAGACTTTCTCTAGTTCCATGAAACTTTTGGCAGTAAATTTTTATAACCCTGAAACTTGATTGCCCTTATATAAAATGAATCCTTTTCTAGAAATGTATTTTTTTAATTCCCATATTTCCAACTTATATGCAAATATATGTGGTATTTTATAAAGCATAGACTGCCTCAGTGATGTAATGATTAGTGTACTTGACTTGAGTGTGGTAATTGTGGGTTCAATCCCAGTTCAGTCAAAGCAAAGAACGTTACATTTGTTGTTTCTCCGCTAAGCACACAACATTAAGAAGTAAGAACAAAGACTGGATCATCTGAGTGGAGGGACATGTCTATCTGTGGACTGTTGTTTTAGTGTGTCTGAGTGGAGGGACATGTCTATCTGTAGACTGTTGTTTTAGTGTGTCTGAGTGGAGGGACATGTCTATCTTTGGACTGTTGTTTTAGTGTGTCTGAGTGGAGGGACATGTCTATCTGTAGACTGTTGTTTTAGTGTGTCTGAGTGGAGGGACATGTCTATCTGTAGACTGTTGTTTTAGTGTGTCTGAGTGGAGGGACATGTCTATCTGTGGACTGTTGTTTTAGTGTGTCTGAGTGGAGGGACATGTCTATCTGTGGACTGTTGTTTTAGTGTGTCTGAGTGGAGGGACATGTCTATCTGTAGACTGTTGTTTTAGTGTGTCTGAGTGGAGGGACATGTCTATCTGTGGACTGTTGTTTTAGTGTGTCTGAGTGGAGGGACATGTCTATCTGTGGACTGTTGTTTTAGTGTGTCTGAGTGGAGGGACATGTCTATCTGTAGACTGTTGTTTTAGTGTGTCTGAGTGGAGGGACATGTCTATCTGTGGACTGTTGTTTTAGTGTGTCTGAGTGGAGGGACATGTCTATCTGTAGACTGTTGTTTTAGTGTGTTTGAGTGGAGGGACATGTCTATCTGTAGACTGTTGTTTTAGTGTGTCTGAGTGGAGGGACATGTCTATCTGTGGACTGTTGTTTTAGTGTGTCTGAGTGGAGGGACATGTCTATCTGTGGACTGTTGTTTTAGTGTGTCTGAGTAGAGGGACATGTCTATCTGTGGACTGTTGTTTTAGTGTGTCTGAGTGGAGGGACATGTTTATCTGTGGACTGTTGTTTTAGTGTGTCTGAGTGGAGGGACATGTCTATCTGTGGACTGTTGTTTTAGTGTGTCTGAGTGGAGGGACATGTCTATCTGTGGACTGTTGTTTTAGTGTGTCTGAGTGGAGGGACATGTCTATCTGTAGACTGTTGTTTTAGTGTGTCTGAGTGGAGGGACATGTCTATCTGTGGACTGTTGTTTTAGTGTGTCTGAGTGGAGGGACATGTCTATCTGTAGACTGTTGTTTTAGTGTGTCTGAGTGGAGGGACATGTCTATCTGTGGACTGTTGTTTTAGTGTGTCTGAGTGGAGGGACATGTCTATCTGTAGACTGTTGTTTTAGTGTGTCTGAGTGGAGGGACATGTCTATCTGTGGACTGTTGTTTTAGTGTGTCTGAGTGGAGGGACATGTCTATCTGTGGACTGTTGTTTTAGTGTGTCTGAGTGGAGGGACATGTCTATCTGTAGACTGTTGTTTTAGTGTGTCTGAGTGGAGGGACATGTCTATCTGTGGACTGTTGTTTTAGTGTGTCTGAGTGGAGGGACATGTCTATCTGTGGACTGTTGTTTTGGTGTGTCTGAGTGGAGGGGCATGTCTATCTGTGGACTGTTGTTTTAGTGTGTCTGAGTGGAGGGACATGTCTATCTGTGGACTGTTGTTTTAGTGTGTCTGAGTGGAGGGACATGTCTATCTGTGGACTGTTGTTTTAGTGTGTCTGAGTGGAGGGACATGTCTATCTGTAGACTGTTGTTTTAGTGTGTCTGAGTGGAGGGACATGTCTATCTGTGGACTGTTGTTTTAGTGTGTCTGAGTGGAGGGACATGTCTATCTGTAGACTGTTGTTTTAGTGTGTCTGAGTGGAGGGACATGTCTATCTGTGGACTGTTGTTTTAGTGTGTCTGAGTGGAGGGACATGTCTATCTGTAGACTGTTGTTTTAGTGTGTCTGAGTGGAGGGACATGTCTATCTGTGGACTGTTGTTTTAGTGTGTCTGAGTGGAGGGACATGTCTATCTGTAGACTGTTGTTTTAGTGTGTCTGAGTGGAGGGACATGTCTATCTGTGGACTGTTGTTTTAGTGTGTCTGAGTGGAGGGACATGTCTATCTGTAGACTGTTGTTTTAGTGTGTCTGAGTGGAGGGACATGTCTATCTGTGGACTGTTGTTATAGTGTGTCTGAGTGGAGGGACATGTCTATCTGTAGACTGTTGTTTTAGTGTGTCTGAGTGGAGGGACATGTCTATCTGTGGACTGTTGTTTTAGTGTGTCTGAGTGGAGGGACATGTCTATCTGTGGACTGTTGTTTTAGTGTGTCTGAGTGGAGGGACATGTCTATCTGTGGACTGTTGTTTTAGTGTGTCTGAGTGGAGGGACATGTCTATCTGTAGACTGTTGTTTTAGTGTGTCTGAGTGGAGGGACATGTCTATCTGTGGACTGTTGTTTTAGTGTGTCTGAGTGGAGGGACATGTCTATCTGTGGACTGTTGTTTTAGTGTGTCTGAGTGGAGGGACATGTCTATCTGTAGACTGTTGTTTTAGTGTGTCTGAGTGGAGGGACATGTCTATCTGTGGACTGTTGTTTTAGTGTGTCTGAGTGGAGGGACATGTCTATCTGTAGACTGTTATTTTAGTGTGTCTGAGTGGAGGGACATGTCTATCTGTGGACTGTTATTTTAGTGTGCTAGCACTATTAGAAATCCAACTCAAAGTGTTGATCTAGTACAAAACAGATATCCTCATCTTCTCATCAAAAAATTACTTGTTCCTGCCATGATTTAGCTGAAACATTGCTCACTCACTTGAAAACATACATATTTTTGGTCAATGTTATGTGATTTTTAAAACTAAGGATGAAATGCTTTCTGTATGGAGATTAAATAACTCGTTAGTTATGAAGTTTACATTGTGTTTCAGTCATTTTTTTTCAAAGTCTGCAGCATTTTCAACATCTTAAGTGGATCTTTGTATGATATAAAATTTCCTTGATATTTAATATTGAGTTATATTTTGATTTAAAAAAAACACAGGAAGCAAAATTCAAAATATAAAATTAGAATTAAAAGGCATTGGTGAAAACCTTCTTAATTCATTAATAACATTGTTATTTTAGGCTTATTACATATAGTAAATATGTGATGATTTTCTTAGGTTAGATATATGGAGTGAGTTTAAGTCTATGTATAAAGTATCAATGGAGTCTATGAAAAAATGTGCCAGAAAATGTGTCTCAAGTAAGTAGTTAGTTTCCAAATAAAAACTGTATCATCTTAACCCATTCAGGTTTCTAGGTTTCTATTTATCAGGATATTTTGGTAGTTTTTATCAATCATCATGTTTTTGTAGACTTGTGCATTAAACACCAAGGGGTAGTTGTTGTCATGATCATATGGGATTTGGATTTACAACTACCTATGCAATCAATGCCTATCACCACTAAACTTGTAAGTTTGAATCCCGATCAGGGTGAGGTGTACTGGATACAACATTATGTGATAAAGTTTGTCAGTGACTTGCAGCAGGTCAGTCGTTTTATCAGGGTGCTCCGGTTTCCTCCATCAATAAAACTGACCTCCACAATATAACTGAAATATTGTTGAAAGTGGCATTAAGCAACAAATAATTGGATATTGTGTTTTCCTTTTAGTACAAAGCAGGAATATTGTTAGATTTATTTTCAATATTTCTTTTCCAGTTAAACATTTATGCAAATATTTTAAACCAATATATTTTGAAGTTTTAAATTATGACTCATGTAAGCACAAATTTAAAATTTAAAACATTTCTGTTCTGGAACTATGTCCTTGATTTTAAGAAATATAGTAAGAAATTATTTATCTGTAATTTCACAGATTTCCGTTTAATGAGCAAATCATATGAAATATTTATACGTAAAGTACTTTTAAGATGTGTACATTACATCATTGTTTAAATAAATGATAGTATAAGATGTGTATCACCATTCAGTGTACTTTTGTTATGCTCTATATAGTCACTGTTACGTCCATCTGCTTGTGCATCCACCAATAAGAAGCGTATGGTTTCCGGATGATAATTAACTTTCGTTCAACATAAATCTTTCTACTTTTGCATGAATAGTATTTACTATTAAATACAGATCAACTTCCATTTTCACTATTGTGGTTGAGACCGTTCTTTAAAATAAAAGAAATCTGCTAAATTTATGGTTTTTAGATTATTAGTTCACCTGGACCAAAGGTCCAGGTGAACTATTGCCATCACTTGGCGTCCGTCGTCTGTCGTCTGTCGTCTGTCGTCTGTAAACTTTTCACATTTCAAGCTTCTTCTCCGAAACCACTTGGCCGATTGGAACCGAACTTAGCAGGAATGTTCCTTGGATGGTCCTCTACAAAGTTACTGTTTTTCGTTCCAGTCGAATATTCAATATGGCTGCCAGGGCCAATAATATGCTCTGATTGGCTGAAATTTCAAAGATCTTCTTCTCTGAAACTAATGAACTGACTGAACCCAAACTGTAAAGGAATGATCATTGGAATGTCCTTTACCAAGTTACTGTTTTTTATGCCGATCGGAAATCCAAGATGGCCGCCATCGCAGGACATAGATTAACATTGTACCCTATGGGAAAATGTTCAAATGCCTTCTTCTCAGAAACTACAAATATGATTAAAGCCAAACTGTACATGAATGTTCATTGGATGGTCCTCTACAATCTTAAGGTTTTTTGTTCCGATATGAAATTCAAAATGGCGGCTACGGCAGGACTTAGTTTAACATTGGACCCTATGGGAAAAATGTTTCAAAATGCTTCTTCTCTGAAACCACTTGGACAGTTGAAACCAAACTGCCCAGGAATGATCATTGGAAGGTCCTCTACAAATTTTCTGTTTTTTATGCCGATCGGAAATCCAAGATGGCCGCCACCGCAGGACATAGATTAACATTGGACCCTATGGGAAAATATTCAAATGCCTTCTTCTCAGAAACTACAAATATGATTAAAGCCAAACTGTACATGAATGTTCATTAGATGGTCCTCTACAAACTTTACGTTTTTTGTTCCGGTATGAAATTCAAAATGGCGGCTACGGCAGGACTTAGTTTAACATTGGACCCTATGGGAAAAATGTTTCAAAACGCTTCTTCTCTGAAACCACTTGGATAATTGAAACCAAACTGCATAGGAATGATCATTGGAAGGTCCTCTACAAATTTTATGTTTTTTATGCCGATCGGAAATCCAAGATGGCCGCCACCGCAATACATAGATTAACATTGGACCCTATGGGAAAATATTCAAATGCCTTCTACTCAGAAACTACAAATATGATTAAAGCCAAACTGTACATGAATGTTCATTAGATGGTCCTCTACAAACTTTACGTTTTTTGTTCCGGTATGAAATTCAAAATGGCGGCTACGGCAGGACTTAGTTTAACATTGGACCCTATGGGGAAAATGTTTCAAAACGCTTCTTCTCTGAAACCACTTGGATAATTGAAACCAAACTGCCTAGGAATGATCATTGGAAGGTCCTCTACAAATTTTATGTTTTTTATGCCGATCGGAAATCCAAGATGGCCGCCACCGCAATACATAGATTAACATTGGACCCTATGGGAAAATGTTCAAATGCCTTCTACTCAGAAACTACAAATATGATTAAAGCCAAACTGTACATGAATGTTCATTGGATGGTCCTCTACAATCTAAAGGTTTTTTGTTCCGATATGAAATTCAAAATGGCGGCTACGGCAGGACTTAGTTTAACATTGGACCCTATGGGAAAAATGTTTCAAAATGCTTCTTCTCTGAAACCACTTGGACAGTTGAAACCAAACTGCCCAGGAATGATCATTGGAAGGTCCTCTACAAATTATCTGTTTTTTATGCCGGTCGGAAATCCAAGATGGCCGCCACCGCAGGACATAGATTAACATTGGACCCTATGGGAAAATATTCAAATGCCTTCTACTCAGAAACTACAAATATGATTAAAGCCAAACTGTACATGAATGTTCATTAGATGGTCCTCTACAAACTTTACGTTTTTTGTTCCGGTATGAAATTCAAAATGGCGGCTACGGCAGGACTTAGTTTAACATTGGACCCTATGGGAAAAATGTTTCAAAACACTTCTTCTCTGAAACCACTTGGATAATTGAAACCAAACTGCCTAGGAATGATCATTGGAAGGTCCTCTACAAATTTTATGTTTTTTATGCCGATCGGAAATCCAAGATGGCCGCCACCGCAGGACATAGATTAACATTGGACCCTATGGGAAAATATTCAAATGCCTTCTACTCAGAAACTACAAATATGATTAAAGCCAAACTGTACATGAATGTTCATTAGATGGTCCTCTACAAACTTTACGTTTTTTGTTCCGATATGAAATTCAAAATGGCGGCTACGGCAGGACTTAGTTTAACATTGGACCCTATGGGAAAAATGTTTCAAAACGCTTCTTCTCTGAAACCACTTGGATAATTGAAACCAAACTGCCTAGGAATGATCATTGGAAGGTCCTCTACAAATTTTATGTTTTTTATGCCGATCGGAAATCCAAGATGGCCGCCACCGCAATACATAGATTAACATTGGACCCTATGGGAAAATGTTCAAATGCCTTCTTCTCAGAAACTACAAATATGATTAAAGCCAAACTGTACATGAATGTTCATTGGATGGTCCTCTACAATCTTAAGGTTTTTTGTTCCGATATGAAATTCAAAATGGCGGCTACGGCAGGACTTAGTTTAACATTGGACCCTATGGGAAAAATGTTTCAAAATGCTTCTTCTCTGAAACCACTTGGACAGTTGAAACCAAACTGCCCAGGAATGATCATTGGAAGGTCCTCTACAAATTTTCTGTTTTTTATGCCGGTCGGAAATCCAAGATGGCCGCCACCGCAGGACATAGATTAACATTGGACCCTATGGGAAAATATTCAAATGCCTTCTTCTCAGAAACTACAAATATGATTAAAGCCAAACTGTACATGAACGTTCATTGGATGGTCCTCTACAAATTTACGTTTTTTGTTCCGGTATGAAATTCAAAATGGCGGCTACGGCAGGACTTAGTTTAACATTGGACCCTATGGGGAAAATGTTTCAAAACGCTTCTTCTCTGAAACCACTTGGATAATTGAAACCAAACTGCCCAGGAATGATCATTGGAAGGTCCTCTACAAGGTGTGTGTTTTTTATGCCGATCGGAAATCCAAGATGGCCACCACCGCAGGACATAGATTAACATTGGACCCTATGGGAAAATGTTCAAATGCCTTCTTCTCAGAAACTACAAATATGATTAAAGCCAAACTGTACATGAATGTTCATTGAATGGTCCTCTACAAAATTTACGTTTTTTATTCTGATATGAAATTCAAAATGGCGGCTACGGCAGGACTTAGTTTAACATTGGACCCTATGGGAAAAATGTTTCAAAATGCTTCTTCTCTGAAACCACTTGGACAGTTGAAACCAAACTGCCCAGGAATGATCATTGGAAGGTCCTCTACAAGGTGTGTGTTTTTTATGCCGATCGGAAATCCAAGATGGCTGCCACCACAGGTCATAGTATTAACACAGAACCATATGGGGAAAATACAGAAATATATTCTTCTCTGAAGCTATTGCACTGATTGAACCTAAACTGTGCATCAATCATTGGAAGGTCCTTTACAAACTTGGTGTTTTTTATGTTGGTCGTAATTCCAAGATGACTACCACTGCAGTACATAGTTTTTACATAGGACCAATTGTTTTTTTTTATTACCAGGTGAACGATACAGGCTCTTGAGAGCCTCTGGTTATTTTAGTTTTCCTCAACAAATATCACAGAAGTATTTTATATCATCAATTTTAATTTTACAGGTAAAGATCTGTTTTCAAAATACTGATTTTTTTCAAAAGCGAGGGCCCGGGTGGCTCAATGAGTTAGATAGTTGGATTACCTAACAACTTATACAAACCTATCACCAATAAGGCGTGGGTTCGCACCCGGCTTTGTAAATTACAAAAAAGGGTGCACTCTACTCGCAGCTGCAAGTGATAAAGTTTACCAGTTGCTTGCCCATGGTCGGTGGTTCCCTCCGGGTACTCCGGCTTCTTCCACCACTAAAACTGGTCGCCATGATATACTAGTAGCTGAAATATTGCAAAACGTGGCGTTAAGAACAATAAATCAATCAATCAATCTTTTCAAAAGTGATGCCCCTTTAAAATAGGAAAATCAGCAAAACTTCAGTTTGCATCAAATTGTATCTTTCTATTTTGGCCAAAATTTTAGTGACCACATGAGAAGTTCTATTTTCACTATGAATACTGATTCTGTTCAGGAGTTATGCCCCTATAAAATAGGTAAATCAGCAAAATGGAAAGGTTTCCAGAGGATAACTTTATTTTGTATCGAGTCGTATATTTCTTGTTTGGCATATGTATGAGGGTCAAGTCAAATTTTTAATATAGTGGAAAATACCCTTCAAGTCTTAAGCCCTTTTATAATAGGAAAATCAACTAAATTGATAGTTGCCAGACGAGAACTCCATTTTGTATCAACATGTATTTTTCTATTTTGGCAGAAGTATTATTGACCAAAAATAGATGAAATTGGATTTTAGATAATGTCGTCAATACTGTTCTGGAGTTATTCCTCTTGATAAGAGGAAAATCTGCAGAATTATTAGTTTCTGAATTAGCATATATCTTTATAAATACCTAGGTCAGTGGTATGTTAAACATTTTCTTTTGTGTTTGGCCTTTTTTTAGCTCACCTGACCCAAAGGGCCATGTGAGGTATTGCTATTACTGGGAATCCGTCGTCCTTCCGTTAACTTTTTCATATTTTAATCTTCTCCTCTGAAACAACTTGGCCAAATGGAACCAAACTTGGCAGAAAGCATCTATATAAGGTCCTCTATAAATTTTCTTCATTTCGTCCCATTCCGCCAACAAATATGGCCACCAAGGACAATTCTTGTTTCTGATTGGCTAATGTTAAAAAAAATCTTCTCCTCTGAAACTGCTTGGCCAAATGGAGCCAAACTTGGCAGGAAGCATCTATGTAAGATCCTCTATAAAACTTCTTCATTTGGTTCCATTCGGCCAACAAACATGGCCATTGTTACTAAAAATAGAACATATGGTAAAATTGCACGTTTTTGGTAATAACTCAAAAACCGTTACTAATATCAGAAATCTGACAGGGTAATAATGATCAGCACAGCAAGATCTAACTACCCTGAAATTTTGAAGAAAATCTGATTACCTATCTTGGAGTTTTTGCCCTTTTTTCATCAAATTTTCAAAATTTTAATACTTTTTCGTTTTTTATTTCAAAAACTATAAGAGATAGATGTTAAGTTTAAACAGCAAACATGTGCAGCATGTCAAGATTTACCTAGCCTGCAATTTTGAAGTAAATCTGATTACCCATCTTGAAGTTATTGCCCTTTTTTCATCAAATTTTAAAAATGTTAATACTTTTCATCCTTTATTTCAAAAACTATAAGAGATAGATGTTAAGTGTAAACTGAAAACATGTTCAGCTTGTCAAGATCTACATGCCCTGTAATTTTGAAGTAAATCTGAATACCTGTCTAAGAGTTATTGCCCTTTTTTCATTACTATTTTTTTTTAATTTAAACATTTTTGTCTGATATTTCAAAAACTATTAGAGATAAAGGTTAAGTTTAAGTTAAAAAATGCAGCATATCAAGATCTACCTACCCTGCAATTTTGAAGTTAATCTGAGTACCCAATTTGGAGTTATTGCTCTTTTTTCATCAAATTTTCAAAATTTTAATACTTTTTGTCCTTTATTTCAAAAACTATAAGAGATAGATGTTAAGTTTAAACTGCAAACATGTTCAGCTTGTCAAGATCTACATGCCCTGCAATTTTGAAGTAAATCTGATTACCCGTCTAGGAGTTATTGCCCTTTTTTCATCATTTTTTAGCTCACCTGGCCCAAAGGGCCATGTGAGGTATTGCCATCACTTGGCGTCCGTCGTCCGTTCGTTAACTTTTTCATATTTTAATCTTCTCCACTGAAACAACTTGGCCAAATGGAACCAAACTTGGCAGTAAGCATCTATGTAAGGTCCTCTATAAAGTTTCTCCATTTCGTTCCGTTCCACCAACAAATATGGCCGCCACAGGCAATTCTTGTTTCTGACTGGTTACTGTTTAAAAGGTTACTGTTTAAAAAAAAATCTTCTCCTCTGAAACTGCTTGGCAAAATGGAGCCAAACTTGGCAGGAAGCATCTATGTAAGATCCTCTATAAAGCTTATTTTATTCATTTGGTTCCATTTGGCCAGCAAACATGGCCACCAAGATTAATTCTTTTTTCTGATTGGCTAATGTTAAAAAAATCTTCTCCTCTGAAACAGCTTGGCCAAATGGATCCAAAATTGGCAGGAAGCATCTATGTAAGGTCCAAACCTGGCATAGATGGTCCCTGGGTGTGTCCCTTTCAAAATTGTGTCTGACAGCCCCACCCTCCATTCAAGATGGCTGCTGTTTTTTAAGGTAATGATTATCTCCCTTTGAAATTTGCTTCAGTATCATTCTATTGTCAGGTGAGCGATACAGGCTCAGTGGGCTGAGCCTCTATTATTATTATAAATTTAAAACTGAATGCCACAATATAACTGAAATATTGTTGAAAGGGGCATTAAACACCATAACCCTAACACCTATCACTGTAAATTTAGAAATTTACATGATGAAATAGTGAGAATCCAAGACCACAGACGGAAATTATTACGATGGCATCCTTTAAAAAAATAGTTATATAGATCTAGGTGAAATATCGGAGGAACAACAAATAATATTTATCACACTTGTCATGCGAATGTCATAGGAAAAGTAAATATAAATAGGAGATGAAATATTGATAAAATGTACATTATTTTAATTACATTTTCCTTATTCATTCATACCCTTTTCACACATAAAGGTACTTTTGATACACATCACTGACAGTGTGTGTGTACTTTAGATTACATGATATTACATATTCTATTTTTTTAGATGTTTAAAGAGTTATGATCAGGTATGGATAGGATTAATCCCATGGCAAATCAGCATCAATAGAGGTTAATGAAAGTGACAAAATTAATAAATTGATTAACAATATACATCATCTACAAGCATGAAGTACGGCTTGTGTTTATCTGTACATGCATGTGACCGAGCTGGTCGGTACGAAAATGCCTTTCATGGATGCTTAATTAGCAGTCCTTATATTTTTCCTCTCACTCAAGTTCATAATTCATTCCAGATAATAGAAATAGACAAAAACACATTTCATTTGTTTCACTTTATTAAGACACATCTATGGCAGGAAACTGTTGTCTAAATAATCAATATTTACACCAGGTGACATTGTATCAGTGTGTTATTAGTTCACCTGGACCAAAGGTCCAGGTGAACTATTGCCATCACTTGGCGTCCGTCGTCTGTAAACTTTTCACATTTCAAGCTTCTTCTCCGAAATCACTGGGCCGATTGGAACCAAACTTAGCAGGATTGTTCCTTGGATGGTCCTCTACAAAGTTACTGTTTTTCGTTCCAGTCGGATATTCAATATGGCTGCCAGGGCCAATAATATGCTCTGATTGGCTGAAATTTCAAAGATCTTCTTCTCTGAAACTAATGAACTGACTGAACCCAAACTGTAAATGAAAGATCATTGGAATGTCCTTTACCAAGTTACTGTTTTTTATGCCGATCGGAAATCCAAGATGCAGCCATCGCAGGACATAGATTAACATTGGACCCTATGGGAAAATGTTCAAATGCCTTCTTCTCAGAAACTACAAATATGATTAAAGCCAAACTGTACATGAATGTTCATTGGATGGTCCTCTACAATCTTAAGGTTTTTTGTTCCGATATGAAATTCAAAATGGCGGATACGGCAGTACTTAGTTTAACATTGGACCCTATGGGAAAAATGTTTCAAAATGCTTCTTCTCTGAAACCACTTGGACAATTGAAACCAAACTGCCCAGGAATGATCATTGGAAGGTCCTCTACAAAGTATCTGTTTTTTATGCCGATCGGAAATCCAAGATGGCCGCCACCGCAGGACATAGATTAACATTGGACCCTATGGGAAAATGTTCAAATGCCTTCTTCTCAGAAACTACAAATATGATTAAAGCCAAACTGTACATGAATGTTCATTGGATGGTCCTCTACAAACTTTACGTTTTTTGTTCCGATATGAAATTCAAAATGGCGGCTACGGCAGGACTTAGTTTAACATTGGACCCTATGGGAAAAATGTTTCAAAACGCGTCTTCTCTGAAACCACTAGAACAGTTGAAACCAAACTGCCCAGGAATGATCATTGGAAGGTCCTCTACAAATTTTATGTTTTTTATGCCGATCGGAAATCCAAGATGGCCGCCACCGCAGGACATAGATTAACATTGGACCCTATGGGAAAATATTCAAATGCCTTCTACTCAGAAACTACAAATATGATTAAAGCCAAACTGTACATGAATGTTCATTAGATGGTCCTCTACAAACTTTACGTTTTTTGTTCCGATATGAAATTCAAAATGGCGGCTACGGCAGGACTTAGTTTAACATTGGACCCTATGGGAAAAATGTTTCAAAACGCTTCTTCTCTGAAACCACTTGGATAATTGAAACCAAACTGCCTAGGAATGATCATTGGAAGGTCCTCTACAAATTTTATGTTTTTTATGCCGATCGGAAATCCAAGATGGCCGCCACCGCAATACATAGATTAACATTGGACCCTATGGGAAAATGTTCAAATGCCTTCTTCTCAGAAACTACAAATATGATTAAAGCCAAACTGTACATGAATGTTCATTGGATGGTCCTCTACAATCTTAAGGTTTTTTGTTCCGATATGAAATTCAAAATGGCGGCTACGGCAGGACTTAGTTTAACATTGGACCCTATGGGAAAAATGTTTCAAAATGCTTCTTCTCTGAAACCACTTGGACAGTTGAAACCAAACTGCCCAGGAATGATCATTGGAAGGTCCTCTACAAATTTTCTGTTTTTTATGCCGGTCGGAAATCCAAGATGGCCGCCACCGCAGGACATAGATTAACATTGGACCCTATGGGAAAATATTCAAATGCCTTCTTCTCAGAAACTACAAATATGATTAAAGCCAAACTGTACATGAACGTTCATTGGATGGTCCTCTACAAATTTACGTTTTTTGTTCCGGTATGAAATTCAAAATGGCGGCTACGGCAGGACTTAGTTTAACATTGGACCCTATGGGGAAAATGTTTCAAAACGCTTCTTCTCTGAAACCACTTGGATAATTGAAACCAAACTGCCCAGGAATGATCATTGGAAGGTCCTCTACAAGGTGTGTGTTTTTTATGCCGATCGGAAATCCAAGATGGCCACCACCGCAGGACATAGATTAACATTGGACCCTATGGGAAAATGTTCAAATGCCTTCTTCTCAGAAACTACAAATATGATTAAAGCCAAACTGTACATGAATGTTCATTGAATGGTCCTCTACAAAATTTACGTTTTTTATTCTGATATGAAATTCAAAATGGCGGCTACGGCAGGACTTAGTTTAACATTGGACCCTATGGGAAAAATGTTTCAAAATGCTTCTTCTCTGAAACCACTTGGACAGTTGAAACCAAACTGCCCAGGAATGATCATTGGAAGGTCCTCTACAAGGTGTGTGTTTTTTATGCCGATCGGAAATCCAAGATGGCTGCCACCACAGGTCATAGTATTAACACAGAACCATATGGGGAAAATACAGAAATATATTCTTCTCTGAAGCTATTGCACTGATTGAACCTAAACTGTGCATCAATCATTGGAAGGTCCTTTACAAACTTGGTGTTTTTTATGTTGGTCGTAATTCCAAGATGACTACCACTGCAGTACATAGTTTTTACATAGGACCAATTGTTTTTTTTTATTACCAGGTGAACGATACAGGCTCTTGAGAGCCTCTGGTTATTTTAGTTTTCCTCAACAAATATCACAGAAGTATTTTATATCATCAATTTTAATTTTACAGGTAAAGATCTGTTTTCAAAATACTGATTTTTTTCAAAAGCGAGGGCCCGGGTGGCTCAATGAGTTAGATAGTTGGATTACCTAACAACTTATACAAACCTATCACCAATAAGGCGTGGGTTCGCACCCGGCTTTGTAAATTACAAAAAAGGGTGCACTCTACTCGCAGCTGCAAGTGATAAAGTTTACCAGTTGCTTGCCCATGGTCGGTGGTTCCCTCCGGGTACTCCGGCTTCTTCCACCACTAAAACTGGTCGCCATGATATACTAGTAGCTGAAATATTGCAAAACGTGGCGTTAAGAACAATAAATCAATCAATCAATCTTTTCAAAAGTGATGCCCCTTTAAAATAGGAAAATCAGCAAAACTTCAGTTTGCATCAAATTGTATCTTTCTATTTTGGCCAAAATTTTAGTGACCACATGAGAAGTTCTATTTTCACTATGAATACTGATTCTGTTCAGGAGTTATGCCCCTATAAAATAGGTAAATCAGCAAAATGGAAAGGTTTCCAGAGGATAACTTTATTTTGTATCGAGTCGTATATTTCTTGTTTGGCATATGTATGAGGGTCAAGTCAAATTTTTAATATAGTGGAAAATACCCTTCAAGTCTTAAGCCCTTTTATAATAGGAAAATCAACTAAATTGATAGTTGCCAGACGAGAACTCCATTTTGTATCAACATGTATTTTTCTATTTTGGCAGAAGTATTATTGACCAAAAATAGATGAAATTGGATTTTAGATAATGTCGTCAATACTGTTCTGGAGTTATTCCTCTTGATAAGAGGAAAATCTGCAGAATTATTAGTTTCTGAATTAGCATATATCTTTATAAATACCTAGGTCAGTGGTATGTTAAACATTTTCTTTTGTGTTTGGCCTTTTTTTAGCTCACCTGACCCAAAGGGCCATGTGAGGTATTGCTATTACTGGGAATCCGTCGTCCTTCCGTTAACTTTTTCATATTTTAATCTTCTCCTCTGAAACAACTTGGCCAAATGGAACCAAACTTGGCAGAAAGCATCTATATAAGGTCCTCTATAAATTTTCTTCATTTCGTCCCATTCCGCCAACAAATATGGCCACCAAGGACAATTCTTGTTTCTGATTGGCTAATGTTAAAAAAAATCTTCTCCTCTGAAACTGCTTGGCCAAATGGAGCCAAACTTGGCAGGAAGCATCTATGTAAGATCCTCTATAAAACTTCTTCATTTGGTTCCATTCGGCCAACAAACATGGCCATTGTTACTAAAAATAGAACATATGGTAAAATTGCACGTTTTTGGTAATAACTCAAAAACCGTTACTAATATCAGAAATCTGACAGGGTAATAATGATCAGCACAGCAAGATCTAACTACCCTGAAATTTTGAAGAAAATCTGATTACCTATCTTGGAGTTTTTGCCCTTTTTTCATCAAATTTTCAAAATTTTAATACTTTTTCGTTTTTTATTTCAAAAACTATAAGAGATAGATGTTAAGTTTAAACAGCAAACATGTGCAGCATGTCAAGATTTACCTAGCCTGCAATTTTGAAGTAAATCTGATTACCCATCTTGAAGTTATTGCCCTTTTTTCATCAAATTTTAAAAATGTTAATACTTTTCATCCTTTATTTCAAAAACTATAAGAGATAGATGTTAAGTGTAAACTGAAAACATGTTCAGCTTGTCAAGATCTACATGCCCTGTAATTTTGAAGTAAATCTGAATACCTGTCTAAGAGTTATTGCCCTTTTTTCATTACTATTTTTTTTTAATTTAAACATTTTTGTCTGATATTTCAAAAACTATTAGAGATAAAGGTTAAGTTTAAGTTAAAAAATGCAGCATATCAAGATCTACCTACCCTGCAATTTTGAAGTTAATCTGAGTACCCAATTTGGAGTTATTGCTCTTTTTTCATCAAATTTTCAAAATTTTAATACTTTTTGTCCTTTATTTCAAAAACTATAAGAGATAGATGTTAAGTTTAAACTGCAAACATGTTCAGCTTGTCAAGATCTACATGCCCTGCAATTTTGAAGTAAATCTGATTACCCGTCTAGGAGTTATTGCCCTTTTTTCATCATTTTTTAGCTCACCTGGCCCAAAGGGCCATGTGAGGTATTGCCATCACTTGGCGTCCGTCGTCCGTTCGTTAACTTTTTCATATTTTAATCTTCTCCACTGAAACAACTTGGCCAAATGGAACCAAACTTGGCAGTAAGCATCTATGTAAGGTCCTCTATAAAGTTTCTCCATTTCGTTCCGTTCCACCAACAAATATGGCCGCCACAGGCAATTCTTGTTTCTGACTGGTTACTGTTTAAAAGGTTACTGTTTAAAAAAAAATCTTCTCCTCTGAAACTGCTTGGCAAAATGGAGCCAAACTTGGCAGGAAGCATCTATGTAAGATCCTCTATAAAGCTTATTTTATTCATTTGGTTCCATTTGGCCAGCAAACATGGCCACCAAGATTAATTCTTTTTTCTGATTGGCTAATGTTAAAAAAATCTTCTCCTCTGAAACAGCTTGGCCAAATGGATCCAAAATTGGCAGGAAGCATCTATGTAAGGTCCAAACCTGGCATAGATGGTCCCTGGGTGTGTCCCTTTCAAAATTGTGTCTGACAGCCCCACCCTCCATTCAAGATGGCTGCTGTTTTTTAAGGTAATGATTATCTCCCTTTGAAATTTGCTTCAGTATCATTCTATTGTCAGGTGAGCGATACAGGCTCAGTGGGCTGAGCCTCTATTATTATTATAAATTTAAAACTGAATGCCACAATATAACTGAAATATTGTTGAAAGGGGCATTAAACACCATAACCCTAACACCTATCACTGTAAATTTAGAAATTTACATGATGAAATAGTGAGAATCCAAGACCACAGACGGAAATTATTACGATGGCATCCTTTAAAAAAATAGTTATATAGATCTAGGTGAAATATCGGAGGAACAACAAATAATATTTATCACACTTGTCATGCGAATGTCATAGGAAAAGTAAATATAAATAGGAGATGAAATATTGATAAAATGTACATTATTTTAATTACATTTTCCTTATTCATTCATACCCTTTTCACACATAAAGGTACTTTTGATACACATCACTGACAGTGTGTGTGTACTTTAGATTACATGATATTACATATTCTATTTTTTTAGATGTTTAAAGAGTTATGATCAGGTATGGATAGGATTAATCCCATGGCAAATCAGCATCAATAGAGGTTAATGAAAGTGACAAAATTAATAAATTGATTAACAATATACATCATCTACAAGCATGAAGTACGGCTTGTGTTTATCTGTACATGCATGTGACCGAGCTGGTCGGTACGAAAATGCCTTTCATGGATGCTTAATTAGCAGTCCTTATATTTTTCCTCTCACTCAAGTTCATAATTCATTCCAGATAATAGAAATAGACAAAAACACATTTCATTTGTTTCACTTTATTAAGACACATCTATGGCAGGAAACTGTTGTCTAAATAATCAATATTTACACCAGGTGACATTGTATCAGTGTGTTATTAGTTCACCTGGACCAAAGGTCCAGGTGAACTATTGCCATCACTTGGCGTCCGTCGTCTGTAAACTTTTCACATTTCAAGCTTCTTCTCCGAAATCACTGGGCCGATTGGAACCAAACTTAGCAGGATTGTTCCTTGGATGGTCCTCTACAAAGTTACTGTTTTTCGTTCCAGTCGGATATTCAATATGGCTGCCAGGGCCAATAATATGCTCTGATTGGCTGAAATTTCAAAGATCTTCTTCTCTGAAACTAATGAACTGACTGAACCCAAACTGTAAATGAAAGATCATTGGAATGTCCTTTACCAAGTTACTGTTTTTTATGCCGATCGGAAATCCAAGATGCAGCCATCGCAGGACATAGATTAACATTGGACCCTATGGGAAAATGTTCAAATGCCTTCTTCTCAGAAACTACAAATATGATTAAAGCCAAACTGTACATGAATGTTCATTGGATGGTCCTCTACAATCTTAAGGTTTTTTGTTCCGATATGAAATTCAAAATGGCGGATACGGCAGTACTTAGTTTAACATTGGACCCTATGGGAAAAATGTTTCAAAATGCTTCTTCTCTGAAACCACTTGGACAATTGAAACCAAACTGCCCAGGAATGATCATTGGAAGGTCCTCTACAAAGTATCTGTTTTTTATGCCGATCGGAAATCCAAGATGGCCGCCACCGCAGGACATAGATTAACATTGGACCCTATGGGAAAATGTTCAAATGCCTTCTTCTCAGAAACTACAAATATGATTAAAGCCAAACTGTACATGAATGTTCATTGGATGGTCCTCTACAAACTTTACGTTTTTTGTTCTGATATGAAATTCAAAATGGCGGCTACGGCAGGACTTAGTTTAACATTGGACCCTATGGGAAAAATGTTTCAAAACGCGTCTTCTCTGAAACCACTAGAACAGTTGAAACCAAACTGCCCAGGAATGATCATTGGAAGGTCCTCTACAAATTTTATGTTTTTTATGCCGATCGGAAATCCAAGATGGCCGCCACCGCAGGACATAGATTAACATTGGACCCTATGGGAAAATATTCAAATGCCTTCTACTCAGAAACTACAAATATGATTAAAGCCAAACTGTACATGAATGTTCATTAGATGGTCCTCTACAAACTTTACGTTTTTTGTTCCGATATGAAATTCAAAATGGCGGCTACGGCAGGACTTAGTTTAACATTGGACCCTATGGGAAAAATGTTTCAAAACGCTTCTTCTCTGAAACCACTTGGATAATTGAAACCAAACTGCCTAGGAATGATCATTGGAAGGTCCTCTACAAATTTTATGTTTTTTATGCCGATCGGAAATCCAAGATGGCCGCCACCGCAATACATAGATTAACATTGGACCCTATGGGAAAATGTTCAAATGCCTTCTTCTCAGAAACTACAAATATGATTAAAGCCAAACTGTACATGAATGTTCATTGGATGGTCCTCTACAATCTTAAGGTTTTTTGTTCCGATATGAAATTCAAAATGGCGGCTACGGCAGGACTTAGTTTAACATTGGACCCTATGGGAAAAATGTTTCAAAATGCTTCTTCTCTGAAACCACTTGGACAGTTGAAACCAAACTGCCCAGGAATGATCATTGGAAGGTCCTCTACAAATTTTCTGTTTTTTATGCCGGTCGGAAATCCAAGATGGCCGCCACCGCAGGACATAGATTAACATTGGACCCTATGGGAAAATATTCAAATGCCTTCTTCTCAGAAACTACAAATATGATTAAAGCCAAACTGTACATGAACGTTCATTGGATGGTCCTCTACAAATTTACGTTTTTTGTTCCGGTATGAAATTCAAAATGGCGGCTACGGCAGGACTTAGTTTAACATTGGACCCTATGGGGAAAATGTTTCAAAACGCTTCTTCTCTGAAACCACTTGGATAATTGAAACCAAACTGCCCAGGAATGATCATTGGAAGGTCCTCTACAAGGTGTGTGTTTTTTATGCCGATCGGAAATCCAAGATGGCCACCACCGCAGGACATAGATTAACATTGGACCCTATGGGAAAATGTTCAAATGCCTTCTTCTCAGAAACTACAAATATGATTAAAGCCAAACTGTACATGAATGTTCATTGAATGGTCCTCTACAAAATTTACGTTTTTTATTCTGATATGAAATTCAAAATGGCGGCTACGGCAGGACTTAGTTTAACATTGGACCCTATGGGAAAAATGTTTCAAAATGCTTCTTCTCTGAAACCACTTGGACAGTTGAAACCAAACTGCCCAGGAATGATCATTGGAAGGTCCTCTACAAGGTGTGTGTTTTTTATGCCGATCGGAAATCCAAGATGGCTGCCACCACAGGTCATAGTATTAACACAGAACCATATGGGGAAAATACAGAAATATATTCTTCTCTGAAGCTATTGCACTGATTGAACCTAAACTGTGCATCAATCATTGGAAGGTCCTTTACAAACTTGGTGTTTTTTATGTTGGTCGTAATTCCAAGATGACTACCACTGCAGTACATAGTTTTTACATAGGACCAATTGTTTTTTTTTATTACCAGGTGAACGATACAGGCTCTTGAGAGCCTCTGGTTATTTTAGTTTTCCTCAACAAATATCACAGAAGTATTTTATATCATCAATTTTAATTTTACAGGTAAAGATCTGTTTTCAAAATACTGATTTTTTTCAAAAGCGAGGGCCCGGGTGGCTCAATGAGTTAGATAGTTGGATTACCTAACAACTTATACAAACCTATCACCAATAAGGCGTGGGTTCGCACCCGGCTTTGTAAATTACAAAAAAGGGTGCACTCTACTCGCAGCTGCAAGTGATAAAGTTTACCAGTTGCTTGCCCATGGTCGGTGGTTCCCTCCGGGTACTCCGGCTTCTTCCACCACTAAAACTGGTCGCCATGATATACTAGTAGCTGAAATATTGCAAAACGTGGCGTTAAGAACAATAAATCAATCAATCAATCTTTTCAAAAGTGATGCCCCTTTAAAATAGGAAAATCAGCAAAACTTCAGTTTGCATCAAATTGTATCTTTCTATTTTGGCCAAAATTTTAGTGACCACATGAGAAGTTCTATTTTCACTATGAATACTGATTCTGTTCAGGAGTTATGCCCCTATAAAATAGGTAAATCAGCAAAATGGAAAGGTTTCCAGAGGATAACTTTATTTTGTATCGAGTCGTATATTTCTTGTTTGGCATATGTATGAGGGTCAAGTCAAATTTTTAATATAGTGGAAAATACCCTTCAAGTCTTAAGCCCTTTTATAATAGGAAAATCAACTAAATTGATAGTTGCCAGACGAGAACTCCATTTTGTATCAACATGTATTTTTCTATTTTGGCAGAAGTATTATTGACCAAAAATAGATGAAATTGGATTTTAGATAATGTCGTCAATACTGTTCTGGAGTTATTCCTCTTGATAAGAGGAAAATCTGCAGAATTATTAGTTTCTGAATTAGCATATATCTTTATAAATACCTAGGTCAGTGGTATGTTAAACATTTTCTTTTGTGTTTGGCCTTTTTTTAGCTCACCTGACCCAAAGGGCCATGTGAGGTATTGCTATTACTGGGAATCCGTCGTCCTTCCGTTAACTTTTTCATATTTTAATCTTCTCCTCTGAAACAACTTGGCCAAATGGAACCAAACTTGGCAGAAAGCATCTATATAAGGTCCTCTATAAATTTTCTTCATTTCGTCCCATTCCGCCAACAAATATGGCCACCAAGGACAATTCTTGTTTCTGATTGGCTAATGTTAAAAAAAATCTTCTCCTCTGAAACTGCTTGGCCAAATGGAGCCAAACTTGGCAGGAAGCATCTATGTAAGATCCTCTATAAAACTTCTTCATTTGGTTCCATTCGGCCAACAAACATGGCCATTGTTACTAAAAATAGAACATATGGTAAAATTGCACGTTTTTGGTAATAACTCAAAAACCGTTACTAATATCAGAAATCTGACAGGGTAATAATGATCAGCACAGCAAGATCTAACTACCCTGAAATTTTGAAGAAAATCTGATTACCTATCTTGGAGTTTTTGCCCTTTTTTCATCAAATTTTCAAAATTTTAATACTTTTTCGTTTTTTATTTCAAAAACTATAAGAGATAGATGTTAAGTTTAAACAGCAAACATGTGCAGCATGTCAAGATTTACCTAGCCTGCAATTTTGAAGTAAATCTGATTACCCATCTTGAAGTTATTGCCCTTTTTTCATCAAATTTTAAAAATGTTAATACTTTTCATCCTTTATTTCAAAAACTATAAGAGATAGATGTTAAGTGTAAACTGAAAACATGTTCAGCTTGTCAAGATCTACATGCCCTGTAATTTTGAAGTAAATCTGAATACCTGTCTAAGAGTTATTGCCCTTTTTTCATTACTATTTTTTTTTAATTTAAACATTTTTGTCTGATATTTCAAAAACTATTAGAGATAAAGGTTAAGTTTAAGTTAAAAAATGCAGCATATCAAGATCTACCTACCCTGCAATTTTGAAGTTAATCTGAGTACCCAATTTGGAGTTATTGCTCTTTTTTCATCAAATTTTCAAAATTTTAATACTTTTTGTCCTTTATTTCAAAAACTATAAGAGATAGATGTTAAGTTTAAACTGCAAACATGTTCAGCTTGTCAAGATCTACATGCCCTGCAATTTTGAAGTAAATCTGATTACCCGTCTAGGAGTTATTGCCCTTTTTTCATCATTTTTTAGCTCACCTGGCCCAAAGGGCCATGTGAGGTATTGCCATCACTTGGCGTCCGTCGTCCGTTCGTTAACTTTTTCATATTTTAATCTTCTCCACTGAAACAACTTGGCCAAATGGAACCAAACTTGGCAGTAAGCATCTATGTAAGGTCCTCTATAAAGTTTCTCCATTTCGTTCCGTTCCACCAACAAATATGGCCGCCACAGGCAATTCTTGTTTCTGACTGGTTACTGTTTAAAAGGTTACTGTTTAAAAAAAAATCTTCTCCTCTGAAACTGCTTGGCAAAATGGAGCCAAACTTGGCAGGAAGCATCTATGTAAGATCCTCTATAAAGCTTATTTTATTCATTTGGTTCCATTTGGCCAGCAAACATGGCCACCAAGATTAATTCTTTTTTCTGATTGGCTAATGTTAAAAAAATCTTCTCCTCTGAAACAGCTTGGCCAAATGGATCCAAAATTGGCAGGAAGCATCTATGTAAGGTCCAAACCTGGCATAGATGGTCCCTGGGTGTGTCCCTTTCAAAATTGTGTCTGACAGCCCCACCCTCCATTCAAGATGGCTGCTGTTTTTTAAGGTAATGATTATCTCCCTTTGAAATTTGCTTCAGTATCATTCTATTGTCAGGTGAGCGATACAGGCTCAGTGGGCTGAGCCTCTATTATTATTATAAATTTAAAACTGAATGCCACAATATAACTGAAATATTGTTGAAAGGGGCATTAAACACCATAACCCTAACACCTATCACTGTAAATTTAGAAATTTACATGATGAAATAGTGAGAATCCAAGACCACAGACGGAAATTATTACGATGGCATCCTTTAAAAAAATAGTTATATAGATCTAGGTGAAATATCGGAGGAACAACAAATAATATTTATCACACTTGTCATGCGAATGTCATAGGAAAAGTAAATATAAATAGGAGATGAAATATTGATAAAATGTACATTATTTTAATTACATTTTCCTTATTCATTCATACCCTTTTCACACATAAAGGTACTTTTGATACACATCACTGACAGTGTGTGTGTACTTTAGATTACATGATATTACATATTCTATTTTTTTAGATGTTTAAAGAGTTATGATCAGGTATGGATAGGATTAATCCCATGGCAAATCAGCATCAATAGAGGTTAATGAAAGTGACAAAATTAATAAATTGATTAACAATATACATCATCTACAAGCATGAAGTACGGCTTGTGTTTATCTGTACATGCATGTGACCGAGCTGGTCGGTACGAAAATGCCTTTCATGGATGCTTAATTAGCAGTCCTTATATTTTTCCTCTCACTCAAGTTCATAATTCATTCCAGATAATAGAAATAGACAAAAACACATTTCATTTGTTTCACTTTATTAAGACACATCTATGGCAGGAAACTGTTGTCTAAATAATCAATATTTACACCAGGTGACATTGTATCAGTGTGTTATTAGTTCACCTGGACCAAAGGTCCAGGTGAACTATTGCCATCACTTGGCGTCCGTCGTCTGTAAACTTTTCACATTTCAAGCTTCTTCTCCGAAATCACTGGGCCGATTGGAACCAAACTTAGCAGGATTGTTCCTTGGATGGTCCTCTACAAAGTTACTGTTTTTCGTTCCAGTCGGATATTCAATATGGCTGCCAGGGCCAATAATATGCTCTGATTGGCTGAAATTTCAAAGATCTTCTTCTCTGAAACTAATGAACTGACTGAACCCAAACTGTAAATGAAAGATCATTGGAATGTCCTTTACCAAGTTACTGTTTTTTATGCCGATCGGAAATCCAAGATGCAGCCATCGCAGGACATAGATTAACATTGGACCCTATGGGAAAATGTTCAAATGCCTTCTTCTCAGAAACTACAAATATGATTAAAGCCAAACTGTACATGAATGTTCATTGGATGGTCCTCTACAATCTTAAGGTTTTTTGTTCCGATATGAAATTCAAAATGGCGGATACGGCAGTACTTAGTTTAACATTGGACCCTATGGGAAAAATGTTTCAAAATGCTTCTTCTCTGAAACCACTTGGACAATTGAAACCAAACTGCCCAGGAATGATCATTGGAAGGTCCTCTACAAAGTATCTGTTTTTTATGCCGATCGGAAATCCAAGATGGCCGCCACCGCAGGACATAGATTAACATTGGACCCTATGGGAAAATGTTCAAATGCCTTCTTCTCAGAAACTACAAATATGATTAAAGCCAAACTGTACATGAATGTTCATTGGATGGTCCTCTACAAACTTTACGTTTTTTGTTCTGATATGAAATTCAAAATGGCGGCTACGGCAGGACTTAGTTTAAATTGGACCCTATGGGAAAAATGTTTCAAAACGCGTCTTCTCTGAAACCACTAGAACAGTTGAAACCAAACTGCCCAGGAATGATCATTGGAACGTCCTCTACAAATTTTATGTTTTTTATGCCGATCGGAAATCCAAGATGGCCGCCACCGCAATACATAGATTAACATTGGACCCTATGGGAAAATGTTCAAATGCCTTCTTCTCAGAAACTACAAATATGATTAAAGCCAAACTGTACATGAATGTTCATTGGATGGTCCTCTACAAATTTAGGTTTTTTGTTCCGATAAGAAATTCAAAATGGCGGCTACGGCAGGACTTAGTTTAACATTGGACCCTATGGGGAAAATGTTTCAAAACGCTTCTTCTCTGAAACCACTTGGACAATTGAAACCAAACTGCCCAGGAATGCTCATTGGAAGGTCCTCTACAAAGTTTCTGTTTTTTTATGCCGATCGAAAATTCAAGATGGCGGCCACCGCAGGACATAGATTAACATTGGACCCTATGGGAAAATGTTCAAATGCCTTCTTCTCAGAAACTACAAATATGATTAAAGCCAAACTGTACATGAATGTTCATTGGATGGTCCTCTACAAACTTTACGTTTTTTGTTCCGATATGAAATTCAAAATGGCGGCTACGGCAGGACTTAGTTTAACATTGGACCCTATGGGAAAAATGTTTCAAAACGCTTCTTCTCTGAAACCACTTGGATAATTGAAACAAAACTGCCCAGGAATGATCATTGGAAGGTCCTCTACAAGGTGTGTGTTTTTTATGCCGATCGGAAATCCAAGATGGCCACCACCGCAGGACATAGATTAACATTGGACCCTATGGGAAAATGTTCAAATGCCTTCTTCTCAGAAACTACAAATATGATTAAAGCCAAACTGTACATGAATGTTCATTGGATGGTCCTCTACAAACTTTACGTTTTTTGTTCTGATATGAAATTCAAAATGGCGGCTACGGCAGGACCTAGTTTAACATTGGACCCTATGGGAAAAATGTTTCAAAATGCTTCTTCTCTGAAACCACTTGGACAGTTGAAACCAAACTGCCCAGGAATGATCATTGGAAGGTCCTCTGTTTTTTATGCCGATCGGAAATCCAAGATGGCTGCCACCACAGGTCATAGTATTAACACAGGACCATATGGGGAAAATACAGAAATACATTCTTCTCTGAAGCTATTGCACTGATTGAACCTAAACTGTGCATCAATCATTGGAAGGTCCTTTACAAACTTTGTGTTTTTATGTTGATCGTAATTCCAAGATGACTACCACTGCAGGACATAGTTTTTACATAGGACCAATTGTTTTTTTTTATAACCAGGTGAACGATACAGGCTCTTGAGAGCCTCTGGTTGATTATGTACTATTGAAGGGTGAAAAATCAAATATTTAGGATAAAACCCCCAAAAATGAATTTCAAAATGTGAGATTTAATTATTGAGATATTTGTGTTTGTTTCAGGAAATGTAAGTGTAAGATGTGTATCACCACTAAGTGTTCTTTGTTTCAGGAAATATAAGTGTAAGATGTGTATCACCACTAAGTGTTCTTTGTTTCAGGAAATGTAAGTGTAAGATGTGTATCACCACTAAGTGTTCTTTGTTTCAGGAAATGTAAGTGTAAGATGTGTATCACCACTAAGTGTTCTTTGTTTCAGGAAATGTAAGTGTAAGATGTGTATCACCACTAAGTGTTCTTTCTCATGGTTGTCCAATTTGTGTAATAGATATGAAAACTGTTAAGAACAGGGATCTACAAAATATCAAAGTGAGTAACTAATTCCATGCAAGGAAATACATGTACTTATTTTACAAAGCCATAAAACCATTGTCATCATAATTGTACATGCATTATCCCTCCATATATTAATCAAACAGCAGCCAGGTGATGTTTGTGAACACTGGCCTTACTGTCATCAAACTTTCCAAGGTACAATTTTTGTGGTCATATTCCAAAATTGTTCAATCAGAGAAAAGTATTTATTTAATGCAGTTTTCTGATTTGCTGTTCTTTTTTCAAGTATGAATACAAACTTGTGCTCAGAAGTTTTATGACAGTAAAGGCATTGCAGAACCCACACTTTTTTTTAGTTCATCTTGCCAAAGGCAATGTGAGCTTTTGCCATCACTTGGTGTCCGTCATCTGTTGTCTGTTAATTTTTCACATTTTATTCTTCACTGAAAACCTTTGGCCAAATGAACTGAAACTTGGTAGGAATCATCTATGGAAGGTCCTCTATAAAGATTGCTCATTTTGTCCCGATCCATAAACAAACATGGTCGCCACAGTCAATTCTTGTTTCTGATTGGCCAATTTTAATAATTCTTCTCTTCTGAAACCACTTGGCCAAATGAACCGAAACTTGGTAGGAAGCATCTATGAAATGTCCTCTATGAAGAATGCTCATTTCGTCCCGATCGGGTAGCAAACATGGCCACCACATGCAATTCTTGTTTCTGATTGGTCGATTTCTAAAAAATCTTCTCCTTTGAAACTGCTTAGCCATATGAACCGAAACTTGGTAGGCAGCATCTGTATTAGGTTCTGTATTAAGTTTCCTCAAAGCAGAATGAAAGGTGAGCAACACAGGCTTGGCCCACTGAGCCTCTAGTTTCTTTCCAGTTGTGTTCAAAATGGAAACAGAAAGCTATATTGCTGAAATTTTAATATGGATATCAACCTTAAAAAAGATTAGTCTTTTTTAGTTAATAACCTGGGATTATGGTCAAATCTTTTTGTTCATGCAAGGTTTAACTTGAAATAACCACATGTAATTGTCTATTTTCATTGCCACTTTCCATTGCTGTGCTGGTTTAAATGCTTCTTATTTCACATGTACTTCTCTCCAAGCTGTACAGAACAAAATGGTTATCACTGAGCAACAAGTTATTCTTTCATCTTGCTGCTTAAAAATCACAGATCCTTTTATCAGTGGTTGCATTTTCACATGAGATGCAAAATTCCTATTGTTCATCTATATGACATTTAAAATCAGCTGTGTTTACATCAGTAATATCATTTGGTTTTAGTTTGTGAATGACATAAATTAATGTCAGTTCTTACATCTGTGAATGTCAAAGAAGATCTGAATGGTTCAATCAAAGATCAAAGATGGACACCACTGCAGGACAAATTTGATATTGGACCACAAGGAAAAATAATTTGAAATTCTTCTTCTATGAAACCTCTTAATGATTTGATGGCAAACTTATCTGAAATGTGCCTATAATGGTCCTTTACCAAATTATGTTTTTGAATGTCACTCGGAAACCCTAGACTAGACTGTATGACAAAGTTATCAAATAGGACACTATGGAAAAACGAAAAAAAGGGCTTAATTAAAGCCAGATGATACTTGAATAATCATTGAATGGTCCCTTTTCATATTTTGTGTGGATCGAAATCCAAGTTGGCCTACATTCAGGGTTCTCAAGATATACTGATGACTGCCTATTTCGCCACCCAGTTTAGCTATGTTTAGTCACATAGAATATGAAATTGAATTGGAAAATGAATTTATTTTAAAAAATTATTGTCTTTCAAAGTTTTTCATCATTTAAGACCAAAACTTTGAGACAAATTAATTCCATACTTTATTAACAAATATTATGTAAAAAAATCTATCAACAGCAAAATGCATACATATGTAAAAAATGTATAAGCATGAGTGAAATCGGGTCCATTAATTTTCACAAGTTTTTTCTCAATACCTAACACAAATTACTTCATCAGTTGCAGCCTTATACCTCCAAATGTAGCTCTTGCATTCTTAGATTTTTACGAATTCCTGAAGAATGCCAATGCCAATGAGTAGAGGGGAAGACCACCCTCAAAGGCTCACCCCTGCCCTTTGCATGAATTCAGCACTCATTACGTGACTTCTGCTTTTGAAATTATACTGAAAAATTTGTTTATTTTTTTTAGAAACAGTTTAAACTAGAATGCTTTGGAGAATCAACAATACATGGATTTGTTACATGGTTTTCTGTCACATTTCCAGGGGACATAAATCTTTCAACATCACCTTATACAGAGTATGTAGTTTATAATTACAGTGGATTAATTTATCTTATTGATAGTGAAATGTTCATTGACATTTGAATTTATGGTTTTGATACTTACTCATAACTTCTTGTTACATATACCCATCATGATGTACTAATTATCGTGGTTTGACTATACAAATGTACCAACGAAAACCACGAAAATTGGTATTAAACAAATAAAATTGAATTCATGTTATCTCCTAGCCAATGGAGTTCATGTTGTGATAAAACATTGTTTTCTATCTTAGATAAGTTTTTTGTTTAGGCATTTAGATCCATTTCCTCTGGTACTAGGCCTTTTAATATAAGTTAAAACACTATGGATAATCATTATGCTATCACAAAATAACTCTTAAGTCATATTTACATAGGTTTTAGGTTTATGGTGTTTAACGCCACTTTCAGCAATATTTCAGTTATATCGTGACTGTCAGTTTTATTGGTGGAGGAAACTGGAGTACCCGGAGAAAACCGCAGACCTGCTGCAAGTCAAGAATAAACTTTATGACATAATGTTGTATCGAGTACAACTTGCAATAAGTGGGATTAGAATCACAACTTTGGTGGTGATAGGCACTGATTGCACAGGTAGTTAGTTGTAAATCCAACCACCATACGACCACGACGGCCCCTCAAAAGCATGAACTTGCACATCATGAATGTATCCAAAGTGTATAAATAACTAAATTTATGTCATGTCAATTCTTGCTACTAACAATATTTGATAAAAATGTGATGAAGCCACTCATATTAATTTATTAGAATAGGATTTTATCATACCTTGTCTTTCTAATTGTAGAGACACACATTGGGGCCAGACAATATTTTATTTAGAGGAGCCATTTGATGTGCGTCAAGACACACTTATTACAGGAGAATTCTCATTACGTCCAAATCATTATAAATCAAGGTATGTCCTGTAAATTAGTTAACTTAAATCAAAGTTCAGCCAAGACGTATTTTCTGTATTTAAGCAGTGTGCTTTTTTTACAGTTATTTTGATGAAGATTTATATTACATTGTAAACGATCGTAGTCAACAATTCCTTATGCAAAGACAAACATCAAACTTTGGTTGGTTTTCCTTAACACTGTTTTTAATAAATTTAACCTTTTACGGACAGCTTTGTTTCATGACTTAGTAAACTAACTGATCACAATATACGTGAAAGTACTTAATGTTGACTGGATCATAACACTCGATACAACATTATGTGATAAGTTTGTCAGTGACTTGCGGCAGGTCTGTGGTTTTCTCTGGGTACTCTGGTTTCCTCTACCATTAAAACTGACCACCACTATATAACTGAAATATTGTTGAAAGTGGTGTTAAACACCATACCCCTAACCATGGATTATAATATTTGTAATTATTATAACTTTGCATGCTGTATAGAGATATAAATATTGTTTTTACAGGGTGTTATTAGCCTCTGAATATTTCACAAAAAAAAGACACCTAGATTTTTTGTACTAGGGACTCAAAACATTTTTAATCACTTTTTTTATTCTGTCATTTTGAAATTTACATTTCTTCAACTACTCAAAAATTGCACATAGGCTTCTACAAGGTATATTTTATGTATAAAAACACAGCCTTTAGCTTTGTGGGAGTATGTATTGTTCAAGATTTGGTTCTTTTCTTTTTAGTGTAATTAGATTATCTCCCCTTAGATAGGTGATTATTCTAGCTTTGGTTCTTTTTTTAGTGTAATAGATTATCTCCCCTTAGATGGGAGAAATATGTAGAACTAGGATCGTTAAACATGTACTGAAGTACAATGAAGTATAATGATAATATATTCTGACTATTTCTATTAATATATCAATTTTGTTTTCAGATTTTTAGATATCAACATAAATTACAGAGTTGATGATGGACCAGAAACAAACAGATATTATTATATGAATGATTGTATTACTTGATAAAATATTTTAATTTTATGTTTTCCTTATTATAATGCCTCAATCCTCAGAAGGATAAATTAGAGAGAACTTTAAAAAGTGTTTTTTTTTACTTTAAAGGGAAACATCCAATCTAATTTAGAATTAGATCTGTAATTGTTAACACTTTTCTGATATGTTACACAAAAATATCAATTGAAAACATGTAAGGTGTCAGGTTCAAATTGTCACTTATCAAATCTTAATTTAAAAAAATTAAAATGATTTAGTGACTGTAATCTACCTATATCTATTTATCAGTACATAACTAATGTAGGGTATACATAAGAAATGCATTATGTGGAAATTCATACTGTCCTTGTACCAAATTATAGTAGTGCCTGGAAACGAGACAAAAGTCTTAGAGGTAAAAATCAAATTACCCATTCCATATGTGACAGGCAGCTGTAATGCATAATATGTACAAACTTAAGATTTAAATACTTATATCATTGAAAAATTGGTTTTAGCTGTCTGACATAAGTGAAAACTCTAATTAAGAAATAAATCATGGAAGCCAGAATGTGTTTTGAGTTTTAACATGGGTTGGCGGATATTAATATTTTATCCTGAGCCTCGCCTCTGGCTCGGGATAAAATGCTAATAATAAAACTCAAAAAACATTCTGGCTTCCATGAATTATTTCGATTCTGAGTACAAATACGGTAGTATACTTTGATTGGCAGATGGTAATTTATATTTACGTATGCGGACAAAGTCACACACAATTTATGCTGCCAAATTCGAGCAGACGATAATTCATCAACATGTACATTTACGACGGGAAAGTCAGTCACATGCAATAGCGCATGTGCTAATGAGATTATACCCAATCGATAAATCGCTCGTTTGCTTATAAGGCGAAAGAAGGACGTCATGTTAGAATGAAAAGTAACCAATGATGCATATGCAGTCATAGAAGTAACACATCAGCTCTAATATGTAGCCTATGTAGCAGAATAGACCTAGAGATCAATATCAGTCGTCATCTGCCTTGGCATCACACTTTGTTTAATCTGTTACTCCCCCTAAGCCACTTGATAGAAGGAGAAAAAAATTAGACATTAATTTCTACAGTACATGAAGTTGCACACCTGCCATTTTAGTATTTATCACATTGATTTCTGAGATTTTTAATGTGGTACATATCTCTAATCCACAATTCTTCATAGACCTCAATATAACACGAACTAAATTTGTACATTTTCTTTTACAAGAACTGTAGCCATACTCCTGTTATTTATTTCATGATCACATGATATTACGGCATTACAGAGTCAAACAGGGATTTTAGTGTGGTTAAGAAGAGGGGGCATAAACTACTCTTAATATATGCATGGAATACAAATATTTTTAAGTTACTAGTGAAAAAAGGTAGGCGACCTATGTCAACCATTGAGAACTTGCCTCAAAGTTATATTTAAAAAGTTACATGAATCATTACAGGGTTTCATTAGACCTTTATATGTGACATGTCAGAAAAAAGGGAACAATTAAAAATCTCATTTTAATTAAGATTCCAGTAGTTCTCTAGATTTAATTTCGCATGTTATTACAAAGACTTAACTGTCGTCTGCTCAACTACCACTGCCTATAAAGCCAAATATAATCATAAATGTGATAATCGTAAGAGAGATGGATGTGCTTGTACATAAAAAGACATAAAACCATGAATATAACCATTACATGTTAGCAGTTAATTAATAAAGATATAATTATGTGATAATGCTGCATTGGCCTTTGACTTTGCATCAGGTCAATACAGCTAGCCACCAACCAATAACGAGACCAATACAGAAATTGTCATGTAATAATATATTAGCAACACTCTCTTGATAGCTTTCACAGCAGCAATATATACATGTATATCAGGAGATTTCTGATAGTTTGATTGTTGTGGTATCACCATCATTGTATTCTTGGTTTTTTTTTCCAATCCATTGGTTGCTTTTTAGCTCACCTGACCTAAAGGGTCATGTGAGCTATTGCCATCACTTGGCGTCCGTCGTCTGTCCGTCTGTAAACATTTCAATCTTCTTCTAGAGAACCACGGAAGCAAATGGGACCAAATGTGGCAGGAATGCTCATTTGCATGGTTTAACCAAGTGTTGTTACTTTCGTTGCGATCGGTTATCCAACATGGCTGCCAGGGGCCATAAAAACCTCTTGATTGGCGGAAATTTTTAATGATCTTCTTCTCCAATACTACATGGAGGATGGAATTGAAAATTGTCATGAATGATCATTGCAAGCTGCTAACCAAATGTTGTTACTTTTTGGACCGATTGAAAATCCAAGATGGCCACCAGCGGGGGACATAATTTAACATAGCGACCCTATAGGAAATATGTAAAACAAACTTCTTCTCAAGAACCACTGGATGGATTGGAACCATTCTTGGCAGAAATGTTCCTGACAAGGTTCTGATCAATTGTTGTTACTTTTTGTTCCAATCGGTTATCCAATATCGCTGCCAAGGGCCATAATAGCCTCAACTGGCTGAAATTTCAAAGATCTTCTTCTCCGATACTACATGGAGGATGGAATTGAAAATTGTCATGAATGATCATTGCAAGCTGCTAACCAAGTGTTGTTGCTTTTTGGACCGATTGAAAATCCAAGATGGCCACCAGCGGGGGACATAAGTTAACATAGCGACCCTATAGGAAATATGTAAAACAAACTTCTTCTCAAGAACCACTGGATGGATTGGAACCATACTTGGTAGAAATGTTCCTTGCAAGGTCCTTATCAAGTGTTTAAACTTTTTGTTCCGACCGTCCTCCGTTCAAGATGGCTGCTGTTACTAAAAATAGAAATTTCGTCAATTGTTCATTGCTGCTTTAGTATAAGTCAAAATGAGCTCAAATTTAAACTGCAGCTACATGGCAAGGAGTAGTTTAGCATATATTCCAGGTTTTTCTGTGAAATTTTTCTTTCAGCCGATTTATACCGATTATGCAAATTGGGCATATTTTGATAAAAGATCACATTTAAATCTTCTCTGAAGAAACTGCTGAACCAAATTAAAGCAAATTTGGCTGGGATGGTCGTTGCGTGGTTCCTTTTCAATAATGTGTCCGACAGCGCCGCCTTCCATTCAAAATGGCTGCTTTTACCAAAAATAGAAATTTCTTTAGTTGTCAATTTCTGCTTTATTACGAATCAAAATGAACTCAAATTTTAACTGCAGCTACATGGCAATGAGTAGTTTAACATATATTCTGGGTTTTTCTGTGAGATTTTTTCAGCCAGTTTATTCCGTTTAGGAATAATATGAGATAAAAATCACATCAAAATCTTTTGCTTAGAAATTTGAGTTAAAATGATCTTTGGATGGCCCACTTTCAAAATAATGTGTAACACCCCCATTTTCTATCAACTTTCGATGTCAAATTGAAAACCAGGTGAGCGATTACAGGCTCCTGGGAGCCTCTAGTTTGCTTTATCTTGCTTTCAGCAATTGTGCAGCTGTATCATGACATCCTGGTTTAGTGGTATAGTAAATCGGAGTTCTCTAGAGAAAACTACTGTCTGTTAAGTAACTGGTGGACATTCACACAAAGGTTCAAGTAAAGCACACTGTCAAATGTTGTGGAAACCTATGCCCTATTGGTTAAATCATTGTAGTTACTATAGATTATAAACCACTAGATCACTGCACACCTCATATTCTATTGAATCTTAATCCTCCAATTAATTTTAAAATTAAAATTTCTGTAAAAATTGTCTTTCCTGTCTGGTTGTTTTTAGCATTGGAACAGATTGTTGGAATTATGGATATTTTGACCCAAAACATCTCATCTAAAGCTGTATATTTTTTTTTATCTACCTAGCATATATAAACGAAAAATATTGTAAACAGTTCACAAATACAATGTTTGGGGTTATAGTTATGGTGTTTAGCGCCACTTGCAACAATATTTCGGTTGTGTTATTGGTGGAAGAAACCGGAGAAAACAACCAACCTATCGCAAATCACTGATAAACTAACTTTATCACATAATGTATCGAGTACACCTCGTCATGAGCGGGATTCGAACTCACAACGGTAGTGGTGATAAGCACTGATTGCACAAGTAGTTGTAAATCCAACTATCATGCAATCAAGCACCATTCATGTTCATGCTAAGCAAACATGGTATAAAGCACACAATATTTGAAAAATTAAAAGCAGTATGTTCATGAAAATTTAAAACAAAATTAGCATAACACAACTTAAGGAAATGAATAAAGCAAAACAGCACACAAGTTATTAGTATAGCAGATTAAGTGAGTGATCAGTGATTTTTCAGCTGTATCATGGCGAGAACAAGTTAATTGTCAATGAAATGATGATGAGATCCGCTTTGTACTAGACCAACGCGTCTAGTTGGATTTTTATAGCACTAGCTCACTGAAACAACAGTACGCTGATAGACATGTCGCCCCACTGGGATACATTATCCTGATTCCGAGCTATCCAGTCTTTGCAATTTCTTGTTAATGCTGTATGCTTAGGGAAGAAGCAACAAATACCAATTATATAGTTTATGGTTTGACCCGATTTGGGCTCGAACACACAATCTACCGCATTCGAGGCGAGCACGCTAACCAATGAACCACCGATGTGGTATATAGAAGGTTAAAGCAATGAAATGTTCACTATGTATTCAAAGCACTAAAAGTACAGGGGCGGATCCGGGGGGGGGGGCGCGTCGGTGCGCCCCCCAAAAATTGGAAAAAATATGATTTTTTGGCGTAAAATCGTGATTTTTCACACGAAACACCCAAACAATTTAGCGCCTCCCTCTGCTCGGCGCAATTTTTTTAAGTACGCCCCCCCCTAACTTGAAATCCTGGATCCGCCCCTGAAGTATATAATTGTATAAAACACATCATCATCATTGCATTGAACATTAATTTGTTCTCGTCATGATAGAACTAAACATTTGCTTAGTTGGCGTTCAACAACAATCACTCGCTCACTAAATAATTTTTAGATCTGTAGGAAACACGTGCACCTGCATAGCTGTCAATCAAACTCGTTGGGTCCAAAATTCTTTAGACACAACTCATTCCAGAGAGTGGCATCTACTTGTCTGAAAGAATGAAGCCATTGTTAGTAGTCCTAGTCTGAAGTACTTGCATTGTATTGTCCTTCCTAAAATTATCATTATTATATTTAAATTAAGGACGTCTTGTAAATATAATGGACTTATTTGTTCAATAGTTATAAAACTTCTTTAACCTTCTAATTTTTAGTGTTTGTAACCCTGATTATGTAAGTATCATAATCGTAATAGATGAAAGTACTTCCTGATCCCATGTATTGACGTGTTTAGTTCCGTTACGATTTCTGTGTAAAAATGATGTTCTCTACACCTATTTAATTTAGCAGAGTTTTATCTATGTTTGGTTTCTTAAATATCTCCTTATTTAATATAAGGCTCGGGTGGCTCAGTGAGTTAGGTAGTTGGATTACCTAACAACTCATACAAGCCTATCACCAATACGGCGTGGGTTCGCGCCCGGCTTTGTAAATTACAAAAAAGGGTGTACTCGACTCGTAGCCGCAAGTGATAAAGATTACCAGTTGCTTGCTCATGGTCGGAGGTTCTCTCTAAAACTAAAACTGGTCGCCATGATATAGCCGAAATATTGCTGAAAGTGGCGTTAAAACACCAAAAATCAAAATCCTTATTTAATAATGTCAGTTGGCTTCTAGATGGCTGTGCCTTAGACCTAAAAATGTTAACCTACGCGAATGAGTCATTTATATGAACAGAACGAAGCAGGATTAAGGGTTGTTTTTAATTCACCAAAGGTTCCATTGGTTAGAATGTTACTGTTTTCACTCATTTTGAAATACATTCAAAGCATTTACAAAAAAGCATCACAATCGATCATTTATTCTAATTAAGTAATTTTGTTTGTTGTTTTTTTTTAGCCAGATAATTTTCTTTGTAAAGTGTGGTGTAATCTTTCCTCACAATAGCAAAAAAGTGCTGTTCTTTTAGTTTAATTTGTGACTAAGTATAAAGTTAAATAGTTTTTCATTTACATACATAATCTTTCTTACTTATTCATATATTATTGAAATATATAAGTATAACTTTACATGTATTTAATCCTATATATTAAATTTAAGCAAATAAAATATGTTTATTTAAACTTAATATAATAATATTAATTTCTCACGTTATGTTAAAATGCACTTGAAGGTTATTTTTCTTCACCCATTTTCATATATACATTGTACCTATATTTAACGCCTTGTTAATATACTGAAATTATACTACTCGAGTGGAACACTATCGCGACATCTCCATTTTCTTTAATACCCGCAAGCCATAATAAACTACAGCGGATTGTTTCGATTATCACCGCATTCCAACCAAGATGACTAACACTAAAAAAAATTCCAAAAAAGTTTGAATGTGCTGAGGGTTGAATTGTAGAGTCCTAATAATCATAGTACTCTATGGATTTTGTAGTAAAATGAAAACACAACAAATACAACACGGTCGGTCTAGTTCTAAAATCTAAAAATAGACCAATCGTAAAAACAGAGACAAAATCTAATAGACCAATCGTCAAAACAGAGCCAAAATCTAATAGACCAATCGTAAAAACAGAGGCAAAATCTAATAGACCAATCGTCAAAACAGAGGCAAAATCTAATAGACCAATCGTCAAAACAGAGGCAAAATCTAATAGACCAATCGTAAAATCAGAGGCTAAATCTAATAGACCAATCGGAAAATCAGAGGCTAAATCTAATAGACCAATCGGAAAATCAGAGGCTAAATCTAATAGACCAATCGTAAAAACAGAGGCAAAATCTAATAGACCAATCGTAAAATCAGAGGCTAAATCTAATAGACCAATCGTAAAAACAGAGGCTAAATCTAATAGACCAATCGGAAAAAGAGAGGCAAAATCTAATAGACCAATCGTAAAACAGAGGCAAAATCTAATAGACCAATCGTAAAAACAGAGGCAAAATCTAATAGACCAATCGTAAAACAGAGGCAAAATCTAATAGACCAATCGTAAAAACAGAGGCTAAATCTAATAGACCAATCGTAAAAACAGAGGTAAAATCTAATAGACCAATCGTAAAAACAGAGGCTAAATCTAATAGACCAATCGGAAAAAGAGAGGCAAAATCTAATAGACCAATCGTAAAAACAGAGGTAAAATCTAATAGACCAATCGTAAAAACAGAGGCTAAATCTAATAGACCAATCGTAAAAACAGAGGTAAAATCTAATAGACCAATCGTAAAAACAGAGGCAAAATCTAATAGACCAATCGTAAAACAGAGGCTAAATCTAATAGACCAATCGGAAAAACAGAGGCTAAATCTAATAGACCAATCGTAAAAACAGAGGCTAAATCTAATAGACCAATCGTAAAAACAGAGGCAAAATCTAATAGACCAATCGTAAAAACAGAGGCAAAATCTAATAGACCAATCGTAAAACAGAGGCAAAATCTAATAGACCAATCGTAAAAACAGAGGCTAAATCTAATAGACCAATCGTAAAAACAGAGGCTAAATCTAATAGACCAATCGGAAAAACAGAGGCAAAATCTAATAGACCAATCGTAAAATCAGAGGCTAAATCTAATAGACCAATCGTAAAAACAGAGGCTAAATCTAATAGACCAATCGTAAAATCAGAGGCTAAATCTAATAGACCAATCGTAAAAACAGAGGCTAAATCTAATAGACCAATCGTAAAATCAGAGGCTAAATCTAATAGACCAATCGTAAAAACAGAGGCAAAATCTAATAGACCAATCGGAAAAACAGAGGCTAAATCTAATAGACCAATCGGAAAAAGAGAGGCAAAATCTAATAGACCAATCGTAAAAACAGAGGCAAAATCTAATAGACCAATCGTAAAAACAGAGGCTAAATCTAATAGACCAATCGGAAAAAGAGAGGCAAAATCTAATAGACCAATCGTAAAAACAGAGGCAAAATCTAATAGACCAATCGTAAAATCAGAGGCTAAATCTAATAGACCAATCGGAAAAAGAGAGGCAAAATCTAATAGACCAATCGTCAAAACAGAGGCTAAATCTAATAGACCAATCGTAAAAACAGAGTCTAAATCTAATAGACCAATCGGAAAAACAGAGGCTAAATCTAATAGACCAATCGTAAAAACAGAGGCAAAATCTAATAGACCAATCGTAAAAACAGAGTCTAAATCTAATAGACCAATCGTCAAAACAGAGGCAAAATCTAATAGACCAATCGGAAAAACAGAGGCTAAATCTAATAGACCAATCGTAAAATCAGAGGCTAAATCTAATAGACCAATCGTAAAAACAGAGTCTAAATCTAATAGACCAATCGTAAAATCAGAGGCTAAATCTAATAGACCAATCGGAAAAACAGAGGCAAAATCTAATAGACCAATCGTCAAAACAGAGGCAAAATCTAATAGACCAATCGGAAAAACAGAGGCTAAATCTAATAGACCAATCGTAAAATCAGAGTCTAAATCTAATAGACCAATCGGAAAAACAGAGGCAAAATCTAATAGACCAATCGTAAAATCAGAGTCTAAATCTAATAGACCAATCGGAAAAACAGAGGCAAAATCTAATAGACCAATCGTAAAAACAGAGACAAAATCTAATAGACCAATCGGAAAAACAGAGGCTAAATCTAATAGACCAATCGGAAAAACAGAGGCAAAATCTAATAGACCAATCGTAAAAACAGAGACAAAATCTAATAGACCAATCGGAAAAACAGAGGCTAAATCTAATAGACCAATCGTAAAATCAGAGTCTAAATCTAATAGACCAATCGGAAAAACAGAGGCAAAATCTAATAGACCAATCGTAAAAACAGAGACAAAATCTAATAGACCAATCGGAAAAACAGAGGCTAAATCTAATAGACCAATCGGAAAAACAGAGGCTAAATCTAATAGACCAATCGTAAAAACAGAGACAAAATCTAATAGACCAATCGTAAAAACAGAGGCTAAATCTAATAGACCAATCGTAAAAACAGAGGCAAAATCTAATAGACCAATCGTCAAAACAGAGGCAAAATCTAATAGACCAATCGTCAAAACAGAGGCAAAATCTAATAGACCAATCGTAAAAACAGAGGCTAAATCTAATAGACCAATCGTAAAAACAGAGGCAAAATCTAATAGACCAATCGAAAAAAGAGAGGCAAAATCTAATAGACCAATCGTAAAAACAGAGGCAAAATCTAATAGACCAATCGTAAAAACAGAGGCTAAATCTAATAGACCAATCGTAAAAACAGAGACAAAATCTAATAGACCAATCGTAAAAACAGAGGCTAAATCTAATAGACCAATCGTAAAAACAGAGGCAAAATCTAATAGACCAATCGTCAAAACAGAGGCAAAATCTAATAGACCAATCGTCAAAACAGAGGCAAAATCTAATAGACCAATCGTAAAAACAGAGGCTAAATCTAATAGACCAATCGTAAAAACAGAGGCAAAATCTAATAGACCAATCGAAAAAAGAGAGGCAAAATCTAATAGACCAATCGTAAAAACAGAGGCAAAATCTAATAGACCAATCGTAAAAACAGAGGCTAAATCTAATAGACCAATCGTAAAAACAGAGGCAAAATACCCCTAACACACACACACATATATATGGCCGCTCACCTTTCCTGGCTTGACACAGGCACTTCAATAAAAAAAAACTAGTTTTATGTGGCTCCCACCTCTCTTAGTGATATGATGTGATCATGTTGGTGTTTTCACCATCCGAGTAAAATGTCAATCCTCACATATAACTGGATGAGCAACGTTATTATAAAGAGTCCTAATCTTGAACTTTGTAAATTATATAATTAATCTTCGTGACACAGAAGTTGTTCTATAAAAGACACCTGATGGCCTTAATCATCATCTAAATATTAGATAGCACACAGACAGATAAAAGAGAGCTGATGGCCTTAATCATCATCTAAATATTAGATAGCACACAGACAGATAAAAGAGAACTGATGGTCTTAATCATCATCTAAATATTAGATAGCACACCGACAGATAACAGAGAGCTGATGGCCTTAATCATCATCTAAATATTATATAGCACACAGACAGATAAAAGAGAGCTGATGGCCTTAATCATCATCTAAATATTATATAGCACACAGACAGATAAAAGAGACCTGATGGCCTTAATCATCATCTAAATATTATATAGCACACCGACAGATAAAAGAGAGCTGATGGCCTTAATCATCATCTAAATATTATATAGCACACAGACAGATACAAGTGAACTGATGGCCTTAATCATCATCTAAATATTAGATAGCACACAGACAGATACAAGAGAACTGATGGCCTTAATCATCATCTAAATATTATATATCACACAGACAGATAAAAGAGAGCTGATGGCCTTAATCATCATCTACATATTATATAGCACACAGTCAGATAAAAGAGAGCTGATGGCCTTAATCATCATCTAAATAGTATATAGCACACAGACAGATAAAAGAGAGCTGATGGCCTTAATCATCATCTAAATATTAGATAGCACACAGACAGATAAAAGAGAGCTGATGGCCTTAATCATCATCTAAATATTAGATAGCACACAGACAGATAAAAGAGAGCTGATGGCCTTAATCATCATCTAAATATTATATAGCACACAGACAGATAAGATAAAAGAGAGCTGATGGCCTTAATCATCATCTAAATATTATATAGCACACCGACAGATAAAAGAGAGCTGATGGCCTTAATCATCATCTAAATATTATATAGCACACAGACAGATAAAAGAGAGCTGATGGCCTTAATCATCATCTAAATATTATATAGCACACAGACAGATAAAAGAGAGCTGATGGCCTTAATCATCATCTAAATATTATATAGCACACAGACAGATAAAAGAGAGCTGATGGCCTTAATCATCATCTAAATATTATATAGCACACAGACAGATAAAAGAGAGCTGATGGCCTTAATCATCATCTAAATATTATATAGCACACAGACAGATAAGAGAGCTGATGGTCTTAATCATTATCTAAATATTAGATAGCACACAGACAGATAAAAGAGAGCTGATGGCCTTAATCATCATCTAAATATTATATAGCACACAGACAGATAAAAGAGAGCTGATGGCCTTAATCATCATCTAAATATTATATAGCACACAGACAGATAAAAGAGAGCTGATGGCCTTAATCATCATCTAAATATTATATAGCACACAGACAGATAAGAGAGCTGATGGTCTTAATCATTATCTAAATATTAGATAGCACACAGACAGATAAAAGAGAGCTGATGGCCTTAATCATCATCTAAATATTAGATAGCACAGACAGATAAAAGAGACCTGGTGGCCTTAATCATCATCTACATATTAGATAGCACACAGACAGATAAAAGAGAACTGATGGCCTTAATCATCATCTAAATATTAGATAGCACGCAGACAGATAAAAGAGAACTGATGGCCTTAATCATCATCTAAATATTATATAGCACACAGACAGATAAAAGAGAACTGATGGCCTTAATCATCATCTAAATATTAGATAGCACACAGACAGATAAAAGAGAGCTGATGGCCTTAATCATCATCTAAATATTATATAGCACACCGACAGATAAAAGAGAGCTGATGGCCTTAATCATCATCTAAATATTATATAGCACACAGACAGATAAAAGAGAGCTGATGGCCTTAATCATCATCTAAATATTATATAGCACACAGACAGATAAAAGAGAGCTGATGGCCTTAATCATCATCTAAATATTATATAGCACACAGACAGATAAGAGAGCTGATGGTCTTAATCATTATCTAAATATTAGATAGCACACAGACAGATAAAAGAGAGCTGATGGCCTTAATCATCATCTGAATATTAGATAGCACAGACAGATAAAAGAGACCTGGTGGCCTTAATCATCATCTACATATTAGATGGCACACAGACAGATAAAAGAGAACTGATGGCCTTAATCATCATCTAAATATTAGATAGCACGCAGACAGATAAAAGAGAGCTGATGGCCTTAATCATCATCTAAATATTATATAGCACACAGACAGATAAAAGAGAACTGATGGCCTTAATCATCATCTAAATATTAGATAGCACACAGACAGATGAAAGAGAGCTGATGGCCTTAATCATCATCTAAATATTATATCGCACACAGACAGATAAAAGAGAGCTGATGGCCTTAATCATCATCTAAATATTATATAGCACACAGACAGATAAAAGAGAGCTGATGGCCTTAATCATCATCTAAATATTATATAGCACACAGACAGATAAGAGAGCTGATGGTCTTAATCATTATCTAAATATTAGATAGCACACAGACAGATAAAAGAGAGCTGATGGCCTTAATCATCATCTAAATATTAGATAGCACAGACAGATAAAAGAGACCTGGTGGCCTTAATCATCATCTACATATTAGATAGCACACAGACAGATAAAAGAGAACTGATGGCCTTAATCATCATCTAAATACTAGATAGCACGCAGACAGATAAAAGAGAGCTGATGGCCTTAATCATCATCTAAATATTATATAGCACACAGACAGATAAAAGAGAACTGATGGCCTTAATCATCATCTAAATATTAGATAGCACACAGACAGATAAAAGAGAGCTGATGGCCTTAATCATCATCTAAATATTAGATAGCACACAGACAGATAAAAGAGAACTGATGGCCTTAATCATCATCTAAATATTAGATAGCACACAGACAGATAAAAGAGAGCTGATGGCCTTAATCATCATCTAAATATTATATAGCACACAGACAGATAAAAGAGACCTGGTGGCCTTAATCATCATCTACATATTATATAGCACACAGACAGATAAAAGAGAGCTGATGGCCTTAATCATCATCTAAATATTATATATCACACAGACAGATAAAAGAGAGCTGATGGCCTTAATCATCATCTAAATATTATATAGCACACAGACAGATAAAAGAGAGCTGATGGCCTTAATCATCATCTAACTATTATATATCACAGACAGATAAAAGAGACCTGGTGGCCTTAATCATCATCTAAATATTAGATAGCAGACAGACAGATAAAAGAGAACTGATGGCCTTAATCATCATCTAAATATTATATAGCACACAGACAGATAAAAGAGAGCTGATGGCCTTAATCATCATCTAAATATTAGATAGCACACAGACAGATAAAAGAGAACTGATGGCCTTAATCATCATCTAAATATTATATAGCACACAGACAGATAAAAGAGAGCTGATGGCCTTAATCATCATCTAAATATTATATATCACACAGACAGATAAAAGAGAGCTGATGGTCTTAATCATCATCTAAATATTAGATAGCACACAGACAGATAAAAGAGAACTGATGGCCTTAATCATCATCTAAATATTAGATAGCACACAGACAGATAAAAGAGAGCTGATGGTCTTAATCATCATCTAAATATTAGATAGCACACAGACAGATAAAAGAGACCTGGTGGCCTTAATCATCATCTAAATATTATATATCACACAGACAGATAAAAAAGACCTGGTGGCCTTAATCATCATCTAAATATTAGATAGCACACAGACAGATAAAAGAGAGCTGATGGCCTTAATCATCATCTAAATATTATATAGCACACAGGGCAATCGAAAGACATAACAGATAAACAATTGTCAATATTGAAGCAACATCTAGTTGCCAATACCATCTTTTGTCATCTGTACGCAAGAGATGGAATACTTTTCAACAAGGTTTTTAAATATCCCGATAAACTTGTTGCGATGACGTTGTAAAAAGTCTCAATACAAACTGCAAGCTCGTGCGTTGTGAAATATAAACTCCACGCGCGGAAACGATTGGTATATAAATATTACAATCAAGTTGTTGAAAATTTAAAATGGTAAAATTGAAGTCGTCTCTTTCATCATAGAGTCTTGTAGAAGTTGACCACTGATGCCAAATTTGAGGTATTTATCAAGACAATGGGCAGAGTAGGCTGTTTCTGTCGTTTCTTTCATCTCAAGTTCAAGATAGCAAGGATTGGATTATCAATAGACACAAAGTTATCAATACATATATACCTAAATGTCAGGTTAAAGGCTTTAGTTTTTCTAATTCTTTTGCCTTTGAGGGGCTTACCCATGGGAATAATGGGAGGGGAAATTGGCAAAGAAAGGGGCACGGTTTGTTCCCAAATGGGTGGCCATGATAAATATTCTAAAAATATGTCCTGCGAACTCGACAAATATGTTATCGATCAGGAACATACATAAGGACTTCATTTTCGTTGCAGCTTTTTTTCTTGCTTGACAAAGTAAGTCAATTCGTGACGCAAAAACTATAAACTTGTATGTTGCTTACCATTTTAAGAGTAAATGATTTCATTTTAACGTGTTTTTATATATTTAAGAGGAATGGCAGTGTAAAGCTTAGACAATGTTTAGACAAAGAAACAGATTTAACATTATCCCGAAAGTTTTACCAGCATCAACATTTGATTGTGAATAGACTTTGTCACGTATGATGGTAATCACTCTTTGATTGTAGACACATTTTTAGTTATGCTTAAAAGACAAGTTCCTTTGTTGAACAAGCAGAAGAACCGGCAATATCCCTTTCGCTCTTTGGATTCTTGTGAAATTTTGATATCCATTGTAAAGTAGGTAATAAAATGAAAAACAAATAAAACAATAGCACATTGTCTGAACAAATATCGTATAAAGAAGCAAAATATATACCCCTAGCACGCTAATACACCACTCACTTTCCTGGCTGGGTACAGGCATTACAATAAAAGGTGGCGGGGTTAAGCTAGTTTTACGGACCCAAACCTCCCTTGATTGATGATATGAATGACTTATAATATGCCAATTTCTTTGTCAAAACTGATATTTTTGTTAGTAGTACTACTAGCGGTCGTGAAAATGCTAAGTTCTCTGCTTAGATATTCTTCATTTTAAGCCACACTGGGCTAAATTTGAAATATATTTATATTTAAAACAGACGGTTATAAGTACGTTCTTTGTGAGAAATGTCTTATTTACTTATATCGTTTATTTTTGTATTGTAGCCAAAAACTGAAGTTCAAAAAGCAATTTCACTTTAAAAAAAAAAGTTTGCATGTATAACCTCACATATTTTAACCAGGAACATAATATATAATAGAACATCATTAAAGTACTGAATAAAAATGGAACATTATTTAGGTGTCTTCTTAATTGCTGTGATGTTAAGATTACAGTGAACATGCGATTCCTCTTTTTATTATTCATAAGATTGGAGATAAATCCCATTAAAGTTGAATTTTAATAACTCTACAAAAAAGTCAGTCATTTTTCAAGGCCTGTTTAATTACACTGTTTATAAGACTTTTTTTGTATAAGCACGTCATGGTCCTTCCTCATTTATGACTTATCACCGAGTTTGTAACTAGATTACAGGAACTGCTTACCATTCCGGGGCACCTGAGTTCACCCCCAGTTTTTATTGGGGTTTGTGTTACTTGATCTTTAGTTTTATGTGTATGTTTTGTGGATCGTTGTTTGTCCTTTTGTACTTTATCTTTTGGTCATTGTGTTGTCTGTCCTTCGATTTACGGATTCTGATTACTCCTTTGGTATCATCAAGCTCTTCTTAAGGATACTAATGGACCAGGAAGTAAGACGTTTCCGTAACAATGCTTTTGATGTAATTTTTACAGTTTGTCTTCGTATTGTTGACAGAATGATATATTGTTGTTGAACATCGAGCGATCTATATTCATGACGAGAACAAATGAATAAATCATTTATATATAGGTAAAAAGGTGACACTGGGATTGTCCTATTTTAGGAATTTAATACTGCCAAATCAAAACAATAATAAAAGAGATAAGGTTGGAATATATTGGTTTGCAGAAATGAAGAAGAAAAAAGATCGACAATACAAATGTATTGTACGTTAACTCTAACGGCCAGTTTAATGCACTTATTAATAAGAATCATGATCATCGAGTGAGACAAGCTGATCGGCGTCAGCATTGATCATTTTATCCTTTGGTTAACCAATATTCGTTAACGTCGTGCATCTAGGTATAAATATGTTAAAATCAGAGATATCTGAACAATAAAACTTGCGGGGGACTGTGAACTTTTTTTGAAGACTATTTTTCTAGGTGAAAAGCTTTTCAAAACATTTTGATCTTAAAGAGTACATATGTTTGCTGGAGATTTTCTTTTCTTGATAAAGAAACGAGTTACATGTAAAACTAATAGCAACGACATGTTTTTATAAATGACACGAATGGTTTAATTCCAAAAGTTTTATTATTAAAAGGAAATATATAATTCTTTAATAAAATATTCGTTATAGAAAACATACCACTCTCTTTTCAGGACAATACTAAATGAAAATATTTACACCATCTTAATGGATTAATATAATATGTATAATTATCATTTAAATACAGTCATGTTTTTATAGTGATATATTTTACAAGTGGTTAAAATAAGTATATCAAAGTGCATATTCTGACAGATTGAATTAACATGTTTTATGGCAAGGTGCTTGTTTTAGGGTTTTAATCACACGGGCCGTGCGTCCGTCATGGTCGGCTGCGTCGTCCATCTACCATTTCGCATTTCATTTTTCTTCCCGTAGGTCATCGGGACAAATTGAGTCAAACAGGAATATTACATCAACAGATCTAATAATGACACAAGGTAATAGTATATAGCAGGACATTTCAGAGATAATATAAGTTCTTCAAAGAAGAATTACAGCCATCAACGATGAGTGTCGAGAATGGTCGAAATGTACGCTTTTCTATTACTTTTCTTTTATCTTTAGATTTGATCTGTTTTCGTGAAAAAAATAACCGTGTATATAAACCAACAGATACAGTTCTTAAAAATACTCCAGCTAACGTTAATAAGCCAAAGGCGCTACAGAGATAGACATATTTTGAATTGAAACCTTGTTTATAAGAATGATTTTGATAACACTGTTTGTATTCATGAAACAATAATATCCATGATTTCGTCCAACCACATCTCTCTGTAAAATTTTGACATAAACATATCCGATCATGCTTCATTTTTATCCTGCAATGTATTTGACTGTATAAAAGGTATCTAAATGTTGATGGTATACACCTATTCATTGTATAAAGTAGCAGGGTACATTGCTCCTATGTAAGAGCCGGGATGCTAATAGAGAAGTAGTGTCCACTTCGACGTCGGTGTTAAACCTTCGTGTGGTTGTCTTTTGTCTCACTGTTTTACCAATTGCTATGACTCATTTAACATTGCAGAATAAACACAATATATGTACATTGTCCGCGAATATCAATTTTATTTGTGCTCGGTTCAAAACAGGAGAGAAAAGCTCGCACAAGGCTTACATTTCTTCTTGTTTCTAAAGCTCGTACAAATGATGGGTTTTTTTTTACAATACAATGTATGTATATCCTATATATATATACAAAACAACAATAGTCATCATGTTTTCAGTCTATATATTTCTTTGGCGTCTTTTTTTTTAATTGTTGACATCTTTAGCACATTTTCCTTTTAAGCAATGGCCATTTTAGCTTCCTCGTGATAATATTGCCCATACTTTTTAGACCAATACACATTTTATCATTTTTAATCGAATTAACGTGGTTTATTTACCGTTAGACACATTAATATTAGTTGATAAATGAACTTTTTAAACAACTGATTAAAATTAAAGATAGGCAGACATTACAATACAATGTTAAAACCTCGATGACATTTTTAAAAATAATGAAGCTTAATTTCTATATCAATAAATATTATTACGGCGGTTCTATGCGTTTACCGTGAACACCTTAGATCTTGGGAGAAAATTAAACTTCAATGTATTTGGTATGATAAGAAGATTACCCAATTTTCGATATGTATGATCTTCTGGTCGCTTAGTGTATACTGTATACAAGTAAGTGTAAGATTGGGAGAATAGATACCAAATATAGATAAAAAAGAAACAACAATTACGAAATTGATTGTTTTGGATATTGTGGTAACCCAGCATTGTTTCCTTGATATATTACCTGAGGTTAGTACCTAAATAGTTTCTTTTTATTTCTTTTGTTACATTTCATATTTCAAACGTCTTACAAAAAAATGTTCGTAAACGTTTATATTATACAGATATATCATGTTTGGAGGGGTATTTGCGAAAAATACCAGTCGAGAGACGAAATTTAGTCTCAAGACTGGTATTTTTCGCAAATACCCCTCCCAAACATGATATATCTGTTTAATTACACCGAATATTATTTAGAACACTGGCTAAATAAATAATACCTTTTGTTTGTCGTTTTCAGGACCTAACATGATGTATCTGTTTAATTCTACCGAATGATGTTGCATAAAACGCACAACTGATAACGTTTTACAAATTTATTACAAGCGTCTCGGTGAAAGGTAAAAACGGCAAATACGATTTTGCAAATACCATGAAAAAAAGTTAAATCTTATGCAAATACACCTACATGTACATGAAGTAAAAATTCTGCAAATTCACAATGCAAGGCCTGAATTTGTAAAAAATATCACGGCTATTAACCAATCAGAATCCAGCATTCTTATATAAGGTGTAATTAAGCTTAAAATATAAGTTCTAAGGTATAAATCTACATCATTGTTGATTGTTATTAATAGGTGATAGTGTTTAATTACTTACAATGTAATCAGTTACTGTATAATATATTGGAGAAGTACATGATATTATGGATTATTCAAAAGGCTGTAACGGTAGGTGTAAATTATTCCTTTTTAATATATTTCATAGTCATTTTCTTCGTATGCAAGATTTCCATAAGCAATGTCATTATTGTTAATATCTTAATATCTGACAAATACAGTAAAGAATTTTACTACACTTACTGGTAGACAATGTCTTCTTGACGGGTGTCATCTGTCATGCCTATAGCAAGAGCATTTACCCATTTAGAAACACACTCCCAAATTTTCGTGGAAGTTGTTCAAAATGATTTTTTTAAATAATATTTTTCATTAGTTTTGTTTTGCTTGTTGAATGATGTAGAGACCAACAACAAAATATACTAGAATATTTCTATTGTTCCAATTAAGGACCAACAAATTACATCCACTGAATCAAAACAGGACAAACATCGCCGTCCAGTGAAGACATGCTTTACTTATTTATTCTTATTGTACTCTAATAACATATCACAGTAAATATGAAAAGAAATAGTTACTATGTGTTATGGTTGCTTAATCTTCTGGATTATAAGCAATTCATAATAAACTTTCCCACACAGTTTGTAAGAAGCAAAGAATATTTATCAAATGAGGAAGGGACACTTTTTTTTAATTTTTTTTTGCAAAATGAATTCATTTCTGTAATAACATTATTACTGTCTGAACATTTTTCATCTTCAACAACACCCAATATGCAATATCTACAGAGTCTATCAGATCTTTCAATCTATTGTCTATTTATACTTGTCCCTTTCTATTTGCAAAGTGACAACACATTATATAATTCCATTGCCCTCAAAATTGTTAACCCTTTATGCTAAAGGTCACAAGTATAATCCCTGCATAGTCACAATACCCTTCCATCAGGGGATCACGTGACTAGATGTATTGTGAAGTATTTTTCCTATCGTAAAAAACTATGGATTTCGGATAGATATGTTGAGGAGTTTGGACTCAAATTTCGCAAACGTGAATATTAGTGTCATATATTTGTATATCGATTCTTAAATTCTGACATTTGGGCACCTAAAATCCATATTTCGTTAATATTGAAAAGTTCATAGAGACCCGTCTTGTTTATATCCCGGGGCAAAACTTACTGTAGAAAACTGCTCACAACAGTGTAATAGGAAGTTGGACTTTGGACCCACGTAGTAAAATCAGCTGTTCGTAGTTAATTTGAACTGTTCACCTGTCTTTTTAACCAATTAAACTCCTTGTAAGGATGTCACTGGGCAATACGTCAAAACTCATTGAGGAAAGTAGGAAAATCGTTGAAGCGTCTAATGATAACTCCGTACTCAGTTTGATCCTTGAAATCGTCACAAAGATCGACAATAGAATGATACAGATGGAGAAAAATATGGGAAAACGTTTAGACGACATGAAAGCAGATTTCCTAGCAGTTTCCGCTAGAGTAAGATCCCTAGAAGATAAAGTGACTAACTTTCGTAAAACACTGACAGAATGCGAGAATAGTTGTCAGGGTGTTAGCAACTTATTTGATCAAGCTGACTCTCAGATTAAACACAATACAAGGAACATAATTCACCAGGATACAAGGATCAAAAAGCTAGAGGAGAAACCCGTTGTTCAACCCGTGATACAACCAGTTACTGAGTCGGGCCAGATTAAAACTCTCACAGCAGACATTCACGATCTAAAAAGTAAGGTGCTAGACTTGCAGTGTCGTAGTATGAAAAACAATCTTGTTTTCACTGGTCTATATCAATCTCAGTCCGAAAATTGTGAAAATAAACTCAGAGGTTTCATCAGACAGGAACTAGAGATTGATCACTATATTGAATTCGGGAACATCCACTGATTTGGGAGACGCGGGACAAATAATACACGACCTATTGTAGCTCGCTTTATATATCATAATGATCTACAAATGGTGCTACAAAACGCATATAAATTAAAAGGATCCTCTTTCGGCATCAGCGAACAATATCCCGCTGAAATTAACAACAGAAGAAAAAACCTTTATCCGATAATGAGGGAGGCAAAACAACAACGACGTCATGTGGTACATACCACCTGAAGACAGACCCGTTAATGTTGACAATGTGTGGAACTCCCCTTCCCACTTACAACACGGACAAGGACATAACTCGCACATAACACCTGGTAGACCAATGAAGCGACCCCGACAGGGATCGTCACCAAACCAAGGTGGTTTTATAGGCCGTGAATAGGACAGCCAGGGAGAACCCTCTCACAATCATTCTCCGAACTATGTTGAAAAAGACTTAAACGTTTGTAAAAATTAAGGTTTTATGCATACAAATATTATAAATAAACATTTCTCAAAGTCTGATAAAATACAAGACTTTCGTATGATTGTAGATGATGATCCTGTTGTTGTAGATGAATCAATTAAATTTTCATTTAATAATGTTAATAATGAAGTTGTGTTAGTAAATAATACTAGTACTTTATCTACTGATACATGTATATATATTAATGATTTAAGTAATGAAACTGAAATATCTAATGATGGTCTCTCAAATATAGTTTCAAATACCACTGCCACCAATATAACATGTACCCGTGGCTATAATGTTGTTAACTGTATCGAGAGCAATATAAATAAAAATGTAACTTGTAACTCAGAAAAATATTCAAAAGAAATTTATGTATTATCAGATTATCTTGATGTAGTTGAATTAGAAAATAGAAATTTTGATATCATTTATAATTTTTATTATGAAACTTGTATAAAAACGAAAGATTATCATTGTAACAATACATTAGACTCGTCTAAGCATTTATCATCGTGTCAAAGTAATATATCTGATAGGACTGAATCGTTAAACTCATCTTTGTACTCAAATCCGGTCAATAATCACGATATAAAATTACTCTATTTGAATTGTTGTGGTTTCAAATCTAAACTTAAATACCCTGAATTCGAAAATCTAATTAGGTCGAATGATTTTGTTTGTTTTGTAGAAAAAAAAACCGATATGTTCGATTCAATCGATTTACCAGGTTATGTATTCAAATCTAAACATAGAAAAAACGTAGCTCGTATGAGATCAGGTGGTATACTATTAGGATTTAGAGAGAATTTAGTGAACCATGTCCAGATATTAGAAAATGAATGTGAGTTTGTATTATGGGTTAAAATTGACGGAAAAGTATTCAATTTAGAGCAACCTGTTATATTCGGGACAATATATATACCACCAGAATATACTAGATATTCTTCAGACGAAGCCTTTAACCAAATTGAACATGAATTACATCCTTTTTCTACTAATTCTAAATATGTTGGCTTAATTGGTGATTTTAATTCAAGAACCGGAGAAGATGATGATTATGTAAATGTTAATTTTGAACATGGTGACAATAACATAGATGAGTTTATCGAAAATCATGCTGGTATTTTATAAAACCTAAACATACCACTAAAACGTAAAAATATTGATAAAACTAAAAATAAATATGGAAATATGTTGCTTAATTTTTGTAAAGCAAACCAGTTGTTTATTGTAAATAGTCGTATTGGTGATGACAAAGGTATTGGTAGATTAACATGTAGAAATGCCAGTACTATAGATTATTGTATTAGTAGCCCGTATTTTTTAAAATCGTTTGTAAACTTCACTGTACAAGATTTTAATTGTCTTTTTTCTGACGTCCACTGTCCGCTTGCTATTTCATTTTCATGCAACTCCGTCAAAGATAAAACTAATCCGGAAAGTATAGAAAACAACGGTGTAGCCAGAATCAGGAAATGGGATGTAAACAAGCAATTAGATTTCCAAAACAATATAGAATCTTCTAAACTGACCGAACTTTCAGATAAACTAGAAAATCTACCACACGAAAGAATTAACCCAAATATAATAGATTCATTAACAGGGGATTTATGTAATATTTTGATCACGTCTGACAGGAAAACCCTTGGTTCAAATTCAGATAAAAACCATAAGGAAAAACAGTTTTTAAGTAAACCATGGTTTGACTTAGACTGTAAATTCGCCCGAAAAAATTATAGGAAAATAAAGAGACGATTCAAATCTAGAAAGACCGACTTATTACATTCAGAGCTACGCGACGCTGAAAAGAAATATAAAAATCTTTTAAATAAAAAATTCAAAGATTATTCTCAAAATATGACAAAAAATCTAGATGAATTACATTCGACAAACCCAAAGGATTTTTGGAAATTATTAAATAAAGGGAAGAGAAAAAATCAACCTGATATTGGCATTGACAAACTTTTCGACTTTTTCAAAGATCTAAATTCCGATTCAGAAGGTAACGTTTACGAAGGTCAACTAGATATGGATGAAGGAACTTTAGAGCAAATCAATAGCCATATTAATTTACCAATAACAAAAGACGAAATTTTTAAATGTGTCCGAAAACTTAAAAATGAAAATGCAAGCGGTGAAGATGAAATAATAAACGAGTATATCAAAAGTACGGTGAACCAGTTTATTAATGTTTATGAAAAATTATTTAATGTTATATTTGATAATGGTATTATGCCTAGCAGTTGGTTAATTGGGATGATAAAACCTATCTATAAAAATAAAGGCGATAAATTTGACCCCAAAAATTATCGACCGATTACAATTGTAAGTTGCCTCGGTAAACTTTTCACTGCAATACTGAATGAGAGATTAACTGAATTTTCTGAATCTTTTTCTGTTTTAAGTGAAAACCAATCTGGCTTCCGCAAAGGATATTCCACTTCAGATAATATGTTCACTTTGCAATCTTTTTTTGAAATTCTAAAATGTAAAAAAAAAAAAAAAAAAAAAAAAAATGTACTGCGCATTCGTTGATTTTATGAAGGCCTTTGATACTGTTTGGCGAGCTGGTTTATGGCATAAAATGTTACTAAACAATATAAACGGGAAAATGTACAATGTTATTTTTAATATGTATTGTAATATAAAATCATGTATTGTGTTTAATAAGTGCAAATCAGATTATTTTGCATGTGACAATGGAGTTAGACAGGGAGAAATTTATCCCCGTTTTTATTTTCCTTATTCTTAAATGACTTAGAAACTTTTCTAGAAGCCAAAAATGTTACAGGCTTAGAATCAATCTCAGGCGATCTCGAAAACCAGTTAAATATTTATTTGAAATTATTTATAATACTATATGCTGATGGTTATATTATCAGAATCTGAGAGTGATTTACAGGCACAGCTCGTTGCTTTTCATGAATACTGTTTAACCTGGAAGCTGAAAGTTAACATTGATAAAACTAAAATTGTCATATTTGGGAGTGGTCGTACACCTCAAAATTTATCTTTTAAATATAATGGCTCCGAAATTGAAGTAGTCAAAAACTTCAATTATCTCGGTATTATTTTTAGCAAAACTGGCAATTTCAATCTGGCAAAAAAACGTTTAGTGGATAAAGCAGTTGTTTCTATGTATGCAGTACTGAAATTAGGAAGAAAACACAATTTATCTATAAAATGTCTATTGAGTCTTTTCGATAAAATGGTTAAACCAATTTTACTTTATGGCTGCGAAATATGGGGATTTGGAAACAATGACGTGTTAGAAAAAGTACACTTAAAATTTTGTAAAATGATTTTGAACCTCAAGACGTCTACTCCGAATTATATGATATATGGTGAATTAGGTAGATATCCGGTCGAAATCGACATTAAAATTAGAATTATTTCTTTTTGGGCAAAAATTATTTGTGGAAAACAATCCAAAATATCATGCATTATGTATAGTTTATCACATCATTTGTATTCGCAACAAAATTTCGATATTAAATGGATAAAATGTTTGGAAAAAATATTAAACGAAACTGGTTTTTCTCATATATGGCAAACGCAAACTTTCAAAAGCATCGAGTGGATAAAACAAAGTATAAAACAAACATTGTTAGACCAGTTTTTACAGGATTGGAACTCGTCAGTCCATAATTCCCCTAAAGCATTTAATTATAGAATTTTCAAAACTGATTTTAAATTTGAAGAATATTTTAATATTTTAGATGAACAAAATTCCCTTCTTTTATGTAAATTTAGAACTACAAATCATAAATTGCCCATAGAAAAGGGAAGATGGAGTAATATTCCGAGGGAAAATCGCTATTGCGAACTTTGTCAAAAGAATCAAATTGGAGACGAATATCATTACATATTTGAATGTACTAATTTAAGCGAAAAACGTACTTCACTACTTCCAAAACATTTAATTGAACGTCCCAATATAATAAAATTCAAAAATTTAATGACTAGTGAACGGAAACCAATCCTGCAAAAACTATGTACATTTATTAGATATATAAATATGATAGTTTGTCCTCCCGGCTAATTCCATCTGTCGATTTACTGTATTTGTATATATTGTATATAGTTTAATCTGTCCATTTATTTGTAACTTCTCTGTATATGTGCTATGCACTGTCAGTTTGAGAAATAAAGATTATTATTATTATAGGAAGGAGATTGCAATAATCATTGATAATAAAACGTGACTAATTTCGAGGTCAATGGCACGTCAGTTCTTTTTACATAGAACTGTCAAAGCGGGAGATTGCTCTTATTGTTATCTAATATATAATTATGAGATAAAGAAATAAATTGATTGTGTTATGTTGCTTAACGTCATGTGAGCAGTATTTCATTTACATTCGTGCCGAGAACAATTTTACAAATATTAATCCAGTAGGTGAAACGGGTGGCACTAAATGGGCATTTGGACGGCGGGATATTTTCATTGCAACTAGGAAAATGGGAGGTGATGTATGCGATTTCTTACAGTGGGCCACCAAATTGTCAAATTGTTCTTAGGAGCGTGGCACTCTCCAAACACTAGACACTCATTTACGTTCGTACATAGGACGAGTAATGTATTTGGACATCTTTCTGTTCCTATGGGTTCATTCAGAGGATTTCACATTATGAAAATGGCATTTAGTTTCAAACACGATCGAACATGCGCAATAATAATACCCTTCAAAATAATTTGGGTCTGTCTTAGAAAGACGAACGCAGAGTAACCAAAAATACAAAGGAATTTTTCGAGTAAACGGACGATACAAAAAAACAAAAACAAACAAACAATGACGACAATAACAACAACAACAAGCACTACAAAATAAGAAAAACAAACAAACAATGACGACAACAACAACAACAACAAGCACTACAAAATAAGAAAAACAAACAAACAATGACGACAATAACAACAACAACAAGCACTACAAAATAAGAAAAACAAACAAACAATGACGACAATAACAACAACAACAAGCACTACAAAATAAGAAAAACAAACAAACAATGACGACAATAACAACAACAACAAGCACTACAAAATAAGAAAAACAAACAAACAATGACGACAATAACAACAACAACAAGCACTACAAAATAAGAAAAACAAACAAACAATGACGACAATAACAACAACAACAAGCACTACAAAATAAGAAAAACAAACAAACAATGACGACAATAACAACAACAACAAGCACTACAAAATAAGAAAAACAAACAAACAATGACGACAATAACAACAACAACAAGCACTACAAAATAAGAAAAACTGGGACAACACGATTGACCTCAAACAACTAGAAGTAAGATTAGTAGACCACAAAGGTTAACATCTGATCTCCTCTCCCATTGTGTTTTGTGATATCAAATCATTTGAACGGGTTGTTTTCCAAACCTTTAGGGACATGAGTTATTGAAATATGTATCTAGCGAATGAAAAAAAAACAATAGGTCATTACTTTTTCTTAAAATATAATTTACACCATTTCGGTATTCGCCGCGTCTCCGCTAAGCACGCAGCTTTCTGGAGTAAGAGCAAAGACAGGTTGGGTGAAATCAAGATAATGTGTCCGAGTGGAGCTAAATGACTACCTGCGGACTGCTGTTTCAGTGAGTTAGCACTATAAAAATCCAACCAAGCGTGTTGGTGCAGTATAAAGCGAGCATCACCATCATTTCACTGAATGTACACTGTTCTCGCCATGATATAGCCGAAAAATTGCTTATGTGGCGTTAAGCAACAAACACTCATTCAAGTCTTATTTCGGTCAACGCTATATATAATGTCGTCGGCTTTAGTTATCACAATGTCTACCATTCATCATTGAGCATATATATACATATTAAAATATCACGTTCACCACGTTTCAAATATCTATACATGTGTATATCTAAAATTAAGAAACTTCAACATATTTTCTCTAATAGTAATAGTATTATAGTGATATGAGCTATTTCAGCATGGTACCACGTTGAACCATTCTCAATCAAACTGTGTTTTTTTTTTGTTTTTTTTTTTTTAGAGAGTGTTATCATTTTTGTTCAACTACGTTAAGAGCTACTTTGAATTGTTAAGAATATATAAAAGTATGCTATTATTAAAATATCGGTTTAATTAAAAAAAATGAAATATTTCTATTTCAATAGTAGTTTAAAATCACGACGAAACGCATTGTTCTAAATAAAAGATTTTTTCTTTTTCTTTTTTAAATCTGTCAGTATTCACCTACTCAATTATCTTTTGAAAAGTCATTCAAAAGTGGATAGATATAGATATGGCGTTTAAATGAATGTCATTAGTTGAGCTAGGATTTATTATGTTGGTTTTTCGTCTTAGGAAGTATGTAAGGACGAATTGTATTATGAGAAAATGATTAAGAACAGAGTGTTTCAACCCTTAAATTAAAAATAAATACAGGTCGATGTTTAAATTTCTATCTCAATTCTCGGTTCATTAGCTATTATATCTTATATAATTTGTTAATTCTAATGTTCAAGATCTATTTTTGAGTAACTGTTGTGAGGTCGACTTCCATAGTTTTGTATAAAAAATATAAAATAATCATATTTTTTTTCAAACAAGAATGGATACTCTTCATGTACACGGTAAGAGTGTTTATTAGATCATTTTAATGACACGTACGAAATGACAATTTTAAAAGAAATATTAATCAAATGGTGTAGTGACATTACCGTGCGATATAGGACCAATTTGACAGATCTAAATTGTACCATCTCACCTTAGCAATTATAACCTTCACGAGCATTCACCGACTCTGCCTATTCAACTGTCCGTGTTTATTTTGTAGTTCATTTTAGCTATAGCGTCTGGTCTGTCTTTTTGAGTGTAAGTTAATCTGTGCATGTTTTTGTATTGCTTATTTATATCTCTCTATATATATTTCCATTTTATTCAATTATACAAAGAAGGAGGATTGGGATCTAATTAACTAATTCATTTTTGTTTTGCCTGTCCCTAACCAGGATCTGGATGATCTAATTAACTAATACATGTATGTTTTGCCTGTCCCAAACCAGGATCTGGATGATCTAATTAACTAATACATGTATGTTTTGCCTGTCCCAAACCAGGATCTGGATGATCTAATTAACTAATACATGTATGTTTTGCCTGTCCTAAACCAGGATCTGGATGATCTAATTAACTAATACATGTATGTTTTGCCTGTCCCAAACCAGGATCTGGATGATCTAATTAACTAATACATGTATGTTTTGCCTGTCCCAAACCAGGATCTGGATGATCTAATTAACTAATACATGTATGTTTTGCCTGTCCCTAACCAGGATCTGGATGATCTAATTAACTAATTCATGTATGTTTTGCCTGTCCCTAACCAGGATCTGGATGATCTAATTAACTAATACATGTATATTTTGCCTGTCCCAAACCAGGATCTGGATGATCTAATTAACTAATACATGTATGTTTTGCCTGTCCCTAACCAGGATCTGGATGATCTAATTAACTAATTCATGTATGTTTTGCCTGTCCCTAACCAGGATCTGGATGATCTAATTAACTAATACATGTATGTTTTGCCTGTCCCTAACCAGGATCTGGATGATCTAATTAACTAATACATGTATGTTTTGCCTGTCCCAAACCAGGATCTGGATGATCTAATTAACTAATACATGTATGTTTTGCCTGTCCCTAACCAGGATCTGGATGATCTAATTAACTAATTCATGTATGTTTTGCCTGTCCCTAACCAGGATCTGGATGATCTAATTAACTAATACATGTATGTTTTGCCTGTCCCTAACCAGGATCTGGATGATCTAATTAACTAATACATGTATGTTTTGCCTGTCCCAAACCAGGATCTGGATGATCTAATTAACTAATTCATGTATGTTTTGCCTGTCCCTAACCAGGATCTGGATGATCTAATTAACTAATACATGTATGTTTTGCCTGTCCCAAACCAGGATCTGGATGATCTAATTAACTAATTCATGTATGTTTTGCCTGTCCCTAACCAGGATCTGGATGATCTAATTAACTAATACATGTATGTTTTGCCTGTCCCTAACCAGGATCTGGATGATCTAATTAACTAATACATGTATGTTTTGCCTGTCCCTAACCAGGATCTGGATGATCTAATTAACTAATACATGTATGTTTTGCCTGTCCCTAACCAGGATCTGGATGATCTAATTAACTAATACATGTATGTTTTGCCTGTCCCTAACCAGGATCTGGATGATCTAATTAACTAATACATGTATGTTTTGCCTGTCCCAAACCAGGATCTGGATGATCTAATTAACTAATACATGTATGTTTTGCCTGTCCCTAACCAGGATCTGGATGATCTAATTAACTAATTCATGTATGTTTTGCCTGTCCCTAACCAGGATCTGGATGATCTAATTAACTAATACATGTATGTTTTGCCTGTCCCTAACCAGGATCTGGATGATCTAATTAACTAATACATGTATGTTTTGCCTGTGCCAAACCAGGATCTGGATGATCTAATTAACTAATTCATGTATGTTTTGCCTGTCCCTAACCAGGATCTGGATGATCTAATTAACTAATACATGTATGTTTTGCCTGTCCCAAACCAGGATCTGGATGATCTAATTAACTAATTCATGTATGTTTTGCCTGTCCCTAACCAGGATCTGGATGATCTAATTAACTAATACATGTATGTTTTGCCTGTCCCAAACCAGGATCTGGATGATCTAATTAACTAATTCATGTATGTTTTGCCTGTCCCTAACCAGGATCTGGATGATCTAATTAACTAATACATGTATGTTTTGCCTGTCCCTAACCAGGATCTGGATGATCTAATTAACTAATACATGTATGTTTTGCCTGTCCCTAACCAGGATCTGGATGATCTAATTAACTAATACATGTATGTTTTGCCTGTCCCTAACCAGGATCTGGATGATCTAATTAACTAATACATGTATGTTTTGCCTGTCCCTAACCAGGATCTGGATGATCTAATTAACTAATACATGTATGTTTTGCCTGTCCCTAACCAGGATCTGGATGATCTAATTAACTAATACATGTATGTTTTGCCTGTCCCTAACCAGGATCTGGATGATCTAATTAACTAATACATGTATGTTTTGCCTGTCCCTAACCAGGATCTGGATGATCTAATTAACTAATTCATGTATGTTTTGCCTGTCCCTAACCAGGATCTGGATGATCTAATTAACTAATACATGTATGTTTTGCCTGTCCCTAACCAGGATCTGGATGATCTAATTAACTAATACATGTATGTTTTGCCTGTGCCAAACCAGGATCTGGATGATCTAATTAACTAATACATGTATGTTTTGCCTGTCCCTAACCAGGATCTGGATGATCTAATTAACTAATTCATGTATGTTTTGCCTGTCCCTAACCAGGATCTGGATGATCTAATTAACTAATACATGTATGTTTTGCCTGTCCCAAACCAGGATCTGGATGATCTAATTAACTAATTCATGTATGTTTTGCCTGTCCCTAACCAGGATCTGGATGATCTAATTAACTAATACATGTATGTTTTGCCTGTCCCAAACCAGGATCTGGATGATCTAATTAACTAATTCATGTATGTTTTGCCTGTCCCTAACCAGGATCTGGATGATCTAATTAACTAATACATGTATGTTTTGCCTGTCCCTAACCAGGATCTGGATGATCTAATTAACTAATACATGTATGTTTTGCCTGTCCCTAACCAGGATCTGGATGATCTAATTAACTAATACATGTATGTTTTGCCTGTCCCTAACCAGGATCTGGATGATCTAATTAACTAATACATGTATGTTTTGCCTGTCCCTAACCAGGATCTGGATGATCTAATTAACTAATACATGTATGTTTTGCCTGTCCCAAACCAGGATCTGGATGATCTAATTAACTAATACATGTATGTTTTGCCTGTCCCTAACCAGGATCTGGATGATCTAATTAACTAATACATGTATGTTTTGCCTGTCCCTAACCAGGATCTGGATGATCTAATTAACTAATACATGTATGTTTTGCCTGTCCCTAACCAGGATCTGGATGATCTAATTAACTAATACATGTATGTTTTGCCTGTCCCTAACCAGGATCTGGATGATCTAATTAACTAATACATGTATGTTTTGCCTGTCCCTAACCAGGATCTGGATGATCTAATTAACTAATACATGTATGTTTTGCCTGTCCCTAACCAGGATCTGGATGATCTAATTAACTAATACATGTATGTTTTGCCTGTCCCAAACCAGGATCTGGATGATCTAATTAACTAATTCATGTATGTTTTGCCTGTCCCAAACCAGGATCTGGATGATCTAATTAACTAATTCATGTATGTTTTGCCTGTCCCAAACCAGGATCTGGATGATCTAATTAACTAATTCATGTATGTTTTGCCTGTCCCTAACCAGGATCTGGATGATCTAATTAACTAATTCATGTATGTTTTGCCTGTCCCAAACCAGGATCTGGATGATCTAATTAACTAATTCATGTATGTTTTGCCTGTCCCTAACCAGGATCTGGATGATCTAATTAACTAATACATGTATGTTTTGCCTGTCCCAAACCAGGATCTGGATTTTCATCGGCACTGGTCGTGATCTTTCTGTGTTCAATGATTATAGATGAGAGGTTATAGTTTGTTTTTTGATATTGCTTGAATCGCAGTCACTGGTTCTGTTCTGTGCCATTCTTATATATACGGAAGGACACAAAACATACATGTAATGACTGCATTTCTTCATTTTCTAATCAGAAAAGTTAGCAAGAATCCCATTTTTTATTTTGTATCATTGCCACTTGATAATAGCTGTTATGTCTCTTACTTTGTTCCTGTTAATCGTTTTTCTCCATGAGAGTTTATTAAAACATGACGGGTGCCACTTGTGGAGCAGAAACTGCTTACCCTTCCGGAGCACATGAGTTCACCCCTGATTTTAGTGGGGTTCGTGTTGCTCGATCTTTAGTTTAAGGTGTATGTTTTGTAGATCGTTGTTTGTCCTTTTTCTTTTGACCATTGTGTTGTCTGTCTTTCTTCGATTTACGGATTCTGATTATTCCTTTGATATCTTCAAACTCTTCTTTTTATTAAAACAATCATTGTATGGATTGTGAACGATGAAGAACAACATGCATGCTGTTGTAATCTTTACCTATCAATACAAAGGTACAATATTTGCCCTTTTTCTCACTAATATATATTTGTGAATCGTAGGTACAATATAAGTTATAAGCTCCCTAGTGACCTTCTATCGTTATTTAGACGGTCAGTAAATCGTTGAAGGGTGAGCGCTCCAGCGCGAACCCTTCAACTATTTACTTACCGTCTAAATAACCATAGTCGGTCATGGGAGCTTATAACATTTTTGTACGATGTTGCTGATCTATAACTTGAAACAGTAACAAAGTTTTTTCCACGAACTATGTTTGACAGACTTTCGTGGAAGTTCTAAGGCTAAAGACGTAATGGTCAATACACAAAATTAAGCACCGCCCACTGACCTTCTGTAATTTTCCGTCTGCATCTTTAGAAGAAAATATAAATCATCATCTTTCTTGCAGTTGTGTTTAATTATGCTAAATCAAAATACACACACATATATATAGAGAGCCTGGTCAAATACGTCGTCTCAGTTATCGATTACAAAATTTCTTTATTTCGGACAGCTTCAAGGTCAAAATATGCAATAATAGATTACACAATGCTACAGTCTGCTTCTGTCGTTATTTTTAAGAATGGAATTTTCCACTGGCCAGTAAAACGTATTAATCTTATTCTCTAGATTTCCATATATGGCTCTGCCTTCATCGTTATTTTTAGGAATGATTTTATCCAATCATAGGTTGTCAAATAAATGCAACATCGTACAATATTCGTTATGGAATAGTAAAGTACTGACCGTTTCACTGATACAAGTTGGATACAATTAGAAATATGAAAAATGTGGCTTGTGCTGATGCATAATTGCCTGTCTTTCAATAAATCACGCAGCGTAGAAATCATTAGGTAATTCTGAATCCATAAATCATCCCCCGTTTATGGAAAAAATAAATCGAGTTGTTTACATGTCACCGATTTTTATATTGGAAGCATTGTCTGTTGTCCTTGTGGAATTGTTATTAATATAGTGCTTAGTGCCTGTGATTTAAACACATGTACACACTCTCAAAGACAGTATAACTGTGGCTTCCATATATATACCGGTTTTGTTTTGCCTTATTTTGTGCAAGTATACAAGGAATGACCACATTCACTTGGTAAAACGGACTAAATTTCTCTTTTTTTTTTATATATCTAATACAGATCTCGTGAAAGATGCCAGAACCATCATTGGGCCAGCTATCACCATGTGTTCAATCCTTTGCTGAAGGAGTAAACTACACAACATCAGAAACAGCCGCGTCAACAAAGATCAAAATGGATCATGAACGATGGAGATATGAACAACTCCTTAGTAAACTTGATGCTAGCTGTAAAGTAGCGGAAGAAACGTGTTCACGAAATGTACAACAAGCAAAAGATGATTATTTAAAAACAGTAGCATATGCTCAAGTATATCAGATACATAGTTTTGATAAATATGATCCGTTTAAGGACGATCCAATAGATGACAAATCAAAACGACGAAAGAGTAAACGAAAATCAAAGCAAAGGGAAAATACGTTCCTAACACTACCAAATGTTGAAAAAGATGAACCTCGCACGTTAATACATTCTCCAATTTCTATGCAGAATAATACCTTAACATACGCAGCATTAAATGCGAGGAGTTTTCCTCAAATCGCAACACGTGAATCTGAAGATATTGAAACGGATATCAAAAGTACGAACACTTCACATTTTAATGCTTTAGTTCTTTGGAAAAATGCTGCCAAGAAACTCTTTGAAAAATCATCCCTCACCAGTGATCATTATTCGAAGGAACAGTTGCATTCAAAACGGACAGTAGTGAAACATGAACGACCTCCGAGGAAGAATTTACTTCCTGGAAAATGCAAATCACGAGCTGATTTAAAACGTTTCATGGAGCAAGAAGCGAATCAAGTTATGCAGGAAATGACAACACAAAGGCATCAAAAGGATGACAATATTCGTAAAATGGTAGAAAAGGCGCAGTTGCCGGATTTAATAAGAAGAGACAAAACATTTTCTGCAATTGTTAGAGATTTTCAAATCTATAAAGAGGAAAAGGCTCAAAGAAAACATAGGAAGATGATCGAATACATAACACGACATTTTAATAGTAGCGACTAAGCCATAAGCCACGTGACTATCAGTTTAATCATATTTTAAATGTGCAATGTTGTTTCAATTTTGGATTTCCTTGTTTTCTTTTGAACATTATGACAAGACGAAACAAGTTACATACGTATCAAAGAACACGCAGAGAAATTTCAAAGACATAACATGAAGCGGTTTATTTTTGCTTAGGTTAATATTAACTATGACACAAATCCTTTTATTACCTTTGTAGAATATTTTTTCTCACAACGTTAACATTTCATGGCTGACTAACATTAATACAACAATTATGACATTAAAGTCTTGTTAAAATATAGTGTAATGGTTTATAGCATAATTAACGTTTTAGATCTATCAATAGACTAAAATTGGATGTAAATAAACATGATAATAACGGAAAATCGTCAAGTGAAATTAGCACTTGTATTACTTGGTGCATGCATGGCAACATGGAAGGTGTCAAAAGATAAAGAGACACTTTTTATCTTCAATCTTGTGTTTAGTTTACTTTTAAATTCCATTTTGGTGTAAAGAGAGAAACGCTTTTAAACATTCAAAGAGGGACAAAGGTTCATGTCATCTGTCTTTACAATTTCATGCTGATGCTCTTTTTGAAGAAATTCTCTTTGCACAATTCAGAAAATTCAACCATTAAACAATTATCTGAAAAAATTGGTAACGGAGTTACACAAAGTCTGGAAATCTTTGTGGACGTGAAACAACAACAAATAAAACGGTACTGTAATAATATGTCTTAATTCTATTACTTAACAAACGTCCCTGTAGATCCTCGTGACAAGACTACCTTGCCTTTTATTACTGCATAAATAGTAAGAAAATCGAATACGATGTGGGCTACCAGGCTATTAAGGTCTTTAGCTATTCCAAATTTAGATTTGGCTTCAATGTATCTCCATAGTAACCGACAGTTTCGATAGATAGATTCAGTATAAGATAGCCAATCCAATTGCCGAACCTATGGTGAATCTGCTGCTCTCCTTATATTGAGGAACGGAATCGGCCGAGTTGTAGCGAGTGGTAGCCAGTATAGCACCTGGCATATATATCTAGAGAACTTCCGAAATTAATTAGGGCTTCGTAACCAATTTTTATTCATGTAGTCAACGACGACGAAAATAGGTAGTTTAAATGTGGTTATTTTTTCTCTACATTGAATTAAAAAACGTTTTCTTGTAGGCCTATTAACTGACCTTTGTTGTTCCATTGTAAAGAATATTCGTTATGAATGGGAAATATTTCAGTTCAATATTGGAAACGTTCTTGTTAGTTATAAAATTCTAATACATGACAATCGTTTTCAGTGTGATGTTATCTTCGTTTTGCCTATTGGGAAAAACATCGAGAAAAATATTACTGAACATAATAAAACGAAAAAAATTTGAAACTGATGATAAAATGACTTCCCCTAAACTGACTGAGAGATGTGTGAAAAGTAATAAGGGAGTAACTATTTCCTCATAAGGGTGGTCCTGTGTTTTTTTGTTCAGAATTTTTTTTTTTTTCGCTGATTCGACATTATATTTTTTCAAATTAAGAAAGGGTATATAGTGGAACATGGTGAATATTGAAACTGTCGATTTGTTTTTATTCAAGTCAGGAGACATTTTTAAATGACCAAAGTACAAAAATGATCTGTTCATAAAAGACACTCCGAATAAGTGATGGTAACAGGGGAACAATAACAATGACATAAATAATGAATTATTTGATATATATGAAACCTGTTGAAAATAATAACACACATGTCCTTATGGGATATTATTGTCTTCGGGGGGGGGGGGGGGGGGGGGGGGTGAACTCGGATGCTCCAGAAGGGTAAACAATTCAGTCTCCACTAGTGGTAAGTCATATATGTGGAAATGACTGGATTCTGACCATGATAAAGGGAACCTATTCGTGGTTGTTTGTGACTAAGATATTGCGTAAATGTTAGCCAATTCATTGGGTCAACGAACTCGACAAACGATTTTATATTACCAGAAAGGTCCGACATCAGTTAGATCGGATTTCCGTAAGTTTACAGACGGATGGGATCCGCAACTGTTTCGTATACAAAGACCACAAAGAGCTACGGCCCCGCATCTAATTTTCTGTACTACGTAAAGGAATCAGCGTAGCAGCTCCAAACAGCTCATTTGTGAGCAATACTGCTGACTTGACACAAAGCAACCAAAGAAACAACACAAATTATTATACCTCACTAACTTCTCATTGGCTTAAATTAAATCACATGACCTGAAACAATTTTAATGTTTTGTGAAAATTAACCCAAACGGGAAACAACTAGTTGTTTACCGGGTAACAACCCTATTGTTTCCCGGTAAACAACCCATTGCGTGCCTCAATAGGGAAACAACTCTTTCAAAAATTTCATAAAATTTCAAAATTCTAAAATCAATAAAAAATAATAATTTAAAGTTCAAAATTTTTAAAAAATGCAATATTTCCAAAAAAATTTAAATTTCCAAAAAATTCCAAATTTTCATAAGATATCAAAATTTTAATATTTAAATAATAATATTGAAAAATGATAAAACAATTATAGCCTACCACTTCGGTCAATACTATTGCCTTCTTCAAAAATAATGAAGATTACCTAAAATTTAAATTGACTGGTTAATAAAAGTATTAAGAAATGGGTGTTTTCATAATGGACCGGTTATATGTCCAAGGTTAGTCATAATGGCTCAAGAAAGGTTGTATTGGCCCGAGGCAATTTTTGAAGTTATTAAGCACACATTTTAAATCTGTTGAACATATTACTGATGGCGGGCTTGTGCCCTATATCACTGGTTGTGTTGTGAACTTTAATTATAATCATGAAATGGTTTAAAACATTTGTCAAAAAATATTAAACACACATTTTGCCATGTATTTATTTAAATGCCCAATCCTTGGTCTGTTGTTCGGTATGATAAAACAGTTATTGCCTTCAATGGATTGTAAACATCAGAATTGTTAACCCTCAAGGGGTTGTTTCACTCGGGCTAAAGCCCTCGGTAAAACAACCCCCATCAGGTTAACAATTCTGGTGTTTACATCCATTGAAGGCAATAATTGTTTAATGTCTGCCGTTTGTTGTTCTTACAACTTGCTTTCTTCTAAGGTTTTATTAAAGAAAATTAGGAAAGAATAGAGTAATAAATATGATATGAAAAAGGTTCACTAGTTTCTTTAAAACTCGTTGATTGGTTTTATATCAACTCTGTTAATTAGTTAATACAAATGTTGCTTCTAATTTATATAGTCGTGGAACATAAATTTTCACCTTTTACAATTTCACGGATGAAATAACATTGATACAATAACCAATATATATGCTTGAATAGTGTGAGATTATTTAATATTTTAGTGAGAACAAAATATATCCAAAAATGTTAGGTTAAAATACAGAACACAAGATGATGGAGTACAATGACGTAACTTCCTGAAGTATAATTTATTTATGATTTTTATCTGTTTATGATCGTGTTGTTTTGTTATGGGCGGATAAACTATCTGACTTTCATCAAAGAAGATAAACTTTTTCCAGTGTTGATCAACAGTCCAATGTCTCCTCTCCATGCACCACACAGCACGTTTTTTCCCGCTTGTTCTCCGACCTAACCACCATCTTATTTTTGACAACACGCCTGCTGTATCCGGTTTTACTCAAGTGACGGTGATGCAACTAAAAGTTCGATCACTCTCCTTGTTAAATTGATTGGTAATGTCACGTAAATTGGACAGCCGATCTTTTTTCCCACCAACCATAATACAGCATTGTCATCTCTTTCCGTGAAAAGTTTCTTCCTCCCTTTTCTTGGCTTGTTTTCAACAGAACCCGTGGCTCGATATTTTTTCAAAACACTACATATTGCTGTCCTAGGAATGCCGAATGTCCATGTCAAGATTGATAATTTTCCCTCTTTTTCCGTCGATTTTACGATGAGTTTTTTGTTACCTCTGTACTCAACTAAGCAGATTTTGCTTATGTTTTCACACGCGCTTTTTGTAAACAAATGGCGGCGGCGGCCTATGGATTCTGTCGGATTTTCAAAATTGTATAGTACCCCCAAGTCATATATATCGTTGTAAAGGTCTTTGGACAAGAAATCAAAATATGCAAATATTAGGACTAGGTCACGCGACTATACTGACATTTTGAGGGTTATTTCCCCTTTTTTTGAAATTTTCTATCTGCCACTTTTCTTATAGAAAATGTACAATGAACATGAATATTATATTTTATATTTAAATTAGACTGAATGTTCATTGAATTAGTTTTATTACTAATGATTTTACTGCCTTCCCTTACTCCTTCATGCCCCCCAGTGATGGGAGGGGGTATACTAGTATAATGTCCTTGAGTTCATCTCTCCGTCTGTCACAAATTCTTTTTTATCCACTGTCTTGAAAAATAATTGTAAGATTTTACAAATAATTTACAGGAAGACTAATCAAGGTAATGCAATGTGGCTTCAACAATTTCAAATAAGAACGAAAGAGGACTTGCTGTTTTTAGAAAAAACCCTACCTGTTTTGATGCTTAACTTGAAATAACAGATATTGAGAATTAGACAATAATTTGCAAAATCACTATTAATTCAGATTTATAAATTAGTTTCCAGGAAGGCTAAACAGGGTAATATTTTTGATGAGTTCAAACACGAAGACAGTGTGATTTTTTTTAAAGAAAGTATTCTTTTTGCTTAAAAGTCTCAAATTTTGAGAATTGGACATTGTTTATCAATTACTAACCATACTTAGAAATTCAAAATACTATTGTTATAGTTTATACTTCAATTGTGTTTTCTGTGGTAGAAACCTTGTCATTGACTATATTTAAAATAAAGTTTCTTTTAAGTAACAGGAAGGTTATATATACATATACTTTGTATATCTTTAAAGTAATAGATGAGTGAATGATTGTTGTTTAACATCAAACAAGTAGCTTTGTTAGCTATATCATGGTGAGAATAAGTTGCATTCAATGAGATGATGGTCATGTCCGCTTTGTACTAAACCAACACGTTTAACTGGATTTGTATAGTGTTAAACTAACTGACAGTAACAGTCTGCAGGTACACTGTCTAATGTTGCTTCACTTGGACACATTATCTCTATTCTGAGCCAGCTAGTCTTTGCTCTAATTCCTTAATGCTGTGTTCTTAGCGGGGAAAAACAACAAATACTAATTTTATAGTGTTTGGGTTTAAATTATTGTTCCTTTTCTTGATAAAACAAGACCATTTTGAAAGTAGATGGTGGATGGCTCAATTAAATTGCAGACAGTTCCCATGATGCATTTTTTGAGATTGCGAATTTAATTTTGTCAATGTCCTTGAACTTCATCGGGGCATGGAAGAACGATAAATGATAAAATAAAAGAGTTTTGATCTGGCGTTTCACTTTAGCTTTGATCAAAATAAATTGTGGACAAATTGGAGAATACTCGATCACGTGTTCGATTGCATACGTAGCATGTGTCGGTCTTTTTGGTCACTTATTTTGAAACAAACGGTCATTTTGACAGCAATGTCAAATTATTTCCTGTCATACACGCAAATTATCGGCCAATGACCGACGCCGATGTATTTATCTTTTTTATCAGATGTTTAGCTGATATGTACTATATTATAAACAGCTGATATGTACTCACTTTATTACAATGGTATATAAGTATATAAGGACTTATAAAGTATATAAGGAATTTTGTTCATAAGGATATAAGGACTGTTTATAAGGATAAATGGATTTATGGGGATTGCCATTTATAGTGGTCGGCAGCCTCTCTTATTTCCAGATGTTTAGCTGATATGTACTTATCTTATTATCAGATGTTTAGCTGATATGTACTTATATTATTAGCAGATGTTTAGCTGATAATTACTAACCTTATTATCGGATGCTTGGCTCATATGTATTTATCTTATTTTCAGACGTTTAGCTGATATGTATTCATCTTATTTTCAGATGTTTTGCTTATATGTACTTATCTTTTTATCAGATGTTTAGCTGATATGATTATGTACTTATATTATTAGCAGATGTTTAGCAGATAATTACTAACCTTATTATCGGATGCTTAGCTGATATGTATTTATCTTATTTGCAGACGTTTAACTGATGTGTATTCATCTTATTTTTAGATGTTTTGCTGATACGTACTTATATTTTTATCAGCTGTTTAGCTGATATGATTATGTACTTATATTATTAGTAGATGTTTAGCTGATAATTACTAACCTTATTGTCGGATGCTTAGCTGATATGTATTTATCTTATTTTCAGATGTTTAGCTGATATGTATTCATCTTATTTTCAGATGTTTTGCTGATATGTACTTATCTTTTTATCAGATGTTTAGCTGATATGATTATGTACTTATATTATTAGTAGATGTTTAGCTGATAATTACTAACCTTATTATCGGATGCTTAGCTGATATGTATTTATCTTATTTTCAGACGTTTAGCTGATATGTATTCATCTTATTTTCAGATGTTTTGCTGATATGTACTTATCTTTTTATCAGATGTTTAGCTGATATGTACTATATTATTATCAGATGTTTAGCTGATATGTACTATATTATTATCAGATGTTTAGCTGATATGTACTCACTTTATTACAATGTTATATAAGGATATAAGGAATTTGTTATAAGGTACATGTATATAAGGATATATGATTTGTTTATAAGGATAAATGGATTTACGGGGCTTGCCATTTATAGTGGTCGGCAGCCTCTCTTATTTTCTTATACAAGGAATTTTGTTTATAAGGATATAAGGAATTTGTTATAAGATGTTTAGCCGATATGTACTTATATTATTATTAGATGTTTAGCTGATATTAACTTATGTTATTATCAGACGGTTGTTGCGCCATTGATGGCATGCCGGAAAACCAAATAAAATGCTCTGGCAGGTGGAAATCAAAGGTCTACAAGAAATATATCAGGTTTTAAGTAATTTTGTGAGTTCTAACTTGAAAGTAAGTATTGTTCATAGTCAATTTTATTTTTCTCTTCGATAGTTTTCTGTAACCTTAATATTTGGGAATTGGCATTTAAATGCTATCTAAGAATTATAGGCAGAACAATTAAAGTATGGATGGTTGGATCCAGTATTGTGAAAGAATTACACATTTATAGCGCAAGCTATTTGAATTGAGCCAATTTGGCTGATTAGTTTAGTTTAGAATTACACATTTATAGCCCATTTGGTTTGGGAATCTGTTTGTTATTGAAGACAGAGTTATGTAGTGCAAGTTATTTGAATTGAGCCAATTTGGCTGATTAGTTTAGTTTAGAATTGCACATTTATAGCCCATTTGGCTTGGAATCTATTTGTTATTGAAGACAGAGTTATATAGCACAAGTTATTTGAATTTAGCCAATTTGGCTGATTAGTTTAGTTTGGAAATTAATACAAGTGGAGTTGGAAGAATTGCACATTTATAGCCAATTTGGTTTGGAATCCCTCTCCCGTTTAGGCAATTCCATTTTCCTGTTTGACATTCAGCTCACACTTCACAAATTAACAGCACCTTTGTAAACTTTGCAATTTTAAAAATACTTCGTAATATACATTCTTATATTTTGTTCGTATTGTTATGGGCTTAATAATTCCGGAAAGGTACGGCGACGCTTGGGAAAATTGTGTCGCTACCACCATTTGTGGCGGTGGTCGAACTCAGTTCCCATCGTACAGCAACTGGGAACGTGCGTTCGACCATGTGGCGTAAATAGCGACACAAAGTATTCATATTATGTTGTGTTATTTTAATGAATTTGTTTATAGGCTGAGCTTCTGTTCCCAGGGTTTATACTTCAATTGTGTTTTCTGTGGTAGAAACCCTGTCATTGACCATATTTAAAATAAAGTTTCTTTTAAGCATCATGTAGGCTATATATACATATACTTTGTATATCTTTAAAGTAATATATGAGTGAATGATTGTTGTTTAACATCAAACAAGTAGCTTTGTTAGCTATATCATGGTGAGAATAAGTTGCATTCAATGAGATGATGGTCATGTCCGCTTTGTACTAAACCAACACGTTTAACTGGATTTGCATAGTGATAAACTAACTGACAGAAACAACAGTCTGCAGGTACACTGTCTAATGTTGCTTCACTTGGACACATTATCTCTATTCTGAGCCAGCTAATCTTTGCTCTAATTCCTTAATGCTGTGTTCTTAGCGGGGAAAAACAACAAATACTAATTTTATAGTGTTTGGGTTTAAATTATTGTTCCTTTTCTTGATAAAACAAGACCATTTTGAAAGTAGATGGTGGATGGCTCAATTAAATTGCAGACAGTTCCCATGATACATTTTTTTTTGTATAAAGGAAAGTCTTTTCCAGTCAAATGCCCTACTCATTTAAGCAAATAAGATTATGGCAGCTTTTCTCTAAGATTATTAGGTTGAAATAGCATTGAGTTTGAAATTTTCTATAGACTGTTGAATACACATCTTTGGAGATCTTCTTTTCTTAATTTGTCATGCACTGTTATATTGAAGGGTACTGACATACTTGTTTAAGTGATGTTTTACCTTTAAAAAAAATCTATGAAAAAATATGCAACAATTTATTAAGATTGTATGTAAGTATATAAAAGGCAGGATACGAACAGAGAGAGTAGGTAGAAACTAACATTCCTGCCTTAACGTTTATTGATATATTCAAAGGAGGAGAACAACCTTAGTTTCCCTGAATGGAACAACATTCACCTTTGGATTCCACTTTGCATTAAATTGTTGCTTTAAATTATCATTACTTGTACTTTAATATCTCCATAAATGGTACATTCATAATATTCATAATATTTCCTTTACTTAAGAATTGAATGCATTTTTTTGCAGTTTTATTGGCTTGTAAAAGCGTGGACCGAAGCACATTTTGTATGAAGCGCGCTACTTCATACAAAAAATGTGCCTCGGTCCACGCTTTTACACGCCTATAAAACTACAAAAAAATGCTGATTCAATTCTTATAATTACATTTAAATCACACCAAAATGTAATATAGTTGAATTGTTCGTTGTGAATTTTATTTGTGTTAGATTATTTCCTTTTGAAAATTACTACGCCATTGATTGTTTACATCTGACGTCGTCATGGAGGCACGTGCAAGTTCGAGTTTGAGTTTTATTGGGATGCAAAACATCTCTTTTATAATATGTGACCACTTCATAACCAATCATATTGTAACATTTCAATGAAAAACGGAAGTAATGTAATTATAAAAATGTAAACATATTATAATTACCATCTATAACTTTTAAAATTGATAAATAATTTAAACAATTAATAATAATATTATGTAGTGCTATCAATGAAAGAAAAAGGCTAAAATATTAAATATTACCATTTCTGAATTAATAAAACTGAAGGGGAGCCACTCCCAGCTAATATTATCTTGTTTGACATTATGGTAAAGGTTATAGTTATAGTGTTTAATGCCACTTTTAACAATATTTCAGTCATATCGTGGCGGTCAGTTTTATTGGTGGAGGAAACTGGAGTGCCTAGAGAAAAACACCGACCTGCCATACTGCTAAGTCACTGATAAACTTTACCACATGATGTGCTTATTTTTTCTTGTCATGGGTTCGAAACAAACTTGAACAGTTTTTCAAGCGTTAAGACAAAAATATGAAACTTCAAGGCATATCGTAGATTACGATAGTTGTTCAGCGAATGTTCAAGGGATGCATCAGGATGTCGGTTAAGATTTCTCTTTATATATTGATACATTTCATAACTATAATTGAATAGTATTTCCTGATATATGCAAGTTTCTTGTAACTAATATCCATCAGAATATGCAAAATGTAAAACGAAGGATATATACCACAGAACTACCCTATCCAATTAGTGCATGAAGTCTTAAGATAATGCAAATAACCACACAATAAAATATTTAGATGTACCGAAATTCTAAAATATATTTGGTATTTGTCGCTGTTATGCAATTATTTTTTCCTTAAAATGTGTTATTTCGTGAAGAAATGCTTTCTTTAAAAAACGTGGTGTACTGTAAATTATTATTTAGTAAGCATGTTGCTTTTATTGTTCTTTGGGGGTAGCAGTGTCTAATCAGCAATTGGCTACTTGCTGCAATATCCACAACACAATGAAATAAAACTCCACAAGAAAAACGAAAGACAAAGAAAATCTCTTTATTTAAGAATAATATCAGATTTAAGTCGAGAACAAGCCGTGTTGTAATATTGAAAAAATAAGTTATTAAGTTTGTTTAATAAATTCATAAGTGACTTATACAAATCTTCATCCCTCCTCGAAGTCATACATGCAGTGCACATCAGATATACGTTTAGCACTGGGATGGCTCGACTTAATCAGTTTTCAAATATGTATATGATTCGGGCGTAGATTTTCCACTTCAACATTAATGGGTGGGGATTTTAAAACTATAATGCATGTGTATCAGTATGTCCTATTTCTATTAAACGATAATAAGAGTATATCGAGCAGACATATGAAAGTTGTTTTTACCATAAGATTGTATGGATATATGTACACGAACACGATAAATAAAGGCAGAAGAGATGTAATAATATGTAAACAGAAAATTAAAAAAAGGAATTATTCCGTGCAACGAGCGCCTGTGAATTCTGCAAGCCGATGTAGCTACTTTATTGACAAGAAATATTCTTCTATAATAATGTTAATATTTAACACGATAAGGTTCAAAACTGATCTATGTGTTTATTTTGGATTTTAGTCTACTATATGAATGGATCACCAAAACAATTAATAATTTATGAATGGGTTTGGTTAAAGGTTTTTTTTTGGTGCTTAACACCACTTTCAACAATATTTCAGTTATATCGTGGCGATCAGTTTTATTGGTGGAGGAAACCGGAGTAGCCAGAGAAAACCACCGACATGCCGCAAGTAACAAACTTTATCACATAATGTTGTACACCTCGCCCTGAGCGTGATTCGAACTCGCAACATCAGTGGTGATAGGCACCGATTGCATAGGTAGTTGTAAATTCAACCACCACACGATCACGACCACACGACGGCTCCTATATGAATGGGTATTTTCGTACTTTGAATGGGTATGATTTTCATGCCGATGGAATATTTAAATGGGGGTGTTTATAAAACTCAGCACCGCCGTACTCAACTTTACCCTAAGCAACAACACGTGAGAGGTTACTTCAGGTACAAAGGCGGTTTGTATTCTTACAAGACTAACATGGCTATACACGGAGAAGACCTCGTAAGTTTATAACTTGTGTCTGATCCATTGTCTCTATAATTGCTTGACAATAAAATATGCTTAAAGCATGGCTATGCAAATTGGATTCAATATACAGGGAGACGGCGTGGGTGAAACTTAAATGCTGGTAATTCTTCAGAGTTTTTATATCGATAATATTAGTTAAGCTATACAAGTATGTTATCCATATCCCAACGATCGTTTTTCGCTAATTTATTCAGAATGTAATCTGGTGACGAATAGTTACTTTCATTGTAGGCACTATTTAATTTCATTTAATCACAATTTTCACTCTGACGGATTGGATTTTGTTTCCATTGGAAGCAAATATGCTATGTGTACATTATAATTATGTGATGAATATACATACGTAGATACATATCACACCACATCAGCTGTTGATTAATAATACAACAAACTTCTTTGCATATGATTTTAAGATGTACATTTTGGTTCACGCCAATTTTAAAGATTATTTTTATTTTGAATCACTAAAAAAGTTCAATTCTAAAATCACCATATCTTAAATTAATTTACAATTTTATACTTATGCTTCAGTTAGTTTTCGTAACAGCTCATATATTTTGAAAAATTTGAAGAAAAATCTTTTGAATTTGAATGAAAAAGCCCGGAAATAGTTAATGACATGAAAACAGAATACATGAATGACTTGCCATTACCAAATGATCTTCCACAAGAGGTTGACAGATGGGTGGCAAAATGTATCGCTGCAACTTACAGTTTGTCAACACACTTGCAGACTCAAATTTATTATGCTGACGCTGACTTGTACCCATATGTTTATGTGATTTTAAGCTACTTCTAACATTACCAGTCGATTCGTGTGCATGTGAGAGGTTTTTCTCGGCTCTTCGGCGCCTCAAGACTTGGTGTAGAGCAACAATGACTGAAGTTTGCCTGTGTGGGTTGGCGATGCTTCACGTCCACCGTAATGATACTGTCAGGCAGGTAAACCCAGAAACTGTTTTCAAACGATGGGATTCGAGTGGCATTAGGAAAACCCATCTGGTATTCACCGACTAAGTACTGTCATTTGAAATTATTCATTAAAATATTATTTTAGAAATCAATCAGTTATGTTAGGTTAAATTTACCATAAAAGCTTTGTGGTCGCTATTTTCGATAGTAAATGGTAAATAAAGTGTCTCAATAATATAGAAATCAATAAACAAAAATGCGTTATTTTGGGCCGTTAAGTATGCCCCCGGTCCCCTTTACATGAGGGCTTCAATCGGCGGTCACCATACCACTGCCTCCCCTGTTTTAAACCCATAGTTACGGCCCTGCTACACCTATTAATTGATCGATTGATTGTCAAGCGGTAAATGTTGCATGTATATTCAGGAAAAGAACAAGTTCAACAATAAATTAAAATTAAAACAGAATTGAGGGAGGAATGGGTCAACGGATGCAATTGAGGGAGGAATGGGTCAACGGATGCAATTGAGGGAGGAATGGGTCAACGGATGCAATTGAGGGAGGAATGGGTCAACGGATGCAATTGAGGGAGGAATGGGTCAACGGATGCAATTGAGGGAGGAATGGGTCAACGGATGTAATTGAGGGAAGAATGGGTCAACGGATGCAATTGAGGGAGGAATGGGTCAACGGATGCAATTGAGGGAGGAATGGGTCAACGGATGCAATTGCTTTGCAGGAAAACTGGGTAGGTACAAGCAAATAACCTGTTTGTAGCACCTATAATGCGCTTAGTCTTTCGAAATATATTAAAAAAAATAAAAAGGGGCTTTAACGTTAACAGAGCGCGGCACTCGACACCAGTTAGGGTCCACATTCCGACTTTCCACATTATAAGGTGACAAACCTCCCATCGAGAGAACATCCCCTATTTGCCACCCGTGGACGTGCTATGCAGCTGTGTTTCATTTTAAGCATATTTTATTCATAAATAAATGAAATGGATTGGATAGCAGGCAATAGCCTATATAAATCCTCTCCATACACAAGGCAACAGCAACAATCAACAATGCATGCAGTTAATACACAATATACAATACACAATATAGAATTCCATACTCAAAGGGAAATAACTCGAGTATACAATAGCAGTCAGAAATCTCATATATATTCAGTTATTGATAAGTAATTAACATTGATTATATTTTATCGACAATTTGGCTGATATGAGATCTACTAATTTTTTTAATACACTTAGTTGCTATCTAAAAGTGTTACCAGTGTACGATGTTGCTAGATTTATTACCTCTCAATTTAATTTAAATACTTAATTCATTGTTTTTAGCATGCAGTAGGGAATCATAGTGTAAATATGAGATTTATGACATTATATATACATGTATATGGGCCATTATCAAAATACACGCACTTTTTCCTGTTCATATTTTGGTGACATCAAATATTTTCGTTCCCGTTTTGCTTTAGCCTATTAGTTTTTCCTACATTACAATGACATATTCACATATTATACAGTCGGGAAAACCACCATGAAAAAAAATATTTCTAGATATGTAGCACCCCCTCATACATTTCAGTCCGTGGTGTTACCAACATAAAATTATTCTTTTTAGGAAAATGAAAAATAATTTTTATGTTAAAAGTGATTACATACATAATATACAGGGAAATCATGCATAGTGTAGGATATTTTCTTTGGAGCACTATTTTTTTTTCACAATATTTGGATATGTAGTTGCGGAGTTCCACGTAAGCTGCATTATGAAACAAACAGGTTTTCATAATTGTATTATGTTTCACTTTATATAAAGAAAAGATGACTTATACATAGTTGTAAAGTCAACTTTATTCAACTATAATATAATTTACTTCAATTATGTCATTTATCCTTTTTATGAAACAATTTACATGAGGTAACACCATTGACAAGAGGTAACACCACAGATAACAAAAGTAACACCAGGGACATCTTCATGAATGTAAACATTTAATTCAAGAAAAAAACACAACTATCAACCTGTATTTGTTGTTTTCTGAAATGTTTTCAGTACAATATTCAGTTTTTCAACATATTGGTTTAATGCATGAACAATATCAGTTTTGTCCATGGTGTTATGAAGATATGTCCATGGTGCTATGAAGACATGTCCCTGGTGTTACCAGGTCTAAACAGTATATTCCCATCAGCTCCTTAAATTATATATTATAAGTAAATGACGATGTTTGAACAATTTTTCTGCATAGGTTAAAGAGCAATATTTTGTTCTGAATATTACTGTTTATGGAATAATGTGTTTATTCACAATTTTAAAGCTAAATGTCTGTGGTGTTACACAATCTGTATGGTAACACCATTGACAGTAACACCACAGACAAACAGGTAAGTATTTTCGGGATAAAAGGAAAATAATATCTCCCTGACTATATTCTATATGTATATCCTGTGAAGAATACCAAATGTAATGTATTGCATATTTTTACATTTTGTTCAATTCTAACAAAAAAAAGTAGTGAGAAGTACACCACAGACATAAAATTTATATACTATACCAATTGCACGTACCTTTTCGGACCAGGCTCAAGCTAGCGACCAATTTCTAGCGACCAATAAGCTAGCGACCAATAAGGAGATATGTCTCAAAACCAAAAAAATATATAAGAGCAAAATGTACTTTTACAGATTTCTAGCGACCAATAATAAATATATTTCTGTAATTGCACATTCAACACATTGAATCGTCATCTGGGCATACAGGAAATATTTCTGGACCCCCCCCCCCCCCCCCCCCCCTTTCCACAATACAAAGTTAACATTTGACACACTACTGTGGAAATAAGATGCAGAATCTCACACAGACACTCATGTGAGTAAAAGATAATACATTTTATGTTCCATTTCCCATGTTCACCCGTACATAAAATATGCCTTCTCTTTACTGAGCTTAATAACGAAGACAAACATATATTTAGGGATGGCGAGCTTAGAAAACAGTCGGCCAACTTTAAACAAACGCAGCATAAACAAATAATATACTTTCATGTAAACCGGTATATAATTTGGATTTGCCAGCGCTTTGTCAAACAAAATAAAGTCCTAAGATTCCCCGTCCACATGAAGACGTCTCATCAATCTACAAAAACTTGTAAATATAGAACATTGGAAAAATATAGCAATACATATTATGAAAATAAACAAAATATAAACCCTGCATGTGCGTGTAACACTTATTTAATAAATAGTATTATTTTGTTTTATCTATTTATTTTTAAATTGTGTATTTAAAGGTGTCAAACAACTAATTTAATTCACCAATGCACTTAAGTCAGGTAAAGGCCCAGGCAGTACTTTTGATTTAAACCCCAAGCTTCGATAAAATTCGAGCTAATTTTGAGATATTGCGTAAATCGCTAAAACAGTATATTTTCATACGAATAAGAATATATTTACACCATAAGTACACCACTGATAAAATCATGTACATGTGTAACTTAAAAATTGGTCTCAAGGTAAATTGTCAAGAATGACCTTGACCCTTAACCTTGGACATTTTCATCCATTAAACTCAAAATCAATTCTGATATTTGAAAAAAAATTGTGGAGGGGGGGTCTCTATAAATATCCCATAAAAATATATCAAGGACGGCAAAGTTCTTGCCCACTTTTGGCTAAGTTAAAGGTATTGCCCGGGTCTTTAACTGACTTAAGTGCCTAGGTGGGATAATGCACCTCAAGCCCACAGCAGAGTGTCAAATATCAACTTTGATATTTGAAAAAAAATCGTTGAGGGGGGGGGGGGGTCTCTATAAATATCCCATGAAAAATATATCAAGGACGGCAAAGTTCTTGCCCACCTTTGGCTAGTTTAAAGGTATTGTCCGGGTCTTTAACTGACTTAAGTGCCTAGGTGGGATAATACACCTCAAGCCCACAGCAGGGTGTCAAATATCAATTCTGATATTTGAAAAAAAAATTGTGGGGGAGGGGGGTCTCTATAAATATCCCATAAAAAATATATCAAGGACGGCAAAGTTCTTGCCCACTTTTGGCTAAGTTAAAGGTATTTCCCGGGTCTTTAACTGACTTAAGTGCCTAGGTGGGATAATGCACCTCAAGCCCACAACAGGGTTTCAAATATCAACTTTGATATTTGAAAAAAAATTGTGGAGGGGGGGGTCTCTATAAATATCCCATGAAAAATATATCAAGAACGGCAAAGTTCTTGCCCACCTTTGGCTAAGTTAAAGGTATTGTCCGGGTATTTAAATGACTTAAGTGCCTAGGTGGGATAATGCACCTCAAGCCCACAGCAGGGTGTCAAATATCAATTCTGATATTTGAAAAAAAATTGTTGAGGGGGGATCTTTATAAATATCCCATGAAAAATATATCAAGGACGGAAAAGTTCTTGCCCACTTTTGGCTAAGTTAAAGGTATTGCCCGGGTCTTTAACTGACTTAAGTGTCTAGGTGGTATAATGCACCTCACGCCCACAGCAGGGTTTCAAAATATCAACTTTGATATTTGAAAACAAATTGTGGAGGGGGGGTCTCTATAAATATCCCATGAAAAATATATCAAGGACGGCAAAGTTCTTGTCCACTTTTAGCTAGTTTAAAGGTATTGTCCGGGTCTTTAACTGACTTAAGTGTCTAGGTGGTATAATGCACCTCAAGCCCACAGCAGGGTTTCAAAATATCAACTTTGATATTTGAAAACAAATTGTGGAGGGGGGGTCTCTATAAATATCCCATGAAAAATATATCAAGGACGGCAAAGTTCTTGTCCACTTTTAGCTAGTTTAAAGGTATTGTCCGGGTCTTTAACTGACTTAAGTTCCTAGGTGGGATAATGCACCTCAAGCCCACAGCAGGGTTTCAAAATATCAACTTTGATATTTGAAAACAAATTGTGGAGGGGGGGTCTCTATAAATATCCCATGAAAAATATATCAAGGACGGCAAAGTTCTTGTCCACTTTTAGCTAGTTTAAAGGTATTGTCCGGGTCTTTAACTGACTTAAGTTCCTAGGTGGGATAATGCACCTCAAGCCCACAGCAGGGTGTCAAATATCAATTCTGATATTTGAAAAAAAAATTGTGGAGGGGGGTTCTCTATAAATATCCCATAAAAAATATAACAAGGACGGCAAAGTTCTTGCCCACTTTTGGCTAAGTTAAAGGTATTGCCCGGGTCTTTAACTGACATAAGTGCCTAGGTGGGATAATGCACCTCACGCCCACAGCAGGGTTTAAAATATCAACTTTGATATTTGAAAACAAATTGTGGAGGGGTCTCTCTATAAATATCTCATGAAAAATATATCAAGGACGGCAAAGTTCTTGCCCACTTTTAGCTAGTTTAAAGGTATTGTCCGGGTCTTTAACTGACTTAAGTTCCTAGGTGGGATAATGCACCTCAAGCCCACAGCATGGTGTCAAATATCAATTCTGATATTTGAAAAAAAATTGTGGAGGGGGGTCTCTATAAATATCCCATAAAAATATATCAAGGACGAAAAGTTCTTGCCCACCTTTGGCTAAGTTAAAGGTATTGCCCGGGTCTTTAACTGACTTAAGTGCCTAGGTGGGATAATGCACCTCAAGCCCAAAGCAGGGTGTCAAATATCAACTTTGATATTTGGATTTGGTGGGGGGGGGGACCCTATTGCCACTTGGGGTTTAAATCAAAAGTACTGCCTGGGCCTTTACCTGACTTAAGTGCATTGGTGAATTAAATTAGTTGTTTGACACCTTTGAATACACAATTTTAAAATAAATAGATAAAACAAAATAATACTATTTATTAAATAAGTGTTACACGCACATGTAGGGTTTATATTTTGTTTATTTTCATAATATGTATTGCTATTTTTTTCCAATGTTCTGTATTTACAAGTTTTTGTAGATTGATGAGACGTCTTCATGTGGAATCTTAGGACTTTATTTTGTTTGACAAAGCGCTGGCAAATCCAAATTATATACCGATTTACATGAAAGTATATTATTTGTTTACGCCGTGTTTGTTTAAAGCTGGCCGACTGTTTTCTAAGCTCGCCATCCCTAAATATATGTTTGTCTTCGTTATTAAGCTCAGTAAAGAGAAGTCATATTTTATGTACGGGTGAACATGGGAAATGGAACATAAAATGTATTATCTTTTACTCACATGAGTGTCTGTGTGAGATTATGCACCTTATTTTCACAGTAGTGTGTCAAATGTTAACTTTGTATTGTGGAAAAGGGGGGGGGGGGGGGGGGGGGAAGGTCCAGAAATATTTCCTGTATCCACAGATGACGATTCAATGTGTTGAATGTGCAATTACAGAAATATATTTATTATTGGTCGCTAGAAATCTTTAAAAGTACATTTTGCTCTTATATCTTTTTTTGGTTTAGAGACATATCTCCTTATTGGTCGCTAGCTTATTGGTCGCTAGAAATTGGTCGTTAGCTTGAGCCTGGTCCTTTTCGGCTCTATATTAGTTTATGGATCACTTTTGTGTTTGTCGTCTGCACATGTCATGAAACAGGAAATAAGCAAAGGGAGAAACTATTTTTGCTTCAAATATGACAAGACAGATGACTCTTACCAGCCTTAATAGGAAGGGTAACACCACAGACATGAAAATCTATAACAGCAGGTTTTTGCTCATTTTCTTTTTAAATTTCAATATATATCAAGCAAAAATTTAGATGGTAAAACTATAGAGGGTTGGTGTGCCTTCATGCAAAACATGTTTTCTCCAATCAGTTTGGTTGATATTTCTCTTTTAATTGCATAATAACAGAAAAGTGCATGTATTTTGATAATGACCTATATATTTATAAAACAAAATAAATTATAAATAGAATATCAATAAGTTAATTTAATTTAGTTATGTGAGAGGTATAGTACCGATATTTGTAATCATGGTCCATCATATGTGAGAATACCGTTATAGTTTAAAATGTTTAAAAAAAATTAAATTATATTACTATATTATTATCAAATCGTTTGTTCCGCTTAATAAAGGAATGTACTGCACGAAAAAGTTTTACATTCTGATTATAATCAGAGGTTTCACTTCCATAAGAAATGGTTTGAATAGTAAATTCTATGTTAAGTTCATTAAAGGAATCAACAAGTTGTTGCCTATGAATATTATATAAAGGGCAGTGCATAAAATAATGGGAGGGGCTTTCACAGGGATTATTGCAATGTGGGCAAGATGGTCTGTCAGATAAGTGATGTTGCTGCAAATAGAGATTTAGATTGCTAGCATCATTCCTTATCTGACAGTGTATTTTCTTTTCTGTCACCTATATGAAAATATTTAGGCGAGGCTTTGTACCAGAGTTTAGTCTTGTCTTAAATATATTAAGAGAAGGACTGGACTTTGTTGAGGCAGACAGACCATTCCAGAGTCGTAACGTACAAGGGATGAAACTTTTGCTATATGAGACTGTATTACAAAAGGGTAGTCTAAAATTGTCCCCCGATATTTGTTGTCGTAGATTATAATCCTGAATATTTTCTGTGTATGGTTGGATCATGTCATACATATAGTCCGGAGTTAAACCATTTATTATTTTATAGAGTAAAATCAACTTTTGTTTCTCTCTTCTTTTATAAAGCTGTGTTGATCGAGCCCTGGAAGCAGGTAAGAACTATTGGTATTTACAAGGAAGAATGACTTATTCAAAGTTAACGTTACTATCAAATGTTTGGCATCAATATTACCAATATCTTACATCTAAAAACATTCAATAAAAACATTCCCCACATTCTAATAACAAATATAAAAAAACTATGACTGCTCTGTATTGTTATGTCCATTTCAAATATAGTCCTGTCGATTACAAAGCTAACATCGATATTGATCTAGTTGACAATAGAAAACGTCGTGATCTGTCGCTAAATGTCATCGATATCGACATGAATTTCAAATATACAATGTAGTTATAAAATATACAATGTAGTTATAAAATATACAATGTATTTATAAAATATACAATGTAGTTATAAAATATACAATGTAGTTATATCCGTGGTCATTTGCGACACAGATATTCCATAACGGTCAACCAAGTCATGGTGGCGACCGTAAAACTTTGGAAGTGATAATTTCAACTTAACCAGACTTTGTATTACGAGTAACATGACAGTTGTAACTACTGCTACAGGGCTTACCTTTGTATATTACACGAGTTTGTCCCCGTTATTTGTCCGTTTTAGAGAGGTTCATGTTGTTCATGCTATCATTTATTTAGTTCCGTGTTGTGATGTCCGCAATGTTCAATGCATCTTGACTCCCATTTTTTAAGGGGGCTCCTTTTTTTTAGGTATACTGGTGTCCAACACGATTTTCACATCAGATGATGTTCGTGTTGCTTAACAGTAACAAATTTAAAAAATCATATTTTTTTCCAAAAATAATCTGAGGTTCTAAAGGCAAATGAAGAGCACCTAACCAAAAGAGTGTTTCTAGTAAATGGGTGAGCCGGATACAAAGACAAAAAGTGCTAAAACAAGGGTAAAACAATAAACAATACGACAGAAAACAAGCCCAAACATCATCATCCTCTGTAAAGAATTGGAGTGATAATATAAAGGATTCGCGTTTGTTGAATTCCAAGTCCGTCATCTTCTGATAATCAAAACCAATTAATAAACAGCGAGGCACAACTATACTAGTATGTAATTTCAAACATCGGTAAATATTTCATTCAATTTTTATTAAGTTCTTCCATATGTTACCTTATTCAGAAAGGAGGGAATGGAAAACCGGGGAAACGAAGTTTGACTATCAATGGAAAGGTGTGGAGAGTTCAGTAGGGCCACAATGCACATATTCTTTTTTGAAAGCTAAAAATGTTCGTTTACGTGTAAGGAGTCTTCGGAACGTCACCGGTATCTAGTGTAATATGGGACGGGTTGGAGCCAACAAATAAATTTTAAAAGAGAGTAATACATATTCTGAAAATAAATAAATTATAAAAATAAACAACGACTAATTTACTGGTTAGTGCACATTACACGGACACTAATAACACAAATCTATGTCAAGGGAGATTACCTGTAGCTAATTCATATACATCGAAGATATCTATAATTATCTCCCTTAGGTCAGTTATAGTATATATAAGGGACATATTTTTTTAAATTATTTTTTTAAATTATTTTACGTGTTTTTCCTATTTACTGTCTGTTTTTATTTAGGTGTCAAACCACTAATTCACCAATCAGAGCTTGGAACATATACGAAAGTAGTCCCTTTTCAAGAAAAAAGTTCCTTTCACTTTGTAGTATTGTGAAAACTACTGAATGGAATGGACTAATTAAAATTGATAATTGAAGTTAAATAAATAGGGATTATTTTGAGCCCAAATTTGATGGATTTAGTTGTATTTTAATACCTCTATGGAGGATTTGATGCATGACCTATAAATAGTGAATTTCTTGGGGATGACCGAGCTATTTTTAGAGTAGGTGCTTTCCGTAGCATGGCATTTCACTGCAAGATTTTAAACATGCCCTGATATTTTGACAGAACGTAGAGGAAACATGTACGTTTCAGAAAATATATGGTCTTCAAAAGGTTAAACTTAAGATAAAATGACCAGGTAGGCTCGAAAAAACACAAATTTAGTAGAAAACCTTAAAGAAATTAATTGGTGGTTTGACACCTTAAATCATTATCGTTAACACCTAGATTTTCATGTTTACAATCAATGTGCAATATACTATCCACATCCATATACTAAAATATCCGATCAAATAAAAACCAGACCTGATTGGAGATTTTAGTATTTATACAAATGTAAGTGTACACAGTTAAATTGTTAAACGCTCATTTCACTTGCAGATGTATAAACTCAATTAATTTTTAACTTAAAAAAAAATATAATTTTTTTCATTCATTTAGTAATATTAATATAGAATGTATAGTATAAGGCTAAGCAAATAATCATGCACCGTATTTCCGAAATGAATTATTTCCATGGCTCGCAACAGTAGCAAATAGTAATTATTGCTATTTAAGGATACATTTTGTTTTGATTGATTTATTGTTTATTAATGTTAAGTAATATTTCAATAAAAGTTAAGACGAGAACAAATTCATGTGGGTGAAAATGTGGGCCTTATTTGTAAAACTGTTGATCGTTACAGGTAGAAAGATGATATGGTTATCCACAACCTCTGATAAATACCTAGAGGAGTGCCTCTAGTCCTAAAAACGTATCATTATCACTCTCGGAATCTATACCCATGTGATTCCAAGGCAAATATATAATAGACAATCTACTAATGTCTAGTGCAGATATGTGTCCTTAAATCAAATCTGCAAATATTATTTGAACAAAACGAGACACTAAAATCATACATATTATTGGTGTATACACATTTTGCTTAACATTCTTATCATTTATTTTCAGACTATCATGGCATCTATTCCGTTTTGTGAGCCGTGTCATCGTGTAAACAGCCCTTCTGAAGCCACAAGTTGGTGCAGCGATTGTGCAGAATCATTGTGTCAAAACTGTGACAGAGCTCATAACATTAATAAGATAACCCTCTCTCATAATCAAAGCTTCATTAACTACAGATCCCAAGGGACTGGCAATAGTAATAAACAAAGAAGAGCCACAACCACGAAGCTGATGATCACAAGGTAGAAACACGCCAACTTCGTGTCCATGTTCGTCACAATTCGGGAGATATTTCTCAGCGTCCGTCCAAAGTTATACGCAGTGAACTACAGAAAATGGATGAGAGTTTATTAAATCCCAAGGACTTGAAAAATGCTGCGATGTCAATGTACAGAGAGAGAAGAAAACAATTTCCAAAATTGCCGAAAAGTAGAACAGAAGTTCACGAAGCATTGGGCGAGTTGAAAGATGAAAACTTTACTTTAGTAAATGATACAGAGTCAGGCATTGTGATTTTTTTCGTGCCGTTTAAATTTGGAATGCCTCTGTAATGACATGACAGACATTTTTATTGCTGGAACATTCAAGTATTGTCCCAAATACTTCTATCAGTTATATTCACTCCATGGTTGCAAGAATGGCAATTACATTGCTTTGGTTTTTGCTCTGCTTCCTGCTAAAAGCGAGGATTGTTATATCAAGATGTGGGATCTTCTTATTGCTGCTTGTCGAGAGAGGAATTTAGTTTTACAACCTGAAGTGTTCCATATAGATTTCGAATATGCAATGCATAGTGCAATTTTAACAAAGTTTCCAAATTCTACTATTAGTTGATGCCGTTTTCATTTAGGACAAAGTTGTGATGCAAGATTCAAGCAGTCGGTTTAAGTGTAGAATATAAAGACAAGTCGTCCGAAATAGGGAAATGGCTGGCACATTTTTTTGGACTAGCATTTTTACCAACAAATGACATCGAGGATTGTTTCGTTGACTTGATGGCAGATGCACCGCTAAATGATAAATGTTCTAGATTTGCTGACTACATTCTAGAAAATTATGTTACTGTAAATTCGAAGTTTCCACCCACCATTTGGGCAGCTTCCCCAGATCCAGACACTAAAAGAACCACAAACGGTCCTGAGTCGTTCTACTCTCACCTAAATGCGCAATTTTACGCGTGTCATCCTAGCATTCTCATCTTCTTAGATGTTCTTCTTAAAATATAAACAACGTCGTACATAAAAATAAGAACATTACATATACAGGCTGCGACAAGAAAAAATGAAAAAGAAAGGCTAGACTTTGCTATCGAAACATATGAAAAGTTTGTTGCTGGTGAACTATCAAAGATTGAATTTGTAAAAACCGTTGGTTACAAATATTCTGCTAGAACAGGTATATGATTTTTAGTACTGATGTTTTATCTACATGTACTTACCTGTGCTTTTATAGTGCTTTTATAGTGTAAATATATTTTAATGCTGACATTTATATTAATAAACATTATCCTGCTCTAAGTCCTACTTCCACCTCCCCGTTGGTGAGCAGGGGTCAACAGGTAATTTTACCTGGCTAACGGAAGGGGAAATTAGCGGAAACGTAATGTATAAATTTGCAGAAACGTAACTTTTTTCTTGCGGAAAAGTAAAGCCAATTTGCGGAAACGTAAAACGCCGAAAAATATTGTCCTACACATAAAGAATACCTTTTGGATTTATATTGTATTACCCATGCTACACTTTGTTGTGCTTCCTGCATGACTCGATGACATTAGGGGCTGTGGTAGACTTATCCCTCTTGATGTAGTTGCTAAAGGAGTCAGACAAGCTCCTTTGCTTGAGGTGGTTTCTGGAGATATTGAAGATATATTAAAAACCTCACAAATTCTGCATGAAAATCAAATGGAAAATCTGAAACAACGGCAGTCCCAAACGGACACAATAACACAAGACATTGCAGATGTTAAGCAGACGATAGTTGATCACTTAGATAGTTTTGAGCATGCGCTATTATCGGAACTATCAACTATGCATCTTATTAAATCATCCAACGTTGAAAAACAAGACGAGAAAATTTCCAAATTTATTGAGAAAGCAAAAGAACGTAAGAACGAATTAGAATTTATTAAAGAATACGGTTCGAACAGTCAAGTATTTATAACTCTCCAGAAGGTGAAATTATCTATTAAAGAAAAACAGAAACGTCTTAAAATATTAAGACATTCTTTGAATTATATTTCTATATTCAACCAAAGAAACAAGAATCACTTTTTACGTCATTGGGAACACTGACGACAAAAATGGAGCCTTGTCATCACACGTTGCGTGATAAAAGGTCAGAACGTAAAGAGAATGTTGTTTTACCAGTGATATCAAGTCGTTAGACACCACGAAGTCATAGAAAACCAGATACATTACCAACTTCTCGGAATCCCGAGACAAGCGCTACTACCAGGAAATATCATGCGGTAGGACCACGCTCAGGGCATGCATCAAAAACATCGTGTGTGTCAATAAAAACAAGCACAATATCTAACTCTCCTGTCGATGATTGCAAGGCATCATAAAGGTTATTGAAAATGTATTAAATAAGTATGATAACAGCGTCTTTCGTTGCATTTTATGACTAGGGTTGTAGTATGGCTACAGTTAATTTATAACTGATTTGACAACCATGTAATCAGTGGTTTAATAGTTAGCGTGTTAATCTCCAGTGCGATAGATCGTGGGTTAGAGGCGTGGTCTGGTCGAAACAAAGACAATAAAATAGGTATTTATTGATTCCCCACTAATCACTAAATACTGATGGCTCGGAATCAGGATAGTGTGTCCGAGTGAAGCGAAGAAAGTATTAATCCCTTTAAGGATATACCATTATTCAAATGAAAGCCATATATGACAACATTTTACAATTGTCACCATGAGTATAGAAATAATACCACTTGTAGCAGCTCCTAGGATCAACAATTTGTTAGGAGGAGTCGTAAGTTGTCCATTCTAAAGATAAACATTGCTGTCCCATACCCACTATTTTCTATACTTACAGCTATCACAACATCACCCTATAAATTCCATCTCAGGGTCACCTTTCTACCTACATATTGCTGGTATGTTTTTCTCGTTAAGAATGCAGCATAGATACTGCTCAGTTGACGTAAAGCAACAAACAAAGGAGAGAATAAAAAACATTTGCTTAAAATATGATACAGGCAAATTATATTTGTGAAAAAAAAAATCATTTGGTCTTTCAATCTTTTACCCGATATTCTTTGAGCTAACCCGATGAAGGTTATTCCAGATAAGCATCGACGTCATGCGCAATAAATTAAATATCTACGTTTTTTTTTTTTTTTTAATGACCTTTGATATAAGGTCCGAATGAATGCCGGACACAGATAAATAGTGTTAGCTTCATTGTGTTTATTAAATTGAATGTTATGTATGTATACTCACGGGTCAAAAGTATTTCCTCACTAAGATATTTCCCTATATATTTCATATAAAACCACTTATTTTCATAACATTTTCATGAAGTCATTCCTTATCTGATTTTCATGAAATTTTCAGCATTAAATGCAGAAATAAATATAGTTTCTTCTTCGTATAAATTTCAAATAATTTTATTTCCACTCTCTCTTAAGAATTGACTTAAAAACAAAGTTTATTTTTTTCACCAAATCTTACTATATACAATGTAATCATATAAAATTGTGACATCAAGGATTTACATTTGTGTTTAAATCATAAATGCTTGTAAATAAAAGTTCGAAAAAATTACCTGAAGATATTAAAATAAACTCTAATAATTCTACTATTAAAGGTGAAAATTTCATGAAAATCGGCTATGGAATGACTTCATGAGAATGTTTTGAAAATAAGTGGTTTTATATGAAATATATAGGGAAATATCTTAGTGTGGAAATACTTATGACCCGTGAGTGTAGTATAACAGTTTGTCATCTCTGCCCAATAAAGAAAAAAACATAAAATTATTGATTTTAAATGTTAATACATAATTTTCATTTTGTGTTTTCTTTTTGAAAACATCAATTTAAATGATTCAGGAAATGATTGTCCTCAGTAAAACATAGGAACATGTGCATTATCAGGATTTTAGATTTTTCCATTATCGGTTAGCATTAGTTAATTGAAATAAAAGATAAAAATAGAATACTTTTAATGAAAATATATGGCGTGCAAAATTTATATAAAAGCATTTAATATTAAGCTGTATTTACAATCGTTCATACTTTCAGCTATCTATTGGTTATAAAATGACTGGTAAAATGCAGTTCTGAAAATAAGAGACACGTTTTATCTTTTCAACAGTTCAACCATACATCAACCTCTTATTGTAGTTTGTTAATGACATCTCATATTATTAATAGATCAAGCACACACACACAGACACTCTCGTACACTGTAAAAAAGCATAACATTTAAAATCGATAATGAAATTAAAAAAAGCTTTACAAGAATGTACCCCCTGCTGTATCGAGAATTTTGGCGGGATTTTCTTTGATTTCTTCGTCATAATTATCTTCTGGTGGAAAACATTGCAGGTTTTGTTTGACGCCATATTTGATAATGTTAAGTGATGTTTTCAGTTTTGATTTGTCTTTTGCTTCTATACGTACAGCATTTAGAGAGGAAATGGCGGGATCCTCCTCAAAGTAATTGTATGGTGTCAAGTAGAAACTTAAATCCATTGTTGGTGTAGGAGTGACGGGCAAGTCCTCTGTGTGGGGTATGTGGTGAACTCCCATCGTTATCCATGCTACCAGATCCTGGAAAAACACATAACATATACATTATTACTGTGCGTGACAATACACCTCGGCCTGGCTAATGCCAAACTAATAGTTATTTCCCGCTCAAAGAAAGACTGCATATCATGACAGTAAAGGGATTAGGGTTATGGTGTTTAACGCCACTTTCAACAATATTTCAGTTATATCTTTGTGGACTAGTCATTTTATTGGGGAGGAAAACGGAGTACCCGGAGAAAACCATCGACCTGCCGCAAGTCACTGACAAATTGTTGTATCTAGTACACCTCGCCACGAGCGGGATTCGAACTCACAACGTTAATGGTGATAGGCACTGATTGCATAGGTAGTTGTAAATCTAACTACCATACGATCATGATATTGTGTTCTATATGACACATTTCAGAATATTTAAATTAATTTCTATTACAAGAATGGTTTCGCTAAAATTTGATCCTGAGGATATTCAAACCCGTAATTTAGACAGGGGACGTATTATTATCCCGATGCATTACAATTTCCATTCATATTTGTAATGTACAGTTTGTTGTCCCCTGGTTGCTGCGTTTTCATCAAAACATACCAATTCGGTCAGGATTTTAAATATTTAAGTACATTTGTAATACTAAAAATACCAAATATGTATGAAAGAAAAAAGGATTTAAAATAGTGTCAAGACACAGATGCATATCGATAAATCGACAATTTACTTCAACAATGGAAAACAATTTTGCGGGAAAATGCTCGCTTTGCCTGTCTCACCCAGGAGCCTGGGTAAGATAGAAACATCTTTTTCACCTGCATTACCGGACTACTTTATCCAATGGTTGAGAAAAATATTTCACATTTAGTCACGTGATAAATTCGTTAAACAGACGCCATGACAAACGTTTGCTCTACTACTGAAAAATATTGCGAGAGCTCGTGGTGTGCCGACTATTGACATAATCTTGTGAAGTTTGTTACATATAGCACTCAATTATATATCTACATTCTTATTCATATTAGTTTTCTCAACTATCTTTAATATGTTCTGCATTCAAAACTGTGTTTGATAGTTATGACATACACGTTTATTTATGATAGATATAATCTTTCTAAAATACCACACCGTCAGAACAGTTCTAAAATACCACACCATCAGAACAGTTCTAAAATACCACACCATCAGAACAGTTCTAAAATACCACACCGTCAGAACAGTTCTAAAATACCACACCGTCAGAACAGTTCTAAAATACCACACCGTCAGAAAAGTTCTAAAATACCACACCGTCAGAACAGTTCTAAAATACCACACCATCAGAACAGTTCTAAAATACCACACCATCAGAACAGTTCTAAAATACCACACCGTCAGAACAGTTCTAAAATACCACACCGTCAGAACAGTTCTAAAATACCACACCATCAGAACAGTTCTAAAATACCACACCGTCAGAACAGTTCTAAAATACCACACCATCAGAACAGTTCTAAAATACCACACCATCAGAACAGTTCTAAAATACCACACCGTCAGAACAGTTCTAAAATACCACACCGTCAGAACAGTTCTAAAATACCACACCGTCAGAAAAGTTCTAAAATACCACACCGTCAGAACAGTTCTAAAATACCACACCATCAGAACAGTTCTAAAATACCACACCATCAGAACAGTTCTAAAATACCACACCGTCAGAACAGTTCTAAAATACCACACCGTCAGAACAGTTCTAAAATACCACACCGTCAGAAAAGTTCTAAAATACCACACCGTCAGAACAGTTCTAAAATACCACACCATCAGAACAGTTCTAAAATACCACACCGTCAGAACAGTTCTAAAATACCACACCGTCAGAACAGTTCTAAAATACCACACCGTCAGAACAGTTCTAAAATACCCACACCGTCAGAACAGTTCTAAAATACCACACCATCAGAACAGTTCTAAAATACCACACCATCAGAACAGTTCTAAAATACCACACCGTCAGAACAGTTCTAAAATACCACACCGTCAGAACAGTTCTAAAATACCACACCGTCAGAACAGTTCTAAAATACCACACCATCAGAACAGTTCTAAAATACCACACCGTCAGAACAGTTCTAAAATACCACACCGTCAGAACAGTTCTAAAATACCACACCGTCAGAACAGTTCTAAAATACCACACCGTCAGAACAGTTCTAAAATACCACACCATCAGAACAGTTCTAAAATACCACACCATCAGAACAGTTCTAAAATACCACACCGTCAGAACAGTTCTAAAATACCACACCGTCAGAACAGTTCTAAAATACCACACCATCAGAACAGTTCTAAAATACCACACCGTCAGAACAGTTCTAAAATACCACACCGTCAGAACAGTTCTAAAATACCACACCATCAGAACAGTTCTACAATACCACACCATCAGAACAGTTCTAAAATACCACACCGTCAGAACAGTTCTAAAATACCACACCGTCAGAACAGTTCTAAAATACCACACCGTCAGAACAGTTCTAAAATACCACACCATCAGAACAGTTCTAAAATACCACACCGTCAGAACAGTTCTAAAATACCACACCGTCAGAACAGTTCTAAAATACCACACCGTCAGAACAGTTCTAAAATACCACACCGTCAGAACAGTTCTAAAATACCACACCGTCAGAACAGTTCTAAAATACCACACCGTCAGAACAGTTCTAAAATACCACACCGTCAGAACAGTTCTAAAATACCACACCGTCAGAACAGTTCTAAAATACCACACCATCAGAACAGTTCTAAAATACCACACCGTCAGAACAGTTCTAAAATACCACACCGTCAGAACAGTTCTAAAATACCACACCGTCAGAACAGTTCTAAAATACCACACCGTCAGAACAGTTCTAAAATACCACACCATCAGAACAGTTCTAAAATACCACACCGTCAGAACAGTTCTAAAATACCACACCGTCAGAACAGTTCTAAAATACCACACCATCAGAACAGTTCTAAAATACCACACCATCAGAACAGTTCTAAAATACCACACCGTCAGAACAGTTCTAAAATACCACACCGTCAGAACAGTTCTAAAATACCACACCGTCAGAACAGTTCTAAAATACCACACCGTCAGAACAGTTCTAAAATACCACACCGTCAGAACAGTTCTAAAATACCACACCGTCAGAACAGTTCTAAAATACCACACCGTCAGAACAGTTCTAAAATACCACACCATCAGAACAGTTCTAAAATACCACACCATCAGAACAGTTCTAAAATACCACACCGTCAGAACAGTTCTAAAATACCACACCGTCAGAACAGTTCTAAAATACCACATCGTCAGAACAGTTCTAAAATACCACATCGTCAGAACAGTTCTAAAATACCACACCGTCAGAACAGTTCTAAAATACACACCGTCAGACCAGTTCTAAAATACCACACCGTCAGAACAGTTCTAAAATACCACACCGTCAGAACAGTTCTAAAATACCACACCGTAAGAACAGTTCTAAAATACCACACCGTCAGAACAGTTCTAAAATACCACACCGTCAGAACAGTTCTAAAATACCACACCATCAGAACAGTTCTAAAATACCACACCGTCAGAACAGTTCTAAAATATCACACCATCAGAACAGTTCTAAAATACCACACCATCAGAACAGTTCTAAAATACCACACCGTCAGAACAGTTCTAAAATACCACACCGTCAGAACAGTTCTAAAATACCACACCGTCAGAACAGTTCTAAAATACCACACCATCAGAACAGTTCTAAAATACCACACCGTCAGAACAGTTCTAAAATACCACACCGTCAGAACAGTTCTAAAATACCACACCGTCAGAACAGTTCTAAAATACCACACCATCAGAACAGTTCTAAAATACCACACCGTCAGAACAGTTCTAAAATACCACACCGTCAGAACAGTTCTAAAATACCACACCGTCAGAACAGTTCTAAAATACCACACCATCAGAACAGTTCTAAAATACCACACCGTCAGAACAGTTCTAAAATACCACACCATCAGAACAGTTCTAAAATACCACACCGTCAGAACAGTTCTAAAATACCACACCGTCAGAACAGTTCTAAAATACCACACCGTCAGAACAGTTCTAAAATACCACACCGTCAGAACAGTTCTAAAATACCACACCATCAGAACAGTTCTAAAATACCACACCGTCAGAACAGTTCTAAAATACCACACCGTCAGAACAGTTCTAAAATACCACACCGTCAGAACAGTTCTAAAATACCACACCGTCAGAACAGTTCTAAAATACCACACCATCAGAACAGTTCTAAAATACCACACCGTCAGAACAGTTCTAAAATACCACACCATCAGAACAGTTCTAAAATACCACACCGTCAGAGCAATTCTAAAATACCACACCGTCAGAACAGTTCTAAAATACCACACCGTCAGAACAGTTCTAAAATACCACACCATCAGAACAGTTCTAAAATATCACACCATCAGAACAGTTCTAAAATACCACACCGTCAGAACAGTTCTAAAATACCACACCGTCAGAACAGTTCTAAAATACCACACCGTCAGAACAGTTCTAAAATACCACACCATCAGAACAGTTCTAAAATACCACACCGTCAGAACAGTTCTAAAATACCACACCGTCAGAACAGTTCTAAAATACCACACCGTCAGAACAGTTCTAAAATACCACACCATCAGAACAGTTCTAAAATACCACACCGTCAGAACAGTTCTAAAATACCACACCGTCAGAACAGTTCTAAAATACCACACCGTCAGAACAGTTCTAAAATACCACACCATCAGAACAGTTCTAAAATACCACACCGTCAGAACAGTTCTAAAATACCACACCATCAGAACAGTTCTAAAATACCACACCGTCAGAACAGTTCTAAAATACCACACCGTCATAACAGTTCTAAAATACCACACCGTCAGAACAGTTCTAAAATACCACACCGTCAGAACAGTTCTAAAATACCACACCGTCAGAACAGTTCTAAAATACCACACCGTCAGAACAGTTCTAAAATACCACACCGTCAGAACAATTCTAAAATACCACACCATCAGAACAGGTCTAAAATACCACACCGTCAGAACAGTTCTAAAATACCACACCATCAGAACAGTTCTAAAATACCACACCGTCAGAACAGTTCTAAAATACCACACCGTCAGAACAGTTCTAAAATACCACACCGTCAGAACAGTTCAAAAATACCACACCGTCAGAACAGTTCAAAAATACCACACCATCAGAACAGTTCTAAAATACCACACCGTCAGAACAGTTCTAAAATACCACACCGTCAGAACAGTTCTAAAATACCACACCGTCAGAACAGTTCTAAAATACCACAACGTCAGAACAGTTCTAAAATACCACACCGTCAGAACAGTTCTAAAATACCACACCGTCAGAACAGTCCTAAAATACCACACCATCAGAACAGTTCTAAAATACCACACCGTCAGAACAGTTCTAAAATACCACACCGTCAGAACAGTTCAAAAATACCACACCATCAGAACAGTTCTAAAATACCACACCGTCAGAACAGTTCTAAAATACCACATCGTCAGAACAGTTCTAAAATACCACACCGTCAGAACAGTTCTAAAATACCACACCGTCAGAACAGTTCTAAAATACCACACCATCAGAACAGTTCTAAAATACCACACCGTCAGAGCAATTCTAAAATACCACACCGTCAGAACAGTTCTAAAATACCACACCGTCAGAACAGTTCTAAAATACCACACCATCAGAACAGTTCTAAAATATCACACCATCAGAACAGTTCTAAAATACCACACCGTCAGAACAGTTCTAAAATACCACACCGTCAGAACAGTTCTAAAATACCACACCGTCAGAACAGTTCTAAAATACCACACCATCAGAACAGTTCTAAAATACCACACCGTCAGAACAGTTCTAAAATACCACACCGTCAGAACAGTTCTAAAATACCACACCGTCAGAACAGTTCTAAAATACCACACCATCAGAACAGTTCTAAAATACCACACCGTCAGAACAGTTCTAAAATACCACACCGTCAGAACAGTTCTAAAATACCACACCGTCAGAACAGTTCTAAAATACCACACCATCAGAACAGTTCTAAAATACCACACCGTCAGAACAGTTCTAAAATACCACACCATCAGAACAGTTCTAAAATACCACACCGTCAGAACAGTTCTAAAATACCACACCGTCAGAACAGTTCTAAAATACCACACCGTCAGAACAGTTCTAAAATACCACACCGTCAGAACAGTTCTAAAATACCACACCGTCAGAACAGTTCTAAAATACCACACCGTCAGAACAATTCTAAAATACCACACCATCAGAACAGGTCTAAAATACCACACCGTCAGAACAGTTCTAAAATACCACACCATCAGAACAGTTCTAAAATACCACACCGTCAGAACAGTTCTAAAATACCACACCGTCAGAACAGTTCTAAAATACCACACCGTCAGAACAGTTCAAAAATACCACACCGTCAGAACAGTTCAAAAATACCACACCATCAGAACAGTTCTAAAATACCACACCGTCAGAACAGTTCTAAAATACCACACCGTCAGAACAGTTCTAAAATACCACACCGTCAGAACAGTTCTAAAATACCACAACGTCAGAACAGTTCTAAAATACCACACCGTCAGAACAGTTCTAAAATACCACACCATCAGAACAGTTCTAAAATACCACACCATCAGAACAGTTCTAAAATACCACACCGTCAGAACAGTTCTAAAATACCACACCGTCAGAACAGTTCAAAAATACCACACCGTCAGAACAGTTCTAAAATACCACACCATCAGAACAGTTCTAAAATACCACACCGTCAGAACAGTTCTAAAATACCACACCATCAGAACAGTTCTAAAATACCACACCGTCAGAACAGTTCTAAAATACCACACCGTCAGAACAGTTCTAAAATACCACACCGTCAGAACAGTTCTAAAATACCACACCGTCAGAACAGTTCTAAAATACCACACCGTCAGAACAGTTCTAAAATACCACACCGTCAGAACAGTTCTAAAATACCACACCGTCAGAACAATTCTAAAATACCACACCATCAGAACAGGTCTAAAATACCACACCGTCAGAACAGTTCTAAAATACCACACCATCAGAACAGTTCTAAAATACCACACCGTCAGAACAGTTCTAAAATACCACACCGTCAGAACAGTTCTAAAATACCACACCGTCAGAACAGTTCAAAAATACCACACCGTCAGAACAGTTCAAAAATACCACACCATCAGAACAGTTCTAAAATACCACACCGTCAGAACAGTTCTAAAATACCACACCGTCAGAACAGTTCTAAAATACCACACCGTCAGAACAGTTCTAAAATACCACAACGTCAGAACAGTTCTAAAATACCACACCGTCAGAACAGTTCTAAAATACCACACCGTCAGAACAGTTCTAAAATACCACACCATCAGAACAGTTCTAAAATACCACACCGTCAGAACAGTTCTAAAATACCACACCGTCAGAACAGTTCAAAAATACCACACCATCAGAACAGTTCTAAAATACCACACCGTCAGAACAGTTCTAAAATACCACATCGTCAGAACAGTTCTAAAATACCACACCGTCAGAACAGTTCTAAAATACCACACCGTCAGAACAGTTCTAAAATACCACACCGTCAGAACAGTTCTAAAATACCACACCGTCAGAACAGTTCTAAAATACCACACCATCAGAACAGTTCTAAAATACCACACCATCAGAACAGTTCTAAAATACCACACCGTCAGAACAGTTCTAAAATACCACACCGTCAGAACAGTTCTAAAATACCACACCGTCAGAACAGTTCTAAAATACCACACCGTCAGAACAGTTCTAAAATACCACACCGTCAGAACAGTTCTAAAATACCACACCATCAGAACAGTTCTAAAATACCACACCGTCAGAGCAATTCTAAAATACCACATCGTCAGAACAGTTCTAAAATACCACACCGTCAGAACAGTTCTAAAATACCACACCATCAGAACAGTTCTAAAATACCACACCGTCAGAACAGTTCTAAAATATCACACCGTCAGAACAGTTCTAAAATACCACACCATCAGAACAGTTCTAAAATACCACACCGTCAGAACAGTTCTAAAATACCACACCGTCAGAACAGTTCTAAAATACCACACCGTCAGAACAGTTCTAAAATACCACACCGTCAGAACAGTTCTAAAATACCACACCGTCAGAACAGTTCTAAAATACCACACCGTCAGAACAGTTCTAAAATACCACACCATCAGAACAGTTCTAAAATACCACACCATCAGAACAGTTCTAAAATACCACACCGTCAGAACAGTTCTAAAATACCACACCGTCAGAACAGTTCTAAAATACCACACCGTCAGAACAGTTCTAAAATACTACACCGTCAGAACAGTTCTAAAATACCACACCATCAGAACAGTTCTAAAATACCACACCGTCAGAACAGTTCTAAAATACCACACCGTCAGAACAGTTCTAAAATACCACACCGTCAGAACAGTTCTAAAATACCCACACCGTCAGAACAGTTCTAAAATACCACACCATCAGAACAGTTCTAAAATACCACACCATCAGAACAGTTCTAAAATACCACACCGTCAGAACAGTTCTAAAATACCACACCGTCAGAACAGTTCTAAAATACCACACCGTCAGAACAGTTCTAAAATACCACACCGTCAGAACAGTTCTAAAATACCACACCGTCAGAACAGTTCTAAAATACCACACCGTCAGAACAGTTCTAAAATACCACACCGTCAGAACAGTTCTAAAATACCACACCGTCAGAACAGTTCTAAAATACCACACCTTCAGAACAGTTCTAAAATACCACACCATCAGAACAGTTCTAAAATACCACACCGTCAGAACAGTTCTAAAATACCACACCATCAGAACAGTTCTAAAATACCACACCGTCAGAACAGTTCTAAAATACCACACCATCAGAACAGTTCTAAAATACCACACCGTCAGAACAGTTCTAAAATACCACACCGTCAGAACAGTTCTAAAATACCACACCGTCAGAACAGTTCTAAAATACCACACCGTCAGAACAGTTCTAAAATACCACACCGTCAGAACAATTCTAAAATACCACACCATCAGAACAGTTCTAAAATACCACACCGTCAGAACAGTTCTAAAATACCACACCATCAGAACAGTTCTAAAATACCACACCGTCAGAACAGTTCTAAAATACCACACCATCAGAACAGTTCTAAAATACCACACCGTCAGAACAGTTCTAAAATACCACACCGTCAGAACAGTTCTAAAATACCACACCGTCAGAACAGTTCTAAAATACCACACCGTCAGAACAGTTCTAAAATACCACACCGTCAGAACAGTTCTAAAATACCACACCATCAGAACAGTTCTAAAATACCACACCGTCAGAACAGTTCTAAAATACCACACCATCAGAACAGTTCTAAAATACCACACCGTCAGAACAGTTCTAAAATACCACACCGTCAGAACAGTTCTAAAATACCACACCGTCAGAACAGTTCTAAAATACCACACCGTCAGAACAGTTCTAAAATACCACACCGTCAGAACAGTTCTAAAATACCACACCGTCAGAACAGTTCTAAAATACCACACCATCAGAACAGTTCTAAAATACCACACCATCAGAACAGTTCTAAAATACCACACCGTCAGAACAGTTCTAAAATACCACACCGTCAGAACAGTTCTAATATACCACACCGTCAGAACAGTTCTAAAATACCACACCGTCAGAACAGTTCTAAAATACCACACCGTCAGAACAGTTCTAAAATACCACACCGTCAGAACAGTTCTAAAATACCACACCGTCAGAACAGTTCTAAAATACCACACCGTCAGAACAGTTCTAAAATACCACACCATCAGAACAGTTCTAAAATACCACACCGTCAGAACAGTTCTAAAATACCACACCGTCAGAACAGTTCTAAAATACCACACCGTCAGAACAGTTCTAAAATACCACACCGTCAGAACAGTTCTAAAATACCACACCATCAGAACAGTTCTAAAATACCACACCGTCAGAACAGTTCTAAAATACCACATCGTCAGAACAGTTCTAAAATACCACACCATCAGAACAGTTCTAAAATACCACACCGTCAGAACAGTTCTAAAATACCACACCGTCAGAACAGTTCTAAAATACCACACCGTCAGAACAGTTCTAAAATACCACACCGTCAGAATAGTTCTAAAATACCACACCGTCAGAACAGTTCTAAAATACCACACCGTCAGAACAGTTCTAAAATACCACACCGTCAGAACAGTTCTAAAATACCACACCGTCAGAACAGTTCTAAAATACCACACCGTCAGAACAATTCTAAAATACCACACCATCAGAACAGGTCTAAAATACCACACCGTCAGAACAGTTCTAAAATACCACACCATCAGAACAGTTCTAAAATACCACACCGTCAGAACAGTTCTAAAATACCACACCATCAGAACAGTTCTAAAATACCACACCGTCAGAACAGTTCTAAAATACCACACCGTCAGAACAGTTCAAAAATACCACACCATCAGAACAGTTCTAAAATACCACACCGTCAGAACAGTTCTAAAATACCACACCGTCAGAACAGTTCTAAAATACCACACCATCAGAACAGTTCTAAAATACCACACCGTCAGAACAGTTCTAAAATACCACACCGTCAGAACATTTCTAAAATACCACACCGTCAGAACAGTTCTAAAATACCACACCATCAGAACAGTTCTAAAATACCACACCGTCAGAACAGTTTTAAAATACCACACCGTCAGAACAGTTCAAAAATACCACACCATCAGAACAGTTCTAAAATACCACACCGTCAGAACAGTTCTAAAATACCACACCGTCAGAACAGTTCTAAAATACCACACCGTCAGAACAGTTCTAAAATACCACACCGTCAGAACAGTTCTAAAATACCACACCGTCAGAACAGTTCTAAAATACCACACCATCAGAACAGTTCTAAAATACCACACCGTCAGAACAGTTCTAAAATACCACACCGTCAGAACAGTTCTAAAATACCACACCGTCAGAACAGTTCTAAAATACCACACCGTCAGAACAGTTCTAAAATACCACACCGTCAGAACAGTTCTAAAATACCACACCGTCAGAACAGTTCTAAAATACCACACCATCAGAACAGTTCTAAAATACCACACCGTCAGAGCAATTCTAAAATACCACACCGTCAGAACAGTTCTAAAATACCACACCGTCAGAACAGTTCTAAAATACCACACCATCAGAACAGTTCTAAAATACCACACCGTCAGAACAGTTCTAAAATATCACACCATCAGAACAGTTCTAAAATACCACACCATCAGAACAGTTCTAAAATACCACACCGTCAGAACAGTTCTAAAATACCACACCGTCAGAACAGTTCTAAAATACCACACCGTCAGAACAGTTCTAAAATACCACACCATCAGAACAGTTCTAAAATACCACACCGTCAGAACAGTTCTAAAATACCACACCGTCAGAACAGTTCTAAAATACCACACCATCAGAACAGTTCTAAAATACCACACCATCAGAACAGTTCTAAAATACCACACCGTCAGAACAGTTCTAAAATACCACACCGTCAGAACAGTTCTAAAATACCACACCGTCAGAACAGTTCTAAAATACCACACCGTCAGAACAGTTCTAAAATACCACACCATCAGAACAGTTCTAAAATACCACACCGTCAGAACAATTCTAAAATACCACACCGTCAGAACAGTTCTAAAATACCACACCGTCAGAACAGTTCTAAAATACCACACCGTCAGAACAGTTCTAAAATACCACACCGTGAGAACAGTCCTAAAATACCACACCGTCAGAACAGTTCTAAAATACCACACCGTCAGAACAGTTCTAAAATACCACACCGTCAGAACAGTTCTAAAATACCATACCGTCAGAACAGTTCTAAAATACCACACCGTCAGAACAGTTCTAAAATACCACACCGTCAGAACAGTTCTAAAATACCACACCATCAGAACAGTTCTAAAATACCACACCGTCAGAACAATTCTAAAATACCACACCGTCAGAACAGTTCTAAAATACCACACCGTCAGAACAGTTCTAAAATACCACACCGTCAGAACAGTTCTAAAATACCACACCGTCAGAACAGTCCTAAAATACCACACCGTCAGAACAGTTCTAAAATACCACACCGTCAGAACAGTTCTAAAATACCACACCGTCAGAACAGTTCTAAAATACCATACCGTCAGAACAGTTCTAAAATACCACACCGTCAGAACAGTTCTAAAATACCACACCGTCAGAACAGTTCTAAAATACCACACCATCAGAACAGTTCTAAAATATCACACCGTCAGAACAGTTCTAAAATACCACACCGTCAGAACAGTTCTAAAATACCACACCGTGAGAACAGTCCTAAAATACCACACCGTCAGAACAGTTCTAAAATACCACACCGTCAGAACAGTTCTAAAATACCACACCGTCAGAACAGTTCTAAAATACCACACCGTCAGAACAGTTCTAAAATACCACACCGTCAGAACAGTTCTAAAATCCAATCGAAATCGCAGAAACAGGCAAAATAGATACCGGTACCTTAACACATGTATGCATGACCGTTTGGAAGAGCCACTTCAACAACCATGTTTTCCCTGTCATTTAATTGTCTTGTCCATCCATCTACACTTCTGATTACTACCTCTTTGAAATCTACAAACGTTTTGTTGTTCTTCCCCCATCGAGATTCGAACCCACACCACTGATACACGACAGCAGCGGTTCGATTAACATAATGACGACCCATTTAGCCCCTCGCCCAAATACACTATTTAAAAATATATCTTCATTAACCGATGTTAAAGCGTGTGGGAATGGCATATACACATGCAGTTTGATTACTTTGATAAAAATATAATTATGCATTTTAAATCATTCATTATATAGGATCATTTTACGATACATTCCCGAGAAAGTAAATATTTAAATCGTCACAAGAAAGTGACAACCATACAATGTATATACCCCCACTGGATCCGCAATGAATACCGGGTTGTATTATATAGACATACCGGGTTGTATTATATAGACATACCGGGTTGTATTGTATAGACATACGCGTGTCAGGTTGTGCTTTATATAAAACACAACTGTTTATGTACATGGGACCCGTATATCTTGTATATGAAAAGAGGAGTTTGAACATACCAAAGTGATAACCAGAATCCCTAATTTGAAGAAGGACAGACAACATAATGGCCAAAAGAAAAAGGACAAAGAACGATCTACAAAACATACACATAAAACTAAAGATCGAGTAACAGGAACCCCCCTAAAAACCGGGGTTGAACTCAGGTGCTACGGAAGGGTAAGTAGTTCTTGTTCCACTAGTGGCACCTGTCGTGTTACTCTAGCTACAAACTCTGTGTTAAGAGAAAAACCTATAATACTTACTTCATCCAGGATTGACTCATTGTCATCAAGGAATTTCTGAAAATGCACAACTGGGTCTTCCGCATCTAAAATGGCATAAAGCGAACTACTTGACGGTTCTGTATCCTTAAACCTTGTCATGGCTACTTGGTATCGTGACCAACTAACACTTGGCTCATTTCCACTATCTTTTAGAAGCATTTGCTTCGACATTCCATTGTTTATGATTCGATAACATTTCGCGTTCTGATATCCTTTTTGTGTTTTATCTTCTTCGTTACATACTAATAAATATTTTGGAGTTTCGAATTTATATTCGTAGACTGCTTCAAGTTCTTTATGTTTTAGCTTAGTTGAAAATTTATGCTGAATCAGCCTTGCGTTTGGCTTCTTAGAGAATTTATTCGCTATATCTTCTGTTTCTACGTCAGCAGTTGCAAATCTATTTGATGTTCCTTTGATATCTAAGTCAGCTTTAAAATTGAATATATGCTGATGTATATTTGCTGCTAAATTGTCATGAAGTTTGAAGCTGTATTTATTTTCATCGGCAGTATAAAATGTACCTAATATGTACCCCGTAGACACTACTTTAACTTGGATGGCACCATTCGTATAAAACATAAACTCGATTATGTAGTCGTAGTTAACAATGGTAGCAATAGTTCGTAGAATCAGAACAGTAGTTTCCATCCCTTCGTAAAATCGTCCATACGAGAAAGAATACGATAGATGTCTCCGTAATGGGATTCCCATGTTATATTCGAATAAACAAAATGCATTTAGAACTTTTATTGGCCCATCAGATTCAACTTGAAATGTTGTATCAATAAATGTAGCATCATTAGGACAATCTACTCCAGGAACAAGCCCTTTTGCTTGAAAACCAATTAACCCTACACCATCTAGGTAGTTTGCTAAAGCTTGCATAGGTTTGTGTCCAGAATAAAATACGGCAATTTCTTGTAAACTCAATTCATATACAATTCGCTCATTTTTAAAGCGAATATCATATAATTGTGGCCCTTTAATGGCTGACATTCGGAAATCGAAATCCCAGAACATGTAATTAACATGGCGGTCTTCTATATTATATCGTTTCCCATCTGGCGACACTTGAACTGGATTTCGCAAAGGTGGGTCAATCGGAGGAGTACCACGCTGATTCATTGTAGAAAACAAATTCTTGTTGACGTCTGGAAATTTTATTTTTTTCAGTGATCCTTTGTTTCCATTGTAGAAATTTAAAACATCATTCAGGCTATTGTAAAGTTGTCCATTGAACCAAACTTGCTCGATTGTATATTTCGGTCCGTCTTGGTCTATTAGAACTGAAAAATCTAATTGATGGAGAGTATAATATTCAGCATTCTGTGACAACAAATACCATGTCTTCCGCCTTTTTTCACCCGAAAGGGAAGAAGCAACGGGTGTTATATATTGGAAAGTAAGACATTTTCCACCACAGTTCAAAAGTCGACCACCATACATTTCTTCTAGCATATGTCCCAAGAACTGTTCAACAATTTTTGTCAGAAATGTCAATACTCCTATATGTTCAGGACCAGTTATTGGACGATATCTAAAGGGAATAGATAGTGGTCGATATGGAACAACGCGATATCCCGTTGGCTTTGGTAACGGACCTACTATTATCTCCTCAATATCTGGTGTCTGCTTGTCTCCCCTGAACATTATAACATGTGCTTCACGTGCTGGTTTTTCACCCTTTCTGTCAAGATAGTCAAGAACTGATTGTTTACTCGGTAAATGAATTTCACTAAGAAAAACATAGCTGGAATTAACCATCATATCGGCTGCTTTCACGAGATTTAATTCTTTTTGTGAATGTAAAAATGCCATTAAGCCGTTAATTTCGTTAGATGTCAAATCATGAAATACTGAAGGCGTAGCAGATTCTTTTAAATCGACATGACCATATTTAGATTTGTCTGGGCTTCCACATGTTGAGATTTTGTTCTGATCTGTATGAAACTTAACTAATAATATAATTATAACCACCAATAATGCCAGAGCTATCAATATCAGTAGAAAAGCTAGAATACGCCATCTTCCAACTTCACGTCTAACTTTTGGATCTGCCATGTTAGCACCTGAAATATTACATAATTGTAATCTATGATATAGAAGTATAGAAATAAAATAAAAAGAAAATACCACACTGTCGGATCAGCTTAGAAATAAAATAAAAAGATAATACCACACTATCGGATCAGTTTAGAAATACAATAAAAAGATAATACCACACTGTCGGATCAGTTTAGAAATAAAATAAAAAGATAATACCACACTGTCGGATGAGCTTAGAAATAAAATAAAAAGATAACATTACACTGTCGGATCAGTTTAGAAATAAAATAAAAATAAAATACCACACTGTCGGATCAGCTTAGAAATAAAATAAAAAGAAAATACCACACTGTCAGATCAGCTTAGAAATAAAATAAAAAGAAAATACCACACTGTCGGATCAGCTTAGAAATAAAATTAGAAAAATAATACCACACTGTCGGATCAGTTTAGAAATAAAATAAAAAGATAATACCACACTGTCGGATCAGTTTAGAAATAAAATAAAAAAATAATACCACACTGTCGGATCAGTTTAGAAATAAAATAAAAAGATAATACCACACTGTCGGATCAGTTTAGAAATAAAATAAAAAGAAAATACCACACTGTCGGATCAGTTTAGAAATAAAATAAAAGATAATACCACACTGTCGGATCAGCTTAGAAATAAAATAAAAAGATAATACCACACTGTCGGATCAGTTTAGAAATAAAATAAAAAGATAATACCACACTGTCGGATCAGTTTAGAAATAAAATAAAAAGAAAATACCACACTGTCGGATCAGTTTAGAAATAAAATAAAAAGAAAATACCACACTGTCGGATCAGCTTAGAAATAAAATAAAAAAAAATAATACCACACTGCCGGATCAGTTTAGAAATAAAATAAAAAGATAATACCACACTGTCGGATCAGTTTAGAAATAAAATAAAAAAATAATACCACACTGTCGGATCAATTTAGAAATAAAATAAAAAGATAATACCACACTGTCGGATCAATTTAGAAATAAAATAAAAAGATAATACCACACTGTCGGATCAGCTTAGAAATAAAATAAAAAGATAATACCACACTGTCGGATCAGTTTAGAAATAAAATAAAAAGATAATACCACACTGTCGGATCAGTTTAGAAATAAAATAAAAGATAATACCACACTGTCGGATCAGTTTAGAAATAAAATAAAAAGATAATACCATACTGTCGGATCAGTTTAGAAATAAAATAAAAAGATAATACCACACTGTCGGATCAGCTTAGAAATAAAATAAAAAGAAAATACCACACTGTCAGATCAGTTTAGAAATAAAATAAAAAGAAAATACCACACTGTCGGATCAGCTTAGAAATAAAATTAAAAAAATAATACCACACTGTCGGATCAGTTTAGAAATAAAATAAAAAGATAATACCACACTGTCGGATCAGTTTAGAAATAAAATAAAAAAATAATACCACACTGTCGGATCAGTTTAGAAATAAAATAAAAAGATAATACCACACTGTCGGATCAGTTTAGAAATAAAATAAAAAGATAATACCACACTGTCGGATCAGTTTAGAAATAAAATAAAAGATAATACCACACTGTCGGATCAGCTTAGAAATAAAATAGAAAAATAATACCACACTGTCGGATCAGTTTAGAAATAAAATAGAAAAATAACACCACACTGTCGGATCAGTTTAGAAATAAAATAAAAAGATAATACCACACTGTCGGATCAGCATAGAAATAAAATAAAAAGATAATACCACACTGTCGGATCAGTTTAGAAATAAAATTAAAAAAATAATACCACACTGTCGGATCAGTTTAGAAATAAAATAAAAAGATAATACCACACTGTCGGATCAGTTTAGAAATAAAATAGAAAAATAATACCACACTGTCGGATCAGTTTAGAAATAAAATTAAAAGATAATACCACACTGTCGGATCAGCTTAGAAATAAAATAAAAAAAATAATACCACACTGTCGGATCAGTTTAGAAATAAAATAAAAAGATAATACCACACTGTCGGATCAGTTTAGAAATAAAATAGAAAAATAATACCACACTGTCGGATCAGTTTAGAAATAAAATAAAAAAATAATACCACACTGTCGGATCAGTTTAGAAATAAAATAAAAAGATAATACCACACTGTCGGATCCGTTTAGAAATAAAATAAAAAGATAATAGTCGGATCAGTTTAGAAATAAAATAAAAAAATAATACCACACTGTCGGATCAGCTTAGAAATAAAATAAAAAGAAAATACCACACTGTCGGATCAGTTTAGAAATAAATTAAAAAGATAATACCACACTGTCGGATCAGTTTAGAAATTAAATAAAAAAATAATACCACACTGTCGGATCAGTTTAGAAATAAAATAAAAAGATAATACCACACTGTCGGATCAGTTTAGAAATAAAATAAAAAGATAATACCACACTGTCGGATCAGTTTAGAAATAAAATATAAAGATAATACCACACTGTCGGATCAGTTTAGAAATAAAATAACAAAATAATACCACACTGTCGGATCAGTTTAGAAATAAAATAGAAAAATAATACCACACTGTCGGATCAGTTTAGAAATAAAATAAAAAGATAATACCACACTGTCGGATCAGCTTAGAAATAAAATAAAAAAAATAATACCACACTGTCGGATCAGTTTAGAAAGAAAGAAAAAATACCACACTGTCGGATCAGCTTAGAAATAAAATTTAAAAAAAATACCACACTGTCGGATCAGTTTAGAAATAAAATAAAAAGATAATACCATACTGTCGGATCAGTTTAGAAATAAAATAAAAAGATACTACCACACTGTCGGATCAGTTTAGAAATAAAATAAAAAGATAATACCACACTGTCGGATCAGCTTAGAAATAAAATAAAAAAAATAATACCACACTGTCGGATCAGTTTAGAAATAAAATAAAAAGATAATACCACACTGTCGGATCAGCTTAGAAATAAAATAAAAAAAATAATACCACACTGTCGGATCAGTTTAGAAAGAAAGAAAAAATACCACACTGTCGGATCAGCTTAGAAATAAAATTTAAAGAAAATACCACACTGTCGGATCAGCTTAGAAATAAAATAAAAAGATAATACCACACTGTCGGATCAGTTTAGAAATAAAATAAAAAGATAATACCACACTGTCGGATAAGCTTAGAAATAAAATAAAAAGATAATACCACACTGTCGGATCAGTTTAGAAATAAAATAAAAAGATAATACCACACTGTCGGATCAGCTTAGAAATAAAATAAAAAGATAATACCACACTGTCGGATCAGCTTAGAAATAAAATAAAAAAAATAATACCACACTGTCGGATCAGTTTAGAAAGAAAGAAAAAATACCACACTGTCGGATCAGCTTAGAAATAAAATTAAAAAAAATACCACACTGTCGGATCAGTTTAGAAATAAAATAAAAAGATAATACCACACTGTCGGATCAGTTTAGAAATAAATTAAAAAGATAATACCACACTGTCGGATCAGCTTAGAAATAAAATAAAAAAAAATAATACCACACTGTCGGATCAGTTTAGAAATAAAATAAAAAGATAATACCACACTGTCGGATCAGTTTAGAAATAAAATAAAAAGAAAATACCACACTGTCGGATCAGTTTAGAAATAAAATAAAAAGAAAATACCACACTGTCGGATCAGTTTAGAAATAAAATAAAAAGAAAATACCACACTGTCGGATCAGTTGGTCTAGTACAAAGCGGACCTCATCATCATGTTCTCGCCATGGCATAGCTGAAAATTTGCTAAGTTGGCGTTAAAGAACAATGACTCACTCACTCTTTAACACCAGGAGAGCAATATATCAGCTATATCCATGATCAATCTACAAACAATAAATCACGTAGATAAAGAAGAGAACCACGGAGATATATATATCACAAGTAACTTTGAGATCCAGTGGGACAGATATATTGTATGGTTGTCACTTGCTTAGACGTTTGTATATATATAGACAGACACTTTCCAAGAGGTTGTAACCCGCAGTGGGAAAACAAACTAAGTCATATTTCTTTGTAGAATCTCAAGTAAACAACACAGCTTTGTTTGGGTAAAAAATACGACTAAAATTAGCCTGTATAGACGTTATTTGTTAGGTACATGAAGGTTAACATATTGTATTGTTAAATCATAAATGAACGGTTAATAACATTTCTCAGTGTGTGTCTATTATTATTTATGGTAAGGACAATCTATTATAAACTTAGTTAAGATCAAAAGTTCACGTACATATATGACTTCATATGTCGGTGTTGTATAGTAGTAAACAATCAATGAACAAAATCTTCAATTTTTAAAATTTGAATCTCGCTAATATAATTTGAACATAACCAACTTTTACTTTACATCAATCATATTTTTTTTATTGTTCTATAACAAATGACTAACTGACCTGTATAAGCAATAGGTAGCTACTGACTGTGGTCCAACCTTCAAGCAGTTCAAGTGTTGAAGTTTGACTGAGTATTGAATGTTACTTAAATTTAATCAGGATTTTGAGAAGCTTAAACTTTAACTGTTTACATTGGAGGCAATTGACCTTACTTTATTTACAATGTGTGATTTAATATTATACAAAAATTATGAAAGAATGAATAATGTCTTAGATATTACTGTTCACTAACGTGATGTACAGCGACGTGATACTTTATTTATAAACATTGTACGCGATATACAAAATATTTTGTCAAAAATATATTGACCATATCTTGCCATATATTCAACTACTGTGACTGTGACACACATTATTTCGTTTCCAAACAAAATCAAAAACATTGCCCAAAGAGACTAGATTGCAAATCAACACGCCGTGTCTGGAGAATGCCTACGTTCCTTGTACAAATCAACGCGCCGTGTCTGGAGAATGCCTACGTTCCTTGTACAAATCAACGCGCCCTGTCTGGAGAATGCCTACGTTCCTTGTACAAATCAACGCGCCGTGTCTGGAGAATGCCTACGTTCCTTGTACAAATCAACGCGCCGTGTCTGGAGAATGCCTACGTTCCTTGTACAAATCAACGCGCCATGTCTGGAGAATGCCTACGTTCCTTGTACAAATCAACGCGCCGTGTCTGGAGAATGCCTACGTTCCTTGTACAAATCAACGCGCCCTGTCTGGAGAATGCCTACGTTCCTTGTACAAATCAACGCGCCGTGTCTGGAGAATGCCTACGTTCCTTGTACAAATCAACGCGCCGTGTCTGGAGAATGCCTACGTTCCTTGTACAAATCAACGCGCCATGTCTGGAGAATGCCTACGTTCCTTGTACAAATCAACGCGCCGTGTCTGGAGAATGCCTACGTTCCTTGTACAAATCAACGCGCCGTGTCTGGAGAATGCCTACGTTCCTTGTACAAATCAACGCGCCGTGTCTGGAGAATGCCTACGTTCCTTGTACAAATCAACGCGCCGTGTCTGGAGAATGCCTACGTTCCTTGTACAAATCAACGCGCCATGTCTGGAGAATGCCTACGTTCCTTGTACAAATCAACGCGCCGTGTCTGGAGAATGCCTACGTTCCTTGTACAAATCAACGCGCCGTGTCTGGAGAATGCCTACGTTCCTTGTACAAATCAACGTGCCGTGTCTGGAGAATGCCTACGTTCCTTGTACAAATCAACGCGCCGTGTCTGGAGAATGCCTACGTTCCTTGTACAAATCAACGCGCCGTGTCTGGAGAATGCCTACGTTCCTTGTACAAATCAACGCGCCGTGTCTGGAGAATGCCTACGTTCCTTGTACAAATCAACACGCCGTGTCTGGAGAATGCCTACGTTCCTTGTACAAATCAACGCGCCGTGTCTGGAGAATGCCTACGTTCCTTGTACAAATCAACGCGCCCTGTCTGGAGAATGCCTACGTTCCTTGTACAAATCAGCGCCCGTGTCTGGAGAATGCCTACGTTCCTTGTACAAATCAACGCGCCGTGTCTGGAGAATGCCTACGTTCCTTGTGCAAATCAACGTGCGTGTCTGGAGAATGCCTACGTTCCTTGTGCAAATCAACGCGCCATGTCTGGAGAATGCCTACGTTCCTTGTACAAATTTCATCATCATCCTTCACAAGACAATACGACTTAAAACTCGTTTGTGAACTCTTTAGGTTTATTTCTGTTTTAGCGAAAATGTTTCATATTATTTAGTTCGACTGCTACACTTTGGTACGTCATTAACTCTAAAACCATTCGAACGTATATGTATGATGCTCAATACTCTTATATCACTTTATTAATACACACACAAATACATGTGTAAGAAGATCACAGATATGATTAGGCTTATGGTGCTTAACGCCACCTTCAACAATATATCTGCGATATAGTAGTGGTTAGTTTTATTGGTGGAGGAAACCGGAGTACCAGGAGAAAACTACCAAACTGTCGCAAGTCACCGACAAAACTTAACATAATGATGTATCGAGTGTACCTTGTCATGATCGGTATTCAAGTTCACAACTTTAGTGGTGGTAAGCACTGATTACATAGGTAGTTGTAAGCCTAACTGACATACGATCGCCACCACGACGGCCCCTCATCATAGATAGTAGGATCGTCAAATATAATATTGATAAATAAAACATTGATTGTCATTGAAGTATTTTAAAAACAGTTTGTGACAAATACAAAATAAAGATTATTTAAAATACATATGTGGGTTATGGGCCGTTTCACACCCATTTTAGGTTGTGATTGATCGATTGATTTGTGCTTAACGCCAACTTTAGCAGTATTTCAGCTCTTTCGTGTTGTGAAATTTTTTTATATAATTACATTACTTCCGTTTTTCATTGAAATGTTACAATACGATTGTCTATGAAGTGGTCACATGATTATAAAAGAGATGTTTTCAATCCCAATAAAACTCAAACCCGAACTTGCACTTGCCTCCATGACGACGTCAGATGTAAACAATCAATGGCGTAGTAAATTCCAACAGCAAATAATCTAACACAAATAAAATTCACAACGAAAAATTCAACTATATTAAATTTTGGTGTGATTTAAATGTAATTATAAGAATTGAATGCATTTTTTTTTGCAGTTTTTTAGGCGTGTAAAAGCGTGGACCGAGGCACATTTTTTGTATGAAGCGCTCTTCATACAAAATGTGCTTCGGTCCACGCTTTTACACGCCAATAAAACTACCAAAAAATGCATTCAATTCTTAAATATTAGACACCTACATGTATGGTATGAGTTGTACTCATTGTTGTGACTGTATTAGACACCTACATGTATGGTATGAGTTGTACTCATTGTTGTGACTGTATTAGACACCTACATGTATAGTATGAGTTGTACTCATTGTTGTGACTGTATTAGACACCTACATAATGGTATGAGTTGTACTCATTGGTGTGACTGTATTAGACACCTACATGTATGGTATGAGTTGTACTCATTGGTGTGACTGTATTAGACACCTACATGTATAGTATGAGTTGTACTTATTGGTGTGACTGTATTAGACACCTACATGTATGGTATGAGTTGTACTCATTGGTGTGACTGTATTAGACACTTACATGTATGGTATGAGTTGTACTCATTGTGACTGTATTAGACACCTACATGTATGGTATGAGTTGTACTCATTGTTGTGACTGTATTAGACACCTACATGTATCGTATTAGTTGTACTCATTGGTGTGACTGTATTAGACACTTACATGTATGGTATGAATTGTACTCATTGTGACTGTATTAGACACCTACATGTATGGTATGAGTTGTACTCATTGTTGTGACTGTATTTGACACCTACATGTATGGTATGAGTTGTACTCATTGTTGTGACTGTATTAGACACCTACATGTATGGTATGAGTTGTACTCATTCTTGTGACTGTATTTGACACCTACATGTATGGTATGAGTTGTACTCATTGTTGTGACTGTATTATACACCTACATGTATGGTATGAGTTGTACTCATTGTTATGACTGTATGATACACCTACATGTATGGTATGAGTTGTACTCATTCTTGTGACTGTATTAGACACCTACATGTATGGTATGAGTTGTACTCATTGGTGTGACTGTATTAGACACCTACATGTATGGTATGAGTTGTACTCATTGTTGTGACTGTATTAGACACCTACATGTATAGTATGAGTTGTACTCATTGTTGTGACTGTATTAGACACCTACATAATGGTATGAGTTGTACTCATTGGTGTGACTCTATTAGACACCTACATGTATGGTATGAGTTGTACTCATTGTTGTGACTGTATTAGACACCTACATGTATGGTATGAGTTGTACTCATTGGTGTGACTGTATTAGACACCTACATGTATAGTATGAGTTGTACTCATTGGTGTGACTGTATTAGACACCTACATGTATGGTATGAGTTGTACTCATTGTGACTGTATTAGACACTTACATGTATGGTATGAGTTGTACTCATTGTGACTGTATTAGACACCTACATGTATGGTATGAGTTGTACTCATTGTTGTGACTGTATTAGACACCTACATGTATGGTATTAGTTGTACTCATTGGTGTGACTGTATTAGACACTTACATGTATGGTATGAGTTGTACTCATTGTGACTGTATTAGACACCTACATGTATGGTATGAGTTGTACTCATTGTTGTGACTGTATTTGACACCTACATGTATGGTATGAGTTGTACTCATTGTTGTGACTGTATTAGACACCTACATGTATGGTATGAGTTGTACTCATTCTTGTGACTGTATTTGACACCTACATGTATGGTATGAGTTGTACTCATTCTTGTGACTGTATTATACACCTACATGTATGGTATGAGTTGTACTCATTGTTATGACTGTATTATACACCTACATGTATGGTATGAGTTGTACTCATTCTTGTGACTGTATTTGACACCTACATGTATGGTATGAGTTGCACTCATTGGTGTGATTGTATTAGACACCTACATGTATAGTATGAGTTGTACTCATTGGTGTGACTGTATTAGACACCTACATGTATGGTATGAGTTGTACTCATTGGTGTGACTGTATAAGACACCTACATGTATGGTATGAGTTGTACTCATTGGTGTGACTCTATTAGACACTTACATGTATGGTATGAATTGTACTCATTGGTGTGACTCTATTAAGACACTTACATGTATGGTATGAGTTGTACTCATTGGTGTGACTGTATTAGACACCTACATGTATGGTATGAGTTGTACTCATTGGTGTGACTGTATTATACACCTACATGTATGGTATGAGTTGTACTCATTGTTATGACTGTATTATACACCTACATGTATGGTATGAGTTGTACTCATTCTTGTGACTCTATTTGACACCTACATGTATGGTATGAGTTGTACTCATTGGTGTGATTGTATTAGACACCTACATGTATAGTATGAGTTGTACTCATTGGTGTGACTGTATTAGACACCTACATGTATGGTATGAGTTGTACTCATTGGTGTGACTCTATTAGACACCTACATGTATGGTATGAGTTGTACTCATTGTTGTGACTGTATTAGACACCTACATGTATGGTATGAGTTGTACTCATTGTTGTGACTGTATTAGACACCTACATGTATGGTATGAGTTGTACTCATTGTGACTGTATTAGACACCTACATGTATGGTATGAGTTGTACTCATTGTGACTGTATTAGACACCTACATGTATGGTATGAGTTGTACTCATTGTTGTGACTGTATTAGACACCTACATGTATGGTATGAGTTGTACTCATTGTGACTGTATTAGACACCTACATGTATGGTATGAGTTGTACTCATTGTTGTGACTGTATTAGACACCTACATGTATGGTATGAGTTGTACTCATTGGTGTGACTGTATTAGACACTTACATGTATGGTATGAGTTGTACTCATTGTTACTGTATTAGACACCTACATGTATGGTATGAGTTGTACTCATTGGTGTGACTGTATTAGACACCTACATGTATGGTATGAGTTGTACTCATTGGTGTGATTGTATTAGACACCTACATGTATGGTATGAGTTGTACTCATTGTTGTGACTGTATTAGACATCTACATGTATGGTATGAATTGTACTCATTGTTGTGACTGTATTAGACACCTACATGTATGGTATGAGTTGTACTCATTGTGACTGTATTAGACACCTACATGTATGGTATGAGTTGTACTCATTGGTGTGACTGTATTAGACACTTACATGTATGGTATGAGTTGTACTCATTGTTACTGTATTAGACACCTACATGTATGGTATGAGTTGTACTCATTGGTGTGACTGTATTAGACACCTACATGTATGGTATGAGTTGTACTCATTGGTGTGATTGTATTAGACACCTACATGTATGGTATGAGTTGTACTCATTGTTGTGACTGTATTAGACATCTACATGTATGGTATGAATTGTACTCATTGTTGTGACTGTATTAGACACCTACATGTATGGTATGAGTTGTACTCATTGGTGTGACTGTATTAGACACCTACATGTATGGTATGAGTTGTACTCATTGGTGTGACTGTATTAGACACCTACATGTATGGTATGAGTTGTACTCATTGGTGTGACTGTATTAGACACTTACATGTATGGTATGAGTTGTACTCATTGGTGTGACTGTATTAGACACCTACATGTATGGTATGAGTTGTACTCATTGGTGTGACTGTATTATACACCTACATGTATGGTATGAGTTGTACTCATTGGTGTGACTGTATTAGACACCTACATGAATGGTATGAGTTGTACTCATTGGTGTGACTGTATTAGACACCTACATGTATGGTATGAGTTGTACTCATTGGTGTGACTGTAGTAGACACCTACATGTATGGTATGAGTTGTACTCATTGGTGAGACTGTATTAAACACCTACATGTATGGTATGAGTTGTACTCATTGGTGTGACTGTATTAGACACCTACATGTATGGTATGAGTTGTACTCATTGGTGTGACTGTATTAGACACTTACATGTATGGTATGAGCTGTACTCATTGGTGTGACTGTATTAGACACCTACATGTATGGTATGAGTTGTACTCATTGGTGTGACTGTATTAGACACCTACATGTATGGTATGAGTTGTACTCATTGGTGTGATTGTATTATACACCTACATGTATGGTATGAGTTGTACTCATTGGTGTGACTGTATTAGACACCTACATGTATGGTATGAGTTGTACTCATTGGTGTGACTCTATTAGACATCTACATGTATGGTATGAATTGTACTCATTGTGACTATATTAGACACTTACATGTATGGTATGAGTTGTACTCATTGTGACTGTATTAGACACCTACATGTATGGTATGAGTTGTACTCATTGTGACTGTATTAGACACCTACATGTATGGTATGAGTTGTACTCATTGTTGTGACTGTATTAGACACTTACATGTATGGCATGAGTTGAACTCATTGTGACTATTAGACACCTACATGTATGGTATGAGTTGTACTCATTGGTGTGACTGTATTAGACACCTACATGTATGGTATGAGTTGTACTCATTGGTGTGACTGTATTAGACACCTACATGTATGGTATGAGTTGTACTCATTGGTGTGACTGTATTAGACACCTACATGTATGGTATGAGTTGTACTCATTGGTGTGACTGTATTAGACACCTACATGTATGGTATGAGTTGTACTCATTGGTGTGACTCTATTAGACATCTACATGTATGGTATGAGTTGTACTCATTGTGACTGTATTATACACTTACATGTATGGTATGAGTTGTACTCATTGTTGTGACTGTATTAGACACTTACATGTATGAAATGAGTTGTACTCATTGTGACTGTATTAGACACCTACATGTATGGTATGAGTTGTACTCATTGGTGTGACTGTATTAGACACCTACATGTACAGTATGAGTTGTACTCATTGGTGTGACTGTATTAGACACTTACATGTATGGTATGAGTTGTACTCATTGGTGTGACTGTATTAGACACCTACATGTATAGTATGAGTTGTACTCATTGGTGTGACTGTATTAGACACTTACATGTATGGTATGAGCTGTACTCATTGGTGTGACTGTATTAGACACCTACATGTATGAAATGAGTTGTACTCATTGTGACTGTATTAGACACCTACATGTATGGTATGAGTTGTACTCATTGGTGTGACTGTATTAGATACCTACATGTATGGTATGAGTTGTACTCATTGTTATGACTGTATGATACACCTACATGTATGGTATGAGTTGTACTCATTCTTGTGACTGTATTAGACACCTACATGTATGGTATGAGTTGTACTCATTGGTGTGACTGTATTAGACACCTACATGTATGGTATGAGTTGTACTCATTGTTGTGACTGTATTAGACACCTACATGTATAGTATGAGTTGTACTCATTGTTGTGACTGTATTAGACACCTACATAATGGTATGAGTTGTACTCATTGGTGTGACTCTATTAGACACCTACATGTATGGTATGAGTTGTACTCATTGTTGTGACTGTATTAGACACCTACATGTATGGTATGAGTTGTACTCATTGGTGTGACTGTATTAGACACCTACATGTATAGTATGAGTTGTACTCATTGGTGTGACTGTATTAGACACCTACATGTATGGTATGAGTTGTACTCATTGTGACTGTATTAGACACTTACATGTATGGTATGAGTTGTACTCATTGTGACTGTATTAGACACCTACATGTATGGTATGAGTTGTACTCATTGTTGTGACTGTATTAGACACCTACATGTATGGTATTAGTTGTACTCATTGGTGTGACTGTATTAGACACTTACATGTATGGTATGAGTTGTACTCATTGTGACTGTATTAGACATCTACATGTATGGTATGAGTTGTACTCATTGTTGTGACTGTATTTGACACCTACATGTATGGTATGAGTTGTACTCATTGTTGTGACTGTATTAGACACCTACATGTATGGTATGAGTTGTACCCATTCTTGTGACTGTATTTGACACCTACATGTATGGTATGAGTTGTACTCATTCTTGTGACTGTATTATACACCTACATGTATGGTACGAGTTGTACTCATTGTTATGACTGTATTATACACCTACATGTATGGTATGAGTTGTACTCATTCTTGTGACTGTATTTGACACCTACATGTATGGTATGAGTTGCACTCATTGGTGTGATTGTATTAGACACCTACATGTATAGTATGAGTTGTACTCATTGGTGTGACTGTATTAGACACCTACATGTATGGTATGAGTTGTACTCATTGGTGTGACTGTATTAGACACCTACATGTATGGTATGAGTTGTACTCATTGGTGTGACTCTATTAGACACTTACATGTATGGTATGAATTGTACTCATTGGTGTGACTCTATTAAGACACTTACATGTATGGTATGAGTTGTACTCATTGGTGTGACTGTATTAGACACCTACATGTATGGTATGAGTTGTACTCATTGGTGTGACTGTATTATACACCTACATGTATGGTATGAGTTGTACTCATTGTTATGACTGTATTATACACCTACATGTATGGTATGAGTTGTACTCATTCTTGTGACTCTATTTGACACCTACATGTATGGTATGAGTTGTACTCATTGGTGTGATTGTATTAGACACCTACATGTATAGTATGAGTTGTACTCATTGGTGTGACTGTATTAGACACCTACATGTATGGTATGAGTTGTACTCATTGGTGTGACTCTATTAGACACTTACATGTATGGTATGAGTTGTACTCATTGTTGTGACTGTATTAGACACCTACATGTATGGTATGAGTTGTACTCATTGTTGTGACTGTATTAGACACTTACATGTATGGTATGAGTTGTACTCATTGTGACTGTATTAGACACCTACATGTATGGTATGAGTTGTACTCATTGTGACTGTATTAGACACCTACATGTATGGTATGAGTTGTACTCATTGTTGTGACTGTATTAGACACCTACATGTATGGTATGAGTTGTACTCATTGTGACTGTATTAGACACCTACATGTATGGTATGAGTTGTACTCATTGTTGTGACTGTATTAGACACCTACATGTATGGTATGAGTTGTACTCATTGTGACTGTATTAGACACCTACATGTATGGTATGAGTTGTACTCATTGGTGTGACTGTATTAGACACTTACATGTATGGTATGAGTTGTACTCATTGTTACTGTATTAGACACCTACATGTATGGTATGAGTTGTACTCATTGGTGTGACTGTATTAGACACCTACATGTATGGTATGAGTTGTACTCATTGGTGTGATTGTATTAGACACCTACATGTATGGTATGAGTTGTACTCATTGTTGTGACTGTATTAGACATCTACATGTATGGTATGAATTGTACTCATTGTTGTGACTGTATTAGACACCTACATGTATGGTATGAGTTGTACTCATTGTGACTGTATTAGACACCTACATGTATGGTATGAGTTGTACTCATTGGTGTGACTGTATTAGACACTTACATGTATGGTATGAGTTGTACTCATTGTTACTGTATTAGACACCTACATGTATGGTATGAGTTGTACTCATTGGTGTGACTGTATTAGACACCTACATGTATGGTATGAGTTGTACTCATTGGTGTGATTGTATTAGACACCTACATGTATGGTATGAGTTGTACTCATTGTTGTGACTGTATTAGACATCTACATGTATGGTATGAATTGTACTCATTGTTGTGACTGTATTAGACACCTACATGTATGGTATGAGTTGTACTCATTGGTGTGACTGTATTAGACACCTACATGTATGGTATGAGTTGTACTCATTGGTGTGACTGTATTAGACACCTACATGTATGGTATGAGTTGTACTCATTGGTGTGACTGTATTAGACACTTACATGTATGGTATGAGTTGTACTCATTGGTGTGACTGTATTAGACACCTACATGTATGGTATGAGTTGTACTCATTGGTGTGACTGTATTATACACCTACATGTATGGTATGAGTTGTACTCATTGGTGTGACTGTATTAGACACCTACATGTATGGTATGAGTTGTACTCATTGGTGTGACTGTATTAGACACTTACATGTATGGTATGAGTTGTACTCATTGGTGTGACTGTAGTAGACACCTACATGTATGGTATGAGTTGTACTCATTGGTGAGACTGTATTAAACACCTACATGTATGGTATGAGTTGTACTCATTGGTGTGACTGTATTAGACACCTACATGTATGGTATGAGTTGTACTCATTGGTGTGACTGTATTAGACACTTACATGTATGGTATGAGCTGTACTCATTGGTGTGACTGTATTAGACACCTACATGTATGGTATGAGTTGTACTCATTGGTGTGACTGTATTAGACACCTACATGTATGGTATGAGTTGTACTCATTGGTGTGATTGTATTATACACCTACATGTATGGTATGAGTTGTACTCATTGGTGTGACTGTATTAGACACCTACATGTATGGTATGAGTTGTACTCATTGGTGTGACTCTATTAGACATCTACATGTATGGTATGAATTGTACTCATTGTGACTATATTAGACACTTACATGTATGGTATGAGTTGTACTCATTGTGACTGTATTAGACACCTACATGTATGGTATGAGTTGTACTCATTGTGACTGTATTAGACACCTACATGTATGGTATGAGTTGTACTCATTGTTGTGACTGTATTAGACACTTACATGTATGGCATGAGTTGAACTCATTGTGACTATTAGACACCTACATGTATGGTATGAGTTGTACTCATTGGTGTGACTGTATTAGACACCTACATGTATGGTATGAGTTGTACTCATTGGTGTGACTGTATTAGACACCTACATGTATGGTATGAGTTGTACTCATTGGTGTGACTGTATTAGACACCTACATGTATGGTATGAGTTGTACTCATTGGTGTGACTGTATTAGACACCTACATGTATGGTATGAGTTGTACTCATTGGTGTGACTCTATTAGACATCTACATGTATGGTATGAGTTGTACTCATTGTGACTGTATTATACACTTACATGTATGGTATGAGTTGTACTCATTGTTGTGACTGTATTAGACACTTACATGTATGAAATGAGTTGTACTCATTGTGACTGTATTAGACACCTACATGTATGGTATGAGTTGTACTCATTGGTGTGACTGTATTAGACACCTACATGTACAGTATGAGTTGTACTCATTGGTGTGACTGTATTAGACACTTACATGTATGGTATGAGTTGTACTCATTGGTGTGACTGTATTAGACACCTACATGTATAGTATGAGTTGTACTCATTGGTGTGACTGTATTAGACACTTACATGTATGGTATGAGCTGTACTCATTGGTGTGACTGTATTAGACACCTACATGTATGAAATGAGTTGTACTCATTGTGACTGTATTAGACACCTACATGTATGGTATGAGTTGTACTCATTGGTGTGACTGTATTAGATACCTACATGTATGGTATGAGTTGTACTCATTGTGACTGTATTAGACACCTACATGTATGGTATGAGTTGTACTCATTGGTGTGACTGTATTAGACACTTACATGTATGGTATGAGTTGTACTCATTGTTGTGACTGTATTAGACACCTACATGTATGGTATGAGTTGTACTCATTGGTGTGACTGTATTAGACACTTACATGTATGGTATGAGTTGTACTCATTGTTGTGACTGTATTAGACACCTACATGTATGGTATGAGTTGTACTCATTGGTGTGACTGTATTATACACTTACATGTATGGTATGAGTTGTACTCATTTTGACTCTATTAGACACCTACATGTATGGTATGAGTTGTACTCATTGGTGTGACTGTATTAGACACCTACATGTATGGTATGAGCTGTACTCATTGGTGTGACTGTATTAGACACCTACATATATGGTATGAGTTGTACTCATTGTGACTCTATTAGACACCTACATGTATGGTATGAGTTGCACTCATTGTGACTGTATTAGACACCTACATGTATGGTATGAGTTGTACTCATTGGTGTGACTGTATTAGACACCTACATGTATGGTATGAGTTGTACTCATTTTGACTCTATTAGACACCTACATGTATGGTATGAGTTGTACTCATTGGTGTGACTGTATTAGACACCTACATGTATGGTATGAGTTGTACTCATTGGTGTGACTGTATTATACACTTACATGTATGGTATGAGTTGTACTCATTGTGACTGTATTAGACACCTACATGTATGGTATGAGTTGTACTCATTGGTGTGACTGTATTAGACACTTACATGTATGGTATGAGTTGTACTCATTGTTGTGACTGTATTAGACACCTACATGTATGGTATGAGTTGTACTCATTGGTGTGACTGTATTATACACTTACATGTATGGTATGAGTTGTACTCATTTTGACTCTATTAGACACCTACATGTATGGTATGAGTTGTACTCATTGGTGTGACTGTATTAGACACCTACATGTATGGTATGAGCTGTACTCATTGGTGTGACTGTATTAGACACCTACATATATGGTATGAGTTGCACTCATTGTGACTGTATTAGACACCTACATGTATGGTATGAGTTGTACTCATTGGTGTGACTGTATTAGACACCTACATGTATGGTATGAGTTGTACTCATTGTTGTGACTGTATTAGACACCTACATGTATGGTATGAGTTGTACTCATTGGTGTGACTGTATTAGACACCTACATGTATGGTATGAGTTGTACTCATTGGTGTGACTGTATTAGACACCTACATGTATGGTATGAGTTGTACTCATTGTTGTGACTGTATTATACACCTACATGTATGGTATGAGTTGTACTCATTGGTGTGACTGTATTAGACACCTACATGTATGGTATGAGTTGTACTCATTGGTGTGACTGTATTAGACACCTACATGTATGGTATGAGTTGTACTCATTGTTGTGACTGTATTATACACCTACATGTATGGTATGAGTTGTACTCATTGGTGTGACTGTATTAGACACCTACATGTATGGTATGAGTTGTACTCATTGTTGTGACTGTATTAGACACCTACATGTATGGTATGAGTTGTACTCATTGTTGTGACTGTGAAAAGTAGAACAGCAGTAAAACAACTGTTCCTTTACTTTAATATGTGTCTAGGTGGTGAAATGTTGAATATACTCATTTTCATTCATTTCCTTTCTTACTAATGCAACAACATATAGTCCTTTGTCCTAAATTCTAGAGACTTTTTAATGAAAGAACACAAATTTTATACTTTTTCCTGATTGAGGATTTTATCTATTTTCTGCACTTTTGTGTTTTCAAGTTGTAATTCAGGAGAAAAAACACGTGTTTCGAATATATTTATGTTTTTATTACAATGAAGAAATGAAAAGAATTTCTTCATCAATATTTTTTTCTGTTACAATAAATACTTCTTCTCGGTTTCAGTGATTGTTTTTCTATCTAGTTCAAGGTGATTCTAAGCTTAGTAATAAAGGCGTCAGCATTTGAAAGTTAGAATGTGATAAATAATATTTGTTTTGTCTTTATCAAGTGTTAGTTTATTATTATTTGTTTAGAAAGAGCTTATTTTGTTCCTTTAGTTCTACAATGTTTTTTTAACACATATTCTATTGAAATAAAATATAAACATTGCGATTGTATTAATCTTTAAAGATTTTACTGTTTTAAACAATGATGTTTTTGCAGCGGACAATTAATTTGAAACTGTCTTTAATATAAGTGCATCAATAATATATGTTTTGTTTGTCTAAATTCTTACAAAGTTCAATGAATTCCATCTGTAAATGATTACTGTTGTTAGTACTTAACCGAACAAGATATATATAAATATACGTCTGAAAATTAAACCAAACAGTGTTAGAATTAGATTTTAGAGCTGTCAAATTTTTGTTCTTCCCTCGACGGGATTTGAACCCACACCATTGATACACTGCAGCACCATAGACCACTCGACCACATCCACTCTCTCTCTCTCTCCCTCTCTCTCTATATATATACAAGAGATTGGACATTAACATGGTATTACACGGGTAATTTTGGAATTTACCTGGATATTGATTGTAGGTCAAAATGCAGACGAATCTATTTTAATTTATCATACAACAAGAAAGGATAATATATACATTTATTACAAAGAGAATATATAAAATTAAATGCTACAAGTTATTTATAGTATTTCTGCTAAGCATAAAAAGAATTAAAAAAGCAAGACCCTATTTGATGGCGCATGATTATTTATGACCTCATCACAAACTTTGACAAAAGATAATACACTTCAAGAAGATATAGCACGAAGATATCTCGAACTGAAAAGTCTCAAAACATTATATATATTATGTCCTTAACAATTATGCATTGGTTTATTTTATTCTGTTGTAAACTGTAAGAGGAGTTGATTATATAATAAAACAGGTACTGAAAATGGTGTGGTGTTGAACTATGGCCAAGAGTTTATGATCGTCATTAAAAGGGTATATGTTTTTCTTAAAAGAAGCATGATGGATGCATCAAGTAGAGCAGGACCTGCTTATCCTTCCAGAGCCACCACAGATGTTGTTGAATTCATGTTTCTCAATACTTGGTTTTCTTTGGTTATCTTCAAGCTTTTTTCCCAATATGTCTGCATATGCATATGTGCATAGGTTTGAAATCCTTTGGTAGTGAGATGAGTTTTAAAAAAGTAGCTACCATATTTAAGGCCAGTCCGTCAGTGCAATATGCTATCATGAGAAGCCTACAGCATGAAAAAACCTACTTAACTAAAGTACAAATATAGTATTTAAAATTTTATCAAAACGAAATAAAGTTGAGGAAAGATACATGTGTATTTTATTTTGCAACAACAATGATATATGAGATGTACAAACTATTTATTCTGAAAAAAATAATTGATGTCTACTTTTAACTAGTAGCTATATATAATAATACAAGCACATCTATCGGCTGAAACCGACAAATGTCAGTCATCGTTTATATCAAATATGTGTTAATATAATTGTAAAGGAATCATGTATCAGTATACATACAATTAAACTGAAATGTTCAAATTACGAGAACAAATATACTAAAGCTTTATATTCATATTTCAAATTGTTACTTACTAGAATGTGTCTTCAATTTTACGTTTTATAATGTCCACTGTTGTTACATCTTATAAAACTAACATTAGCCTATGGACAATTTCATGACACACTTTTTGATATGGATGAACAATTTTGTAAACATGCAGTAAAATTGACAACGACTAACTTTTCAAAGCGATTATATAAACATTGACCTATTTTATTATAAATTCTTACATACGACACAGACACACACCTTGGTGACCGACCACCATCGCAAACTCAACAATGACAGATTCGTTTTAAGCGAAAAGCCAGTAGAAAACAGACAGAGCACTAATCTCTGTAAAAGTAATCTGTCCGCAATACCTGCAGAAAGTAGCCGGAAGTTTGAAGATACCAAAGGAGTAATCAGAATCCGCACATCGAAGAAGAACAGACAACACAATGGCCAAAAGAAAAAGTACAAAAGGACAAACAACGATCTACAAAACATACATATAAAACTAAAGATCGAAAAACACGAACCCCACTAAAAACCGGGAGTGAACTATAAACTAAGATAAACCATTTTAATGTTTCATTCATATATTCAATATGTCCTGAACAATTATTATAGTAAGAAAGTATATGGATGTAAACGACCACGAGAGACTATTGAAAATTGTGGCACATTCCACAGTCACAATAGGGTCTAACATTAGGGTGAAATGATCCCTAGCCTGCATTTCAGCGGTACTCTTTTCTTCTGACGATAAACGATCCCCAGCCTACATTTCAGCGGTACTCTTTTCTTCTGATGATAAACGATCCCTAGCCTACATTTCAGGGTACTCTTTTCTTCTGACGATAAACGATCCCTAGCCTACATTTCAGCGGTACTCTTTTCTTCTGACGATAAAGGATCCATAGCCTACATTTCAGCGGTACTCTTTTCTTCTGACGATAAAGGATCCTTAGCCTACATTTCAGCGGTACTCTTTTCTTCTGACGATAAACGATCCCTAACCTACATTTCAGCTGTACTCTTTTCTTCTGACGATAAACAATCCCTAGCCTACATTTCAGTTGTACTCTTTTCTTCTGACGATAAAGGATCCCTAGCCTACATTTCAGTGGTACTCTTTTCTTCTGACGATAAAGGATCCCTAACCTACATTTCAGCGGTACTCTTTTCTTCTGACGATAAACGTTCCCTAGCCTACATTTCAGCGGTACTCTTTTCTTCCGACGATAAACGCTACATCTGGGTATCTTTGTCGTTTAAATGTTAGTTGATGTATATAATTTTATTTCGCAGATGCGGGTTATCCACAAACAAAAAAGCTGATAAATATCGTCATCATTGTTCCTGACAGCACATTACGAGCTTACAAATACAGACGAAAAACATCTGTAGTAAGAAAACTGTATAGTTTAATATAGTTTAAAATGTGTTATGTCTGTGGGTGGTATCTATGATTTTTCTATTGGGTGAGTGAGTGATTGTTGCTTAACGCCAACACAGCAACATTAAGCAAACATAATTTATAAATAATTATGGACTCGAAGGATTCAAACAACACAAAAAATGCACCAAAGTTTTCCGTCAACGACATTCAGATCATACCTAACAGCAAATGATGTGTCCTCGGAACTAGACAAGACCCGCAGAAGATTTTATGCCGAGCTCAGGAATACAAAAGGAGAACTTTGTAAACGTACGTCTCTTATATCGATTCGAAGTGGAATAGGCAGACACATTGCACAGTACAATCGTTCGAATGTCCATATAATGCATCCAACTGTGTTCTAATTACAGCAGTTTTTGGTCCGTTGTGTATAATATAACAATTAGTTCATGACACTTTGGTATTTATTTGCACAATACAAACGTAGATGTCTAATGTATAGTGTGCACGACACGTGTCTGGAATAACCTTCATCAGGTACGAACTATTAACTCTGATGTGCACGACACGTGTCTGGAATAACCTTCATCAGGTACAAACTATTAACTCTGATGTGCACGACACGTGTCTGGAATAACCTTCATCAGGAACAAACTATTAACTCTGATGTGCATGACACGTTTCTGGAATAACCTTCATCAGGAACAAACTATTAACTCTGAAAAAATATCTGATGACTTCTACTTACTATTGTGAAAAAAAAGTTTAAACAGTGATGGGCAACAATTTTTTTCTAGTTACTATATGATAATAAATGTACAAATCTCAAAAATAACACATATCTGTGGGTGTAAAATTGACAAATGCCAGCCATCGTTGATATCAAATATGCGTCAATATGATGGTAAAGGAATTCTTAAGGGAACGACCATTTAACTTGAAGGGGGGGTTATGGTTTTTTTCTAAAAAAATATTCTGATTCCCAATATTGCTGAAAAAAATATTCTGATTTTGGTGGAGGAAAAAAAAAAAATCTGATTCAGAGTTTTTGTCATATAACCTAATGTTAGATTCTGGAAAAAAATTTCGCGCTTTGCGCGACAAAAAAAAAATATTCTAACTCTTGTGTTGTCCGAAAAAAAAATTCTGAACGAAACAAAATACCATAACCCCCCCCCCTTTCAAGTTAAATGGTCGGGTCCTAATATAGCAAACACAAATTTCATCGTATAGAAATGTTTTACTTACAAAAAAAAGAGAAAAAAAAGGATATATTGTTAAAGCACCTGACGTGTGTGTTGATTAACCGTCATTAGATATGATCATAGTCAGAAGATTGGACAGCCAAATCATTTTAAAATCTTTGGAAGGTAGAAATGACAGAATAGCCAAAATGGGCTAAAGTTATATATGTCAGAGGGAGATGCTCCATAGTTGTAATAATAATTGTATTATTTTCGGATTGTACATTTGATATATAAAATATATCATCCATGAATTGACTACATGGGATCAGGGAATTCCCTGATGGGGTGATGATAGCCTCGGAACTAATTAGTTAACCAGCAGAGGTATCAACACAGTGACACAATGCAGTAAAGACTTGCAGTTATAATTAATATTAGTGCTTACTAAATTGTGCCTTCAATACTACGGTTTTTAATTTCAACTATTTATTACATCTTGTAAAACTGACATTAGCCTATGGCAATATCAGGACACACTTTCTGATATGATATACATGTACAATTTTGTAAACACATATCCTAACGTGACATCTGCTCGGTCATGCAATAAAGTCGGTCACTTGTTTTGATTTACAATTCTCGTGCAGCACGAGACCAATGACGTCATTCTGTATATTCATAGCGTACATAAACACAGAGGGAATTCTTTTCAGCGTCAAAATTACAAGATGAGATTAAAACAGAGAAGTTTGAATTGAATAAATTCCATGCAAGTAAAAAAGATCCTCTTAACTAATGTCTTTTTTTCCTGATCAGTATGCTTGTTAAATATGTTTCCATCGATGGTATTCCCCAAGCATTTGTATTTTTCCGGTTTGTTGACACAATCGTCATCACAGTTCATGACCGTTTCTGGAATGTAGGCCAAGCAAATTGTATTTTAAAATACTTTGAAAATATGATGATTGATCATTCAGATTCCACCATTTTCTAGAAAATGGACGATTTTACCGGGAAAATACATGCAAGTGCTCTCCATTAGTCACAAAATGGCAGATTATTGTGCATTTCCACTGCTGCTTTAATAACAAATATACCCCTTACTTCTTGGGGTAATGAAATGAAATTCACAGAGAAGATAGAAAAAGAATTAATTTAACAGCAATAATCTAAATTTATAGCATAAATTGAACAGAGAATTAAATTAAACCAGACAGAAAAATGAGATTATCTGAGTAAAAAAAACCTGTCATTATTACAAATAGCATCAACAAAACTGTATTTTTACCACTCTGTGATAATAAATGTGATTAAAATAAACTGAAATCAGTCATTAATTGTTTTACAAAAATATGGCAGGATGTAGTCAGTCTAATAGATTGTATTGACAAAAGCAAAAACACCAAATTCACTAGATTAAATACTTTTTATAAGGGTAAGCAAGTTTAATATTTGCATCAAATAATTAATTTTTAATACTTCAATTTCAAATTATTTAAAAAAAAACATCTTTTGAAATTTTTCAGACAATACAATTACACTGAAAAAGCTAAAATACTGTACTTTCTTAATCATGTGCTTTATTGACCTTTGACCGACTTTATGGGACGTAATAGGACGCCATTTGGAAAAAGGCTAGTAAACAAATATGGGTCAGTGTGTAATTATTATCGATCTTTTTTCCATGGAACTTTACACACGTGAGCAAGAATAGATGAGGAACATAACTAAAAAGAAAAAAATGTTTACTTTTCAAACATGAAAAAAATAATCAAACATTATCCAATGACTGACCGACTTATTGTCAGACGAGGATATATTACGTGTAGCGTATTTTACGTCTAACTTTTAAAAACGATTATACTAACCTTGACCTATTTTATTTCAAATGCAAATAAATGTCAACATTAAACTCCCCAAGATCATCTAAGGTAATTAATTATATTACCTGAGCTGTTCGAATCCTTGACACTAATACTGAAACATATACATGTTTATTATATATATTGTACCTTGATGCCATAATAGAAGAGAAGGCAAATGGAGGCTTTTATGTTGTTCTTTTAAATTAAGAATTTTATTAAATGGCTTATACCAGACCAACACGTTTAGATGTATTCTTATTGCACTAGCTAACTGCAACAATAGAACAATCCACGAGGAGACATATCTCTCCGACACATCTCATTCCGAGCCAACAAGTATTTGTTCTTGCTCCTTAATCATGTGGTGCCTAACGGAAAAACAGCAAATACACATTTCAAAATATATGGTTTGTCTCGACCAGGGCTCTAACACACGTACTACAGCAGTGGAGGCGAGCACGATAAACATTAAAACACTAATACGGTTACATGTATAAGAAACCTTGTAAGAGATTATAGATATCAAGATTTAAGTTTGTTTGAAGTGGTTGTTGATTGCCCGTTTCAAGGTAAAACTTTTCGATCCTATCTAGTATATTCTCTCCATCATATGGCAATTTAAACGTCTTACCACCCCACTACCATCTTTTACCTATATTATTTACTTCTTTTAGACTTGTCTAAATAAACGTTAAAGACGAATCGAACATCGTTTTTATGCGGAAATCGTGGCGGACATCACAACACGGAACTAAGAACGTAAAGACGCATGATAGGACAACGCAAAAAACTAGAATAGTGCTTTCTTGACGTTAAATAACAATCAATCTATTGATCAAATATAAAGGCAAAGTATTTTGTACAACCGATTACTTTATTAACGTTTAACATAGAGTTCTTGTGTATGAGGATGTGCTAAAAACATATTTCTCTCAAACTACTAAATCATTCAGAGGGAAACTTGTGTGGAATGTTCCTCTGCAAAATGTGCATTGTTCTGACGATGGGCTATCCAAAATCGACAAAATAGCAGAACAAAGGTAAACATGGAACCCCACATGTTTTAAAATCTTCACTAAATCTACTAAATTATTTGAAAACATTTATTTATAATGACAATAGGTTTTTAACTCGTGTTGATAAGAAGTTAAAGATTAGACATCAGTGCAGGAAAAAGTGTAAAAAAAATATGAAAATGTTTAAATATCTTCTCAGAAAGCAAACATCTTAACGCATTGATATAACCGTAAAGCTTTATATACAGTTTTTAATATTTCTAAAACTTATCACTTATGAAATGATGATAACATAGAGTTCTGATATTATGTGTATTCCGAACAGTTTATGCGTCTAGCCCTTGTTACTGTTTGTTTTAATCACATCTCGTATTATTGATAGATTAAACGCTATGTAAATAAACATAATGTGAAGAAAAAAAATGAAAACAAAACATGGAGCGGAACTTGTAATATAATAGTTTTACTGGAATTTATGCCCCGCTCAACCAGAATTTTGGCGGCATCGTCTGCGATTTCTTCGTCATATTTATCGTCTGCTGGAAAACATTGTAGGAAATGGCGGGATCCACCTTAAAGTATTTGTATGGTGTCAAATAGAAACTTAAATCCATTGTTGGTGTAGGAGTGATGGGTAAAGTCTTTGTGTGGTGTGTGTGGTTATCCATGCTACAAAATCATGTGTATTTGTAACAAAATATTTGTTTCGGCGTGAAATTTGTTCCGCTGGAACCTATTTCACAGAATATTTGCTCTGTCGGAACTTTTTTAATGAAAAATTAGTTCCTGGAACATATTTCAGAGGAAAAGTTATTCCGCCTATGTGAAATTTGTTCTGGTATCTATTTCACGACCAACAGTGAAATTTGCTTCGGATTGAACATTACAAACAAAATTATTAGTTAGACAAAGTTGGGTTTTTTTCTCTCCAATATTTGATTAATTAGCAGGCAAAGGTGTAAGATTCCAAATGTTAACAAAAATAAATATGAATTTATATACAATAAGGGTAATAACAAAATTACCGAACTCCGAACAATCTTACAAAGGGAAAGTCAAAATTCATAAGTATATAAACAGACAAAATCAGTCAACAACCGAAAAACTGTGAAAACGTAATGACCCTGACTTGGTACAGGCATTTCTAAAGAAATGGTGGGTTGAATCAGATTTTAAAGCGCCAAACCTCCCCCTTTCATTACGGCTCAGAGTCTCCGGCTGTCACTATAACAGTATGTATAACAATACTTGAACAAAACAGGTAAACAGTTGTCAAAAGCAGCACCAAACTCAGTGAAGTAAATGTCAAAAATATTTTTACGTCACACATTGATAAAAAAAAACATTTTTGACATTTTTGTTGACACCCTATCTTTATACATTTTCACTATATGAAAATCCATCGTTTATAATCTTTTCTGCAGAGACGGAATATATTTCGACAAGATCTTGGTATCGGAATATAAACTTTCTAAGAGATCGAATAAGGCGAATCTTTTTTATAGCCCTGGTCCAGTAGCATGTTTCTCAGATGAAGATGACGTTTCGGGAAATCAGAATAATTGCTACTGGCCCTTGCATAACGAATCAATTGCGAGATGTAAACACCATATGCAGGAGAAGCTGGTATATTGCTGCACATATTTGGAAAATTTATGATTTTAAAATTGAAGTCGTCCCGTTTATCATAAATTTTAGTACTGATTTGACCACTGTCGTCAAATTCGAGGTATAAGTCCAAAAATGATGCGGACGAAGCGGTATCTGTGGTCTCTTTAACTTCCAGCTCTGGAGGATATATCAATGGAAGAAATTCTGCAAATCTAGAACTATTGATAGATAAAACGTCATCAATATACCTGTATGTGAAATTAAAGGCTCTAGCCTCGTGACTCAATATTACACATGTATTTAGGTCTTTCGGCTAAATGAAAAGCAAATACTTACAATCAATTTGGCCTATTTAATTTAATAGCAATCAAAAACACACATATGTTAAGTACATGTCAAACGGTAATTCCGTGTAAAGAGCGCCTGTGGGACAGTCAGGATGTAACCGTTTCCAACATGGGACAAGCTTTATCAGGAGTTCAAAAGTCAAAATTTTTCTTTACTTGTTACTCAGTGTGGGGAAGTGTGTACTTTTAAATTTGGGGTACGGAGGTTGAGTTGACAAAAATACACACATTTAGCATGAAAAACCTACCCATTCATATATTTGCAGTACTGAAAACATTATAGGTCCTAACTTGATAATGTTAGCTCTATTTTTTGTGATTCGTAAAACCAGGTTATTCGAGCTACAGTTAGTGTCAAATTTATATGACATATTTCTTATTCTTCTTTTTTCTGATTCTTTTATGTCATTTGGATACTTTTTATCGCTTAAATAGCCAAATATTTTTTCATACTCTTCGGGATCCATTTCTCTTTACAATTGTGTTCAACTCAGAAAATAAACAAGAGTGAGACTTTTAAAACTTACTAATGAACACAATTCATGATTTTCATGCATCAGTGGAATCTATTTCACAGTTATGGAACTTATTTCACCAGGTAAGAAATGAGGGAAATTTTTTCACAACTCTGGAATTTATTTCACCAGGTAATTTACAGGAACAAATTTCACATTAGTGGAACTTATAATATAACTTTCCGGTGAAATATGTTCTACCAGAACTTATATCACAGGATATTATTTCTGGGGGAACTTTTTTTACAGGAACTTATTTTGGCTCACATTTACACTGCATGTTTATAATTAAAACAAAGATTGGTTTCTTATAAAAAGTAAATCACTTAAATAGTCATGGTTCCATTACATCCCACTTAAATAGTCATGGTTCCATTACATCCCACTTAAATAGTCATGGTTCCATTACATCTCACTTAAATAGTCATGGTTCCATTACATCCCACTTAAATGTCATGGTTATTGACAAATTTAGTTGTATTTTTGAAATGGGATCATGTGGACTCTAATTAATCTCTTATGAACCCTGGATAAGAGATCTATTGTAAAACAGGGAACCTTAGATTATTTTTGCTTACCTGGACATCTAAGGTGTTTTGTTTACAGGCGAGTCAAACAATAAAGTATTATGTTATTAAAAAAAAAAAAAAAAAAAAATAGTCATGGTTCCATTACATCTCACACTAAAGCCCCTGTTACACGGTAAAGCAAGTATCATGGTACTTGTATCATAAACCAAAAAATACAGTGTAAACAGTTCTATAACTCTGTATCATGCAACTTTTAGAAGTTGCATGATACACACTTTGGGATAGAACATGTTCTATTCTGTACAGCAAGGATCACGATACATTTTTATCTCTGACCAATCAGAGATCTTGGTTTGAGGTCAGGAGGTTACAACATCATCAACAAATAAAAGCACTTGGCCAGCACATGGTAAATAAAACATGACTGGAAAGGGGAAAAAGTAGTGATGTTATTTGGTCAAAGAACAGATGGAGAGTCTCCTCAATTTGCATGATAATGTCTTCATTGTCAGGATTCTCCATTTTGGCGGGAACAATTTGTAACAAACTCTGCATGAAACATGCTACTTGATTTAGTGTGTAAACTGACAAGGATCATGATACAAAAAGTTGCGTGGTACAAGTATCGCGATACTTGCTTTACCGTGTAACAGGGCCTTTAGACTGTTGCTTAAAGTTCTTGTTCTTGTATCAAGCGGATGACAAATAGATGACTATTAGACACTTCATTATATTCTCATTAATAGGCATGTAACTTACAAATATATCATTAAACTAGGTTATGAAAATGTCTTAAATTAACAAAAAGAATGAAACTTTATCTCCATGTTAATTAATTATTTTGAAAATCCAAATTTACTCATTAAACATTTACACACTAACTGACTAAGGGTGATGGTATTATAGATTTTCACGTTTACGTATATCTGTATTTAGTTACGATTTTGATATCCAAATGTATTAATTAATTTACTTAATTAACTACATCATGTGTAGAATAATTGCTGTCAAGATATGCAATCTTTATTTGACCTACAAATAACGAAAACATTTCACAGTGGTATGAAAAGTTTGAAGATACCAAAGGGGGATAATCAGAAGTCGTAAATCTAAGATACCAAAGGGGGATAATCAGAAGTCATAAATTTAGTGGGGTTCGCATTGCTCAATCTTTGTATATCATTGTTTGTCCTTTTTCTTTTGACCATTGTATTGTTCGTCCTTCTTCGATTTGATTGTCCCATTGGTATCTCCAAGTTTTTCTTGTAATATCAATATAATGTCACGAAAACGTCATTTTTAAAATATATAAATGCACGTGTTACGTGTTTATGTGAGCCAAAATAAGTTCCATACATCACAGTTATCAAAACAAATAGCATAAACATATTCGTGGTCATTGATGTAAATTTAACTGGTGTGTCGATATTTTCATGGTTCGAGTCAGCAAGATCATTGTACATATGTTCTTTTTGTATTTTTAAAAAAAGTTATGTAATCCAATACATGACTTATTTTTCTCAGCATATAATGAATATATACTGATGGATCTTAACTGTTGCATCACAAAGTGGATCCAAGAGAATTCCATTTAATTTCCGGTTTGATTTGAATTTCTATATGGATATAGCTGATACCAAATAATAAAGTTACTATAAATAGCATCATCTCATAAAATGATATAATACATCGACATTTACCATGGTATTCAATTGATTATGCATCCTTGCATGATGGCAATTTTGATGTAAATTCATCTTATAATTGTACCCAGTTGAATGAAAATTAATATACGAACAGTCATTTAAAAGGCAAAGTGTACTTCAACGATAAAATGAAAAAACAAAAAAATTTCACAGTCAGAAAAATTCCAAAATCCAATTGCAAAATCGTAGAAAGATGCAAAATCGATACCTCTAACAAATAACCGACAGCTTAGTTTTCTGAGCTGTTGGATTACTTGGAAACTTTTATCAAATGGAAACATCGAATGACCATCCATGTCAAGTTTACACTGAAATAGCTAACTCTTCTCAGGGGACTAGATTTAAATAGGATTTTATATGGACAGAATTACCTGAATATTCGAAAATCATTTTTTCAAAGAAAATCTAAAGAAATATAACAAATTATTATAATGAAACAGCTTGCTTGTTTTCAAATTGTATCTAAAAATGCTAATGTTGTACAGAACATGAGTCTTTCAGATGTCATGAAGAGCCATTCCAGACAAATTAAGTGAATTTGAAGTTTTGAAACAGCAATTTCAAACAGAAAGATTATTTTTATGACTATCATATGACGACACAGTTCACATAATTATTTGAACCCGTCAAACTAACATCAATTCTAATAAATACACGAACTCTTAAGGTCAAGTATTTCTTGTATAGCATATATCTGTCGCAATTGTGGATGTCAAAATTCGACAAAACAAACAAATTGATAGAAATAATGTGATACTCCAAAATGTCACCTTGAAAAATCTTTCGCCTTTTCTAAGGAACACCGAATTACTGAAGCTAAAACAATTACACATCTCTTTAACTAAATGTACCTCTGTTTAAGTAATTTATTTAGTGGTTCAAATGATTTGTTGCGCGTTTCAATTATTTGTTTTAAAGTGCAAATGATTTATTGCGATGCGCAAAAGAATTGTTGCGCTGTCTAACTACTAAAAAGAAGAGCACAAATTGAGAGAATCCAACCTCTTTTTAATTTAAATGCACACCACAACAAATAAATTAAACCTCGCATAAAATCATTTAAAGAGAGGTGTAAATTAGTTTAACCTCTTTTCAATTCATTTACGGAGCGCAGTGCATTACTTTCAGAACTAAAACCATGAACTGATTAAAGCCAGCACTAAATATTTAATGCGCCCAACTATTCATGTGTTATAAGGTATAAAATAACCGCACTTCTCAAATAAATTAAATAGAAGCGTGTAAATATTTGATTAGATTCGGTGTTCCATACTTAGTATATATGAATTTTGTATCTGTACTCTTTACCGCGCCACAACGAATTGCCGATATGCTTACAATACCAGGGGCGGATCCAGGATTTCAAGTTAGGGGGGCGCACTTAAAAAAATTGCGCCAAGCGGAGGGAGGCGCGAAAAATTTTTGGGTATTTCGTGTGAAAAATCACGATTTTACGCCCAAAAATCATATTTTTTTCCAATTTTAGGGGGGGCGCGCGCCGGGTGCGCCCCCCCTTGGATCGGCCCCTGAATACATACATTAATAATATGTTGGTTTTTTTTAACTGGATACTAACTCTCGATTTCTGTTGGTGTTATCTCCCCTTTTCTTATCTGTTTTTGTATCGTTGATGTTTATTGTTTCTTGATCATCCGTTTACTAGAAATATATTATGACTTAGGTACACTGCTTTTGTCTCGTGAACGAAACAACTACATTTTTGTATTTCAAACAATTTTCTAGCACACAATAGTCACAAAAGTGTGAAATAACAGGTAACTTATACGTAAACCTGGTATTTTCGCATTTTTGTGACTATAGCGCGTGCCATACAATTTTCACTAAAAGGGGAGGTTTGGACCCATAAAACTAGTTTAACCTCGCCACTCTTTTTTTTTTTTTTATTGAAGTGTCTGTTCCAAGCTAGATTCCTGGGAGAAACGTAAATAACAATCTGGATTTATTTTTGGCTCAAATTTAATCTATTTTTGGTCGCATTAAAAAAGCCAGACTTACTTAAAAAATATATTCATGAATTACAATACTATTTCCACTGAAGATTACTTTTCGATCTTGCTAAAAACAAATGTCATTTTACGATGTCATTGGCTGAAATTCAAAATGTATAGCTTAATGTTTTAGTCATCGTTAACAAGCCGTTGTAAACTTCAATCTGCATAATTTTCTTTTGATGATAGTTGTTCTGATGTTTTCGAAAATGTCATTTATAGTAGTTGTTTGTATTGAAGATTAAATATATGCAAATGCAAACTATAAGTGGTAAAAAATCATAGTTCGTTGTGTATATTGCAAAATCTATATTTATACATGTATACTGAAAAATAACCAAAAATTATACATTCGACTACGATCAAACGTATTGATTGATTGATTGATTAATTGATTGATTGATTGATTGATTGATTGATTGATTGATTGATTGATTGATTGATTGATTATTGCTTAACGTCCAGTGAGCAGTATTTTAGATATATTCAGGACGGGAACATGTTCAATATAATATATAAAATAAAACTATATAGAGATGGGAGAAGAAATGGGTCAACTGGGTCAACGACTTCTGACTGCCACTAGAAAGAAGAGTTTGAAGATATCAAAGGGGTAATCAGAATCCGTATATCGAAGAAGAACAGAAAACAAAATGGCCAAAAGAAAAAGTACAAAAGGACAAACAACGATCTACAAAACATACATATAAAACTAAAGATCGAAAAACACGAACCCCACTAAAACCGGGGATGAACTCATGTGCTCCGGAAGGGTAGGCAGTTCCTGCTCCACTAGTGACATCCGTCGTGTTAATCTAGTTACAAACCCGGTAATAAGTCATGAACGAGGAAAGGATCGGAAAGTGCTTACGACAAGTGAAAACTGACATATCTGTGGTCATTTGTGACACAGATATTCCATAACGGTCAACTTTCAAAGTGATGACTTCAACTTAACTAAGAGGAACCCTTGGTTCAGTAGCTTCCTTGTTAGCAGCAACCCTCTATCAAAGAAATCCTGATAGGAACATGGGTTAACCAAAATCACTGCATAGATTATATGTGGCTTCCGAATGATGGGTCTGATGCCCCAAAAATACCCTCGGGTAAAGGCAAACGTTTGATTGTTTTGCATGCAGGTACGCGAAGTGAGGGTTTGATTGACGGCTGCGATTTAGTGTTTCTGGCCAAATCAAAGGATGGTGACTATCACCAGGAGATGAATAGTGTTGTCTTTCTTGAGTGGTTTGAAAATCAATTGATGCCTGCTCTGAAAAATCCTAGCTTGGTTGTGTTAGATAATGCAAGTTATCACAATGTTAAAACAGAAGATACGATGTGCCCAAATTTTAGTCAGAAAAAAGCTGTTCTGCAAAACTATCTTACACAACACAACATTCCTTTTTCTGCTACTGATACCAAAAAAGTATTATATGCAAAAAATAAAACAAAAAAAGACCCCAGTAGTTTATAAAACAGATAAAATTGCTAATTTACACGGACTGAAGTATTAAGAACCCCCGTTCGACACTGAACTTAACCCGATAGAATTAATATGGGCGAAAGTCAAAGGTTTCGTGGCTAAAAACAATACCACCTTCCGATTAAAAGATGTTAAAGAACTCACGTACGCCGCTTTCGGAAAAATTACAAAAGATGTGTGGACAAAAGCAGAAGAACATGTGGTCAAAATTGAAAAAGAATACTGCAAAGAAAACTGTATAGATAGAAGTGTCATAGAACCTATTATCATTGATTTTTGTAATGATGACTCGGATGACGACACGGGTTGAAGTATAATCATATTAAGTATAATAGACAGAGAAAAAAATGTAAAAATCGAATAAATGTCACGTTAAAGCCAATGTCGAAAATATTTGGAACATGTGTCTGCCAATTCAGGTTTAAGAACAGTTGTAACTGTTGAAACTATCTGGGGTCAGATGAATTATTTAACTTATATTGATTATAACACATAAATAATACACAAAACAACTTGACACCAAAAAAAAGAAGATAAACAGGGACAGTTTATAATCCAACCGAAAAGCAAACACAAAACGGGCCTCGTATTCATGAAAAGTCAAAACAAACAAACACAAAGGTCGAAATTTCGGATTCCTGTTTTGGATAAGCATTTCGAAGAGGTATATATATTTCCAAACTTTTAGCTCACGTTTGAGTTGAAAGATATAACTTGGTTTAGTAGAATAGTTACGTAAAACAAATGCAATTATCAATGATTCATCAATAATTTTTGCAGTTTTTAGGTATTTTTTACCAACGTTAAATTGAAGGTTTGGTAATTAATAGCTAAACAAATGACAGTGCTCAATGTCATAATCTACCCCTCCCCCCAAAAAAAAATCAATCCTCCAATTGATCTCTGAGGTTCTACAATTTAAAAATGTACTAATTTTACGAGCATTTTTTAATTAGGAAGTTGCACAATCTCAAAACTCATTTTTCGTTCCGTTTCTTACATGTATATATAAATTAAAAATGTCATACAGAATCGAACAAAACGACAATGATATATTCTTCATATTATATGATATATGGAGACTTCATTTTTTCACTATTAAAGACAGAAGTGCTATACATTTAGTGAAAAAATAAAAATAATGAAAAATGTCCCAGTCCAAGCAATGCTTACAGGTAAAATATTTTACAGGTAAAAATCAATGAACTCAATAGTGCGTGTAGGAGATGGTGACGGGCTCTACAGAGAACAATGGAATCTTTCGGGTGACCGTCGAGTGTCTATTGTCCTCAGTGATTTAAACCCACGGCCGCAGGCTGTTCTCTTTTATAGACTTATTCCCTCCGTATTTCATAAAACTCAAAATATACACCAAAATCTCCTTTAAAATGCGATTTTTCTATATGAGCAGGACCAAATACGTTCACTTTCTGGTCTGCAAACGTCTAAATTAAATTAGCACCCTTGATTCTCTACACAACTCTCGTTTACACTTCTACTTTAAAATCTACAGTTTAAAAGATATTTCAAATTTTCGTTATTCTAATAAAAAAATGATTACTTTTTTAACCGAGAGTATCAATCGTTCAGTAAGTCCGATATATTTTTGTTTGAAATTTATATTTAATGCTGTAATTATCATTAAAACTAAGGTAAATTTTTCTCAGACATAGGTAATCTAAGCCGATTTTGACTATCATTTATGCCATTTGGTTTTACTTGCTCCCAAAGACTTTTAAAATATCTTGCTTTTCAATCTTGCGACTTTGAGCGTATCTCATGAAGGTTATTCCACAAAGACACAGTGACCACTAAGTTATGTATCTACGTTTTTAATACTACAAGGCCAATACACAATTTTATTTTCATGAATATCGTTATGTGAATAAAAAAAATATACGTAATGACATTGTCATGTTAAAAGTAATTTATGTTGAAAGGGTAACAATTGGAATGTGTAGCTTAAAAATATATATCTATGAGCTTACAAACCGTTTAAAACAGTCTTTTGTTTTTACTTACTGTACAGTATCTAAAACCACAGCAAATATACATACACATGTAAACAATCCACGTGTAACACACGCGTAACTCTGAACGTCTTAATCAATGTAGGTAATGTCAGTCTTAATCAAATAGAAAGGGTGGGGTAGAAAGCAAAATCAGTCATTATCAAATGTATGGAACTAGACTGTTATGTGTAATATAATTCCTGTTTAAGTGTAATAGAACTAGTGTCGAATACCGGTATTTGAATGTTCATTATTTACTTTACCTCAATATATTTCTTCTGTACAGTTTCCTTTGCCTCTAATTTTTTTTGTGTATTACAATGCGTCACACTATGCAAATACAGTCGGTGTTGTATCTCTGAGTATATGTTTCACATCACCAGGTTAAGCAATGGAGACTATAAATAGTTAGCCCTAGATCACAAGGGACGATATTGGTATCGCTTGCATTATTATATTATTAAATAAAGGAACGATCTGAATTCGGTAAAACAACCACAATCAAAACGAAAAATTAGATCAAATGCAATATGAAAACAAACATACGAACACATGCACTCAAAACAGGGAGTGAAACGGGATGAATCGAATGCACAACTTACCAGTAGGACGAGACGCACACCAGTGTCCCGTGGTTGTGAATGGCGACAACCACATGACGTAGTTCTTCACCTCTCGGGATTTTTTGTACAAGTGTAAATTTTCTGGGTGCAAATGCTTAAAGAACAGAACTATTGTGAAGTTTCTTTATAATTCTATCGAACCATTTTAACGTGAGGTGATTTTCATAACCCGAAAGCCCAATATTTCAATATCTAATGACACTGAACCTGAATGTAAACAAACAAAATGGACGACCCCCCTCCAACTAGTTTTTCAACTCAAGAGGCCGCTGTTGATAACACACCAGACAATAAAGGAAGAAGTTCCTCCCGTAAACGTCAGTTGTCATCAACCTCTGCAGACCTAATGAAACCACCTCAAAGTCGTCAAAGATCATTATCAGTAACACGTCAGTCTGTCAAGTCGAGTGGTCCGTTATCTAACCCAGTCACATTCAAAACTCAGGGCGAGTCCTTCAACATGTCTAAGCTAGTCCAAGAAACTTTATTAAAACCAGACTTGATCAAAAATATTGTTCCATCCTTATTAAATGAAATTAAAGCTGAACTAATTAGTGAATTAAAATCGGCTATCAGATCCACAGTAGCAGAGGCCATTGAAGAGGTGGTCAACCCCCTCCGTCAATTAATTAATGAACACCAAAATAAAATAAAAAGTCTCGAAAATGAAAATAACCAACTAAAAGAACATGTAAAATCCAGCATAGCCAGCGTCGAAGCCAGATACGAAAAATTCAGAAATGTGACAAATAACACCGCCACCTTTATTGCTGACAATAAAAAACTAAAAGCCGACAATCTAAAGCTCATTCATGAAGTGTCGCAACTAAACAGCAATATTGAGGAACTGGAACAATACGGACGCCGAACATCGCTCCGATTTCACAACGTTCCGATGGTGCAAGGGGACCTCCAAAAAACCGACCAGCTAATTGTGGACATTGTCAATAAAAAACTGAAAATCACTCCACCACTTTGTGTTGATGATATAAATAGATCTCATATTATTGGAACCATCAACAATGGCAAAGGTCAACTCATTTGCAGATTTAAAAATTGGAAAATAAAAAATGCTATCTACATGTTAAAAAAAAATCTGAAAAACAACCCTGAGAAGATATTTATCACAGAGGACCTGACAAAAACTCGTCAATTTATTGTTAAAGAACTCAACACTCAAAAGCGAGATAATAAGATCCATTCGTTTTGGACTTTTGACGGCCGTATTTTCGCAAAAAAGGATGCAAATGGTCGAAAACAGCTCATCAAGTGTGTTCAGGATATTAACTATCTGATCAATTCCGATTAAAACACCGACTTTTGTGTTTTTCAAATACGGAACATTCGGACTTTTGATTTTTACAACAATTTTTTTTCAGTATTATCCAAATCTTGCTTTATCAATTTACCTGAATATCAGTATATCTACTTGAATTACTCCTTGAAATAGTTTACTTGATAAATTAGATATATGTATATTCTTACTTACCTACTTCATGTATTATATCCAAGTAATTAAATATATGTTCACTGTTATAATCATTTTGTCAACAACACTGTATAGTCGACACGTGGTTTTTATTTATTTACCTTTGTACACGTGTTTGCATGTGACCGATTGAAAAGGAGCACTCGATTCCAAACACTAACTTCTAAAATCAATATTACTAGGTTTGTTTTTGTTTTGTTTTTTTTGTTGTTGTTGCTTTTTGTTTTTTTTTTAAATAACTTGCTAAAAAACTAAAGACGGTTGTCTTAAATATAAATTATTGCTCCTACATAAAAATGATAATAATAATAAATGAAAAAAAAAAAAAAAAAAAAAAAATGTGTAATTCCAAACACATAACTAATTGCGTACCACGTGTTCCATGTTACCAAATCATCAATCACTATTGATAAACAAATCACCATAACCATATTTGTTCTGCTTTTAATGGAAATTCTTATGAATAATGTTGATCATGTTTTTTGTTTGTTTGTTTTTTTTTTTTCATTTCTTTTTTTCTTTAAATTTTTCAATACCCCCCAAATTTTTTTTAAATTTTTTATATGTTAGCTATATTGTACACAACCCTTACCATATCAATGATACAGCTTGAATTAGCTGGTGTTTTTCTATTGTCACAATCCATGTATTTCTGTTTCATGTATGTACCTTACTTACTTTTTAATTATGCATTGTATATATTTGTTCATATTTTCACTGGAGTTGAGATGCTATGTTTATTTGTTTATCAGTTGTTTATTGACCTATCTTGTGTTTTCATATGTAATTTAGATATATTTGACAATGGATAATGACTTACAGTCATACCGCTCTTCGATAGGTCATTTTAACTTCAATACGCATTCTGGGTTTTTCAAAAGACATTTTTTTAGATCAAATAATCATTTAGTGTTATATATATTATTAATGTTAATAATTAGAATATGTTTTCAAAGATTTGTTAATTTTTGTCATTCAATTTATCTGGAACTTCTATTACAGAATCCAGTTTCAACATTTATAATTTTATTGCTGATACTGCTTAGTAATGATGTTGAGCTAAACCCAGGCCCTACAAAGGAAGGTGAACTCTCAATTTTTCATTTAAACACTAGAAGTATGCGTCATAAATTAGATTACATAGAAAGCATTTGTAATGAAGCAGATATTATATGTTTAACAGAAACACATCTTGATCAAAATATAACAAATGATGGCATTTTTATAGAGGGATACTGCAAAGATCCGTATAGGAAAGATCGAAATAATTCAGGGGGAGGTGTAATAGTATATTTTAGTAATCATCTAATTGTCCAACCCAGAACAGATTTAAATTTTGATAGTGAAGCTATTTGGCTGGAAATTGTTTTTCCTGCATACAAAATGCTCCTTTGTGTTGTATATCGCCAACCTAATGCGAACTATCCATTCTGGGACAAGTTTCAACAGTCCGTGGAAAACGCCACGAATTACTCGTCAAACGTTGTGATAACGGGAGATTTAAATGTAGATTTTCTTAGTGAACATTCCCACAAATTATTTGATATTATGAGGTTGAATGATCTGAAAAACATGATTACTGAACCTACCAGAACATGTAACACGCGCCAATCTTTACTTGACCCTGTTTTAGTATCTGATAATGGTAATGTCCTTGAGTCGTATGTAATTCAAGTAGATAGAAAATATAGTGACCATGAAGCAACAATTTACTACCTAAAAGTCCCTCTTAAATCAATCAATACTTATAAACGATTGGTCTGGGATTATCGAAATGCTGATTTTGAGACCTGTAACGATTGTATATCCTCCTTAAATTGGAACTCAATTATATCTCCAGAAAATAGTATGGACGAAAACTGTCAAACATTTACAAAAACATTTATTGAAATAATTAAAAATTGTGTGCCCCAAAAAGAAGTTACAATAAGACTAAAAGATAAAGTTTGGTTCAATTCCGAATTAAGAAGGGAAATAAGAAAACGAGACAGACTTCGAAAACTGGCTCGTAGATCTAATAGTGATTCCAATATTAATAAATACAAGAAGCAAAGAAATCATGTAAATAATTTAAAAAAGCATGCTAAAGAACAATTTTATTTTAATGTTAATACTATACTAGATGATTTTTCAAGTTCAAATTCAAAATCTTACTGGTCATTGATTAAAAAATTGGTTAAATCGTCTGGTGATATGTCACCAATTAGTCAATTAAAAAAAGAAAATAATGACCTCATCTCAGATGATTACGAAAAAGCATGTCTTCTAAATAATTATTTCTGTTCTATATCTACATTAAATGACAGTAATACATCAAAACCAGACTTTCCTCTCAGAACAAATGCAACACTAGATTTCTTTCAAATTACTCCGAGTAAAGTTCTTGATATTTTACAAATTTTAAAACTTGGAAAAGCGTCAGGTCTGGATTCCATTAGTCATCAAATGCTTAAGAAAACGTGTAATACTGTTTGTGTTCCCCTCTCTCTCTTGTTTAATTTATCGCTTTCTAAATCGGAATTTCCAACGCAATGGAAAACCGCATCTGTTATGCCACTCTTCAAAAAGGGAGACAAATCATTAATATCTAACTATAGACCAATATCATTACTATCAGCAGTTGGCAAAGTATTCGAAAGAATTGTTTTTAAGGAAGTATTTAATCATTTAATATCAAATAATTTATTGTATAAATTTCAATCAGGTTTCATCCCAGGTCACTCTACCGTTCACCAGCTAATAGAAATCTATTACAGAATATGTATGTCTCTGGATGATCATTGTATTACTACCCTTATTTTATGTGATATTTCTAAAGCATTTGATCGGGTCTGGCATACAGGGCTTTTACTGAAACTTAAAGCTTACGGGGTAGATGGTAAATTATTTAAATGGTTTGAAAGCTATATTTCCAGTAGGAAACAATGTGTATTTATAAACAATTCCAAATCCCCCTTAGTAAATACAAATGCAGGAGTCCCCCAGGGCTCAGTGCTTGGCCCGCTACTTTTCTTATTATATGTTAATGATATTGCAGATAACCTTTTAAGTCTTACTAGACTGTTTGCAGATGATACTTCTCTTTCATATTCTAGTCAAAGTCCATATACTATAGAAGATGTAATAAATAGTGATTTGGAATCTATATCTATATGGTCTAAGCAATGGTTAGTAAATTTTAATCCTCAAAAAACTAAAGCAATGGTATTTTCCAACATTAATCTTCCCAACGATATAGAAATAACATTCCAAGACAAATTAGTAGAATTTGTTACCTGTCACAAACATTTGGGTATTACTTTTGACAGCAATGGAAAATTTCATACCCATATAGTTAATATTATTAAATCAGCAAGTCAGAGGTTGTGTGCCCTAAGAAAACTTAAATATGCATTAAATAGACATTATCTTTCTCGTATTTATTTGATCTTTATAAGGCCTATGTTGGAATACGCATGTGAACTTTGGGATGGTTGTAGTCAACAAGACTCTGATAATTTAGAAAAGCTTCAAATAGAGGCAGGACGAATAGTAACCGGACTGCCTCTATTTGCAAGTCGTCAATCTATCTATTCTGAAACGGGTTGGGAATTACTATCTGATAGGCGAAGGGTAAGAAGGCTCAGCTTATTTTATTCTATTCACAACAAATCTGCCCCAGACTATCTTTGTGATTTGATGCCCCTTCCGGTTGGTAGTGTTTCCCAGTATAATTTACGAAATAGTAATAATTATGTTTTACCTAATTGTCGATTAGAAATTACCAAAAAGTCCTTTTTCCCCTCTACTACCCGGGACTGGAACAATTTAAGTCCGGAAATTAGAAATTCTGGTAATATTAACATATTTAAAAGAAAAATTAAAATATTGCTTGAAAAAGTGCCTTTTTATTTCGGTTGGGATGATAGAAAACTAAATATTATTCATAGCAGACTTAGAAATATGTGCAGTTCGCTAAATGCAGATTTGCACCTTGTCCATTTAAAACCTAGTCCTGCATGTATCTGTGGTCATGGTTTTGAAGACTGTATACACTTTTTCCTTGAATGTCCCTTTTACAATGAAAATAGGGCAATCTTGTTTAATAAATTAAAGAATTACGTAGTTACAATTGAATTGATATTAGCTGGTGATGAAAATTTGACTCCTAACCAAAACATTGAAATCTTCTCTGTTGTTTATTCTTTTATTAGAAGCACCCAGCGCTTTAACTAATATACTAGCTTACTCACTCCAGTCCATGTTGTTTTTTGTTGTTTTTGTTTGTTTGAAACCTTTCTTCTTCTTCCTATCCTTCTTTCTATCCCTATGTTTTGAATATTTTATTTCACCTTATTTTTCTTTATATTTACTTTATTATTAACGTCTAAATATATCATGTTGTAAAATTTATTTGTATAATTATCGCCATTATGTACAATTATTTTTTGTTTATATCTTTGTAAAAGGGAAAGGACTTCACTAATGTTGTCATAACTTGTGTCCAATCCCATTTGCAACTTGTATGCAAATAAAATATGTTTAAACTAAACTGAAGGATTCCACTCTCCTTGCACGTAATTCTAATATGACGTCTCTAATACCACTGTCGTCAAAGAGCTCCGATCGAAAATGCTTGGTCAACATCCGGGATATTTTAAAGCGGTATTCTTAAAGAAGACACAGATAATTTTATGAATATACTATGTATATAATGTTTTGAATTATGAAGCTTTATGATTGTCATTATTATTAATTTCATTTTTTGTCCAAATATCATTTATTTTTGCAGTGTAAAATTAGATTTTTCTATAAGTTATAAGAAATCCGGCATCAAAATCACTACAATCAACTGAAATATCGCTATATCTTGCATTTACGAATGAATTAAATGTTGCCAAAAAAGAAAAAAAGTATTGATGAATGATTGCTTTTACTTAGAAATATTATTTTGTTGAGGAAAAGTCAGTTAGTAACTAGTCATACCCTAAAACATGATGTCAACAGATGTTTTTGAAATCCGGCTTGGTCAAAATGTAAACATGTATAGAAACCGGCTGTTTCATTTATTAAGAAACGGATTTGTCAGTATGTAAATACGACTGATCGTATTATTATTGAGTATTATATTGCAATTTAGCAATAGTTATGATTAGGAAATATCTCAAAAGCGATAAATACTGATCCATGGTATGAAGATTCGCCATGGCTGCTAATTTCAGCTACTTTGTACAATAAAAAAATCGTTATTTCTATGTTAAATTGCTACTGACGCGAACACTTGATTTTTGTTATGCTTTTTGTGGCACTGGCATCACGGTTGGTGCTCAATACGCTACACTCACTGTACAGGCGCATCACTTGAGTAGTGGGAGATTCTTTTTATAATACAATATTTTGATTTTATACTCGTTGATAACGAAGTAAGTCACTCTGTGGAAATAACTTCGTGGAAACGATATTTACATTTCTTCAAAGTATAATGTTTACATTAACATTACAGATAAGCAAATTAACAAGGGTTGTAGTATTGAATTCCTTTCCGCATGGACGATTTTGGCAGTTTGTATATACAGAAAATGTTAGGTGTACTCGATTAATGCAAAGTTGTAATACGACAAAAGTTCGTGCTTCGGATGTTATAGTCCCCTGCCCATCCACCAATATTAATGCCAAAAGAATTTCAATCACTCGTGTATATTTTGTATTTGGGGGGGGGGGGGGGGGGGGGAGTAGAAATGACAGACTGAATGAATTTGTTATGTTGATATATATTTATAATAATGCTATGCGATCTTGTAATGAAAGCAAAACCCTACACTGTGTCGAGTCTTATTTATATTACATTATTTTAGTAAATAAAAAAATATTTTCGGAGGAGTGAAACGAGGGAGAGAAAAAAATAGACCATATATATACATTGTCGAAAATATAAAATTTATATATGCGAGTTTTGACGAGTTTTTCTTACCCGTTTCGCAGCGAGTGGAAATGAATTATATATTTTCTGACAATGTACGTATATTGTATCTATCGTGTTATTTCAAAAGCCCCAAAGAAACTGTCAAATTGTCTAAAAAGAGCAGAAACAAGCGTTGTTCTTATCGTTTTTGATTGTGTCCTCTGTGAAATCCGCGCTTATAAGTTTATAAGCATACTGAATGCTGTTACTGTTTCTTACCGTCGCTCAACATGAATCAGGTACCAAATACAAATGTATAGCAAAAAATAGCCGGTCAATACCATGTGACTACTCGAATAGAACAAGTGCAGGATAAAAAAAACCATTAACTGGGCAGCGAAGAAATACTATTAAAACATCTTATGTTTCAATCTTGCGATTACCCTCATTTTATTTGTATAAGCTTCAGATAATTTGATTGCTAAATTTATATTCTATTGTGAGCTCCATACATGTTTGTGTATCTTTACATTCAGCATTCACTTACTTAGTATCTGCTACTTTACAGATGAATCCTATCAGTATAACAGCCGTTGAGGAGTCGTTTCATGAAATGCGGGACAAGTCATATTTGTGTTCAGTTTGTGAGATCGGGATGAAATGAGCAATCTTTATATAAGACCTTCCATAATTGCTTCTTACTAAGTTTGTTTCATTTGGCTAAGAAGTTTTAGAGGAGAATATTTAAAAAAAATCTGCCAATCAGAAACAAGAATCGCCTGTGGCGACCATGTTTGTTAACGGATCGGGACGAAATGAGTAATCGTTACAGGGGACCTTCCATAGATGCTTCCTACTTAAGTTTCACTTTTGGCTGAGGCGTTTCAGAGGAGAAGATTAAAATGTGAAAAGTAAACAGATGACAGACGACGGACGACGGGCGCCAAGTGATGGTAAAAGAAAAAAAAATTAATCCAAAAGAATAAGAGTTACTTGATATCTATATAAACAGTGAGAGTTTCTACTTTTGATCAAACACTTTGAATATTGTAATAATCCAACTGCATAGCAAATAAAGAAAACGAATTATAAGTTCTATAGAAAATCATGACCATTCTGTCGAAGGTGACTTGGTGAATGCCAATTCTGCACAAACCGTTTTGTATTTCTTCCTTTTAATGTTATACAAAACATCCACATGTAAAATATTTTGACTATGTGCTGTTGTTTTTTTTCACAACTTATTCATTGATGACATTTTTTTTTCTTTTTATCAATTTGCAAGTCGAACATACCCTTGACAAGTGTTATAATGAACATTAGATAAATTACAAAAAGGAAACATAATTGTGATATTGAGCTGTTTTCGCTATTCTTTCAATTTTTTTACATAGACAAAACCGGTTCTACTGAAACACAATTTTTTGCGACCAAACCGGAAAGTAGTGGCTGACAGAGCCGGAACGAATGTACGTAAATAAGCATTGTGTTTTTCACTGTATTAAATCTAAAACTATTCATGGTAGCACGCCAGTGCAAACTATCATGTATATAAGCATTACAAAGGGTTTGTGTACTTTAATTAAATATATAAACGACTTTTTATAGCTTTATTTGATGATTTCAATCTCATTATTAGCATTTTTCATTGTTTATGTCCATCATTTTATCTATATCTGAGTAATCGATGAAGATAACTACAGTAATATATAAGTAAAAACAAGCAAAAATAATCGAGCGATCACGACATCTTCTGGATTCAAGATAAAATAATACTATATGATCATAATACTTACTTTTTGTCGTCGCCTGTATGTCAAACATGCCTAATTGACTTGTACCGGAAGATGACAGAGCATTTCCGACCGGAGCTCTTTGACGACAGTGAATACGGCACACATGATAATACTCAAACAACTCTATGTTTAGCGCAAATGCAGTACACAACAAATCTGGCTGTTCCGATGTGACTCCCGCTGTGAAATTACCGTGACGACCGAGTGTAAACAAACAAAACACCGGCATATAACGTATTTTTAAAGTCCTTAAAATAAAAGTTTCCCCTCAGTTATAAATAAATATTCTGTAACTAAGTATTTTTTTATCATTTGTTTTGAAAATTTACATTTGGGGATCCCCAGTACGCACACATACACTTCATTGGCATTGATATGTGTCGGCCATGAAAAACAAAATGCACTATGCCACTAACCTTGTTCTACGTATACATTGATAACTGGACGGTGATGTAATTAAGTTACTGATATTTTCCAATTTTATGGCATTTTGAATTTTGCTACTATATATCTTTATTCTCATAAAGCCAATGTATAACAATGGTACAGAGATATAACAATAAAATCAAAATAACAACAACTATTTACAACATATATATAAATTAGGAGAGAGGTTACAAAGGATTAAGAGCTTGGAGGACAAACACCGGTATTGATAGCACTTATAAAATGACAGAGTTTCTTCAGTATTGGTTTTCTTTTACTTGACATAAGTTCAGAAAATTTGAGAATATTATGTCTATATATGAAATAATTTAACAGTGACTGCTTACGTTTTTGGTTAAAATAAATACATTCAAAAATATAATGGTATTCATCTCCAATTTGGGATCTATTACATAATTTACATTTACGATTTTCTCTTGGAATGTTCTGCCATCGCCCTGTTTCGATGGGGAGTTTATTATTTGTTGTTCTAAATCTGCAAAGCAAAATTGCATCTTTTATTTCTAAAATATTTAAATATTCTTCATATTTAAACTCTGTTTTAAATGTTTTATAATTTATGGCTTTAGGTGAATTTTGTACAGAAGATTTCCAATTTGGAAGAAACTGATCCTCTAATCGCTGTTTAATTACACATTTCAAATAATCTACATTGTCAAAAAGTTCTGTTTCCCATATATTTGAGAAGCCACACTCATTAAATATTTGTTTTACAAACAATATCCAACTAAACTGCATATTACGATTTTCATTCAATTGACGACATAGTCTATACAATATATTAGAATACTTTGTTTGTTTACCAACTATAAGTCTTGCCCAATAACATACGGTTCTGATTTTAATATCAATATATATAGGGTATCGCCCTAGTTCACCATACACCATATAGCCAGGCGTTGACGTTTTTAAATTTAAAAGAATCTTACAAAATTTTAGATGTATTTTTTCCAGAATATTATTGTTACTAAAGCCCCACACTTCACTGCCATATAACAGGATGGGTTTAATCATTTTGTCAAACAAGTAAAATGCTCACAAAATCGTAAAATAAATCAGTAACCAGCTTGTGTCAATCAGCGTCCCTTGTAAACAACGTCACAGGATGACGATATATTACAAAAGTCAAAGTCGATAGATGGTTGTCTTAAGTATTTATTCCGGAATTTTTTTTTATGTCAACAATACAAGCTTTTTTTTCCATTGGCATTTATTTTTTTTATTTCATATCTAACAATGATTGTCGATTATTAACAACTGTTCAAGTGTTCGATATTATGTTTGACAACTCCGCTCCGCCATCTTGTTAGCGCACGAAATGGTGAATTAATGAACTCCGACTTTTTTTTAAATATTTTTACGCAGGAATTGTTCAATCGAATCTATGTTGGAAAATACACAATAAATATGTTTTTCATATTAACATCCATATCTTTGTTTCAAAATATCTCGTTCAAATACAAATAATTCAAAATCAATTCAAAATTTCCGAAGGAGGTAAATGGAACAGCCACCAAATGCCGTGTGTATACAGTTCACGAATGGTTAAAAATTACCGTATTTGTCCTATTAGAATCGAAATAATTCATGGCAGACATAGAGTTGTGCAAATTTACACATGGGCTGGGCCTTTATATTCTTAGATTTTACCCCTCTCGCTAACGCTCGGGGTAAAATTCGAATATAAAGGCCCAGCCCATGTGTAAATTTGCACAACTCTATGCCTGTCATGAATTATTTCTTAAATCACAGGTTGCAAGAGCTCCTAATGAACAAAGTTGTTTTTGAAAAAGTGGTCGTTGATGACCTATTTCAAGGAAAACATCTCTGGCCTTATCCGTCATCTCTCCTTTTCCTGACAATAGAAAAGCCATCCAATGCGCAAATCTTTACCTAAATGATTCCTTCGCGAGCACCAGGGTTCACTCCGGTTTTTTTATGCTCATCTAACATTTATTGTTATCTTGTTCTGGAGATGATCTATCAGCATTAGTAGTATTTGCCGGGTTATTTCGTGTTAAGTGACAAAACATCATCAAAATATCGGAAATTGGTCAATGTGTGCGGATTTATTCTTGTGCCTGTCCCAATCCAGGATCTGAATTTCCAACGTCATATGTTGTGGTCTTGTTGTGTTCAGTAGGTTCAGTTTGGATGAGAGGTGATTGTTCGTTTTGTTGATATTGGTGGATTTGTTGACCATCGCTATTTAAGCTTTCTTCATATATGTAAATGTATTTACTTTGATATCATCGATGGTTTATTTTTGTTGCAGCACTATAGTTAGCCATTACGTGATTTCAAAATGGAATGGCGCGATAAGCCCGATTTAAATGTATCTGAATATTGTGAGAAGCACGACACAAACAAAATTATAGCATGGTGTTCCAGTCACGAAATCGGTGTATGTACATTGTGTCAGAAAATGGACCACGCTGAATGTAATGGGGTGGAATCACTAACAGAGCTTCGGAACGTCTCTGAACTTAGCGCTGAGTTCAAATCACTGAAAAGAAAATTTACTAATATTAAGACAATTTATCGTTCTTTACAAGAAGAAAGGAGAAGTAATATTGAGAGTTTGCAATTGCAAAAAATACAAATACGGGAAAACATTCATAATCTAAGGGAACATTTAAATAATCTTTTGATAGAATTAGAGAATAGGTTGCTTGATGAATTAGAAAGAACATATACTACCTACAGAATGAAACTCGAAGACGAAGTGACTGAGTACAAACATAAGACTGCCATATTAGGAAGATATGATGAAGATTTGGAAAAAGCGAAAGAATATGGAACACATTTACAAATTATCCTTGCTGCTAGAGAGGCGATGACATTGTCAAGAAGAGAAGAGACATACCTTCAAAACATCAATGAAATTATCCAAAACTTTTCTATTGAATTGAAAATTTCAGACACCATTAACAATATAACAAATATTCCAACCATGGGTGTCATTGGGAAGGTAGAATCAAACGCTTATGTAGATATTGATATTTTAAAACAAAAGACATTCTTACCAAAAATCAAACATGAGAAATCTGTTATTAAATTAGAAAATACGGACGATTCACGGTGGGATAGAACTCGCTTAAAACGGGACAAAGAGTTTAATATGAATACAACCCTAAATAAATTCCTTCCAGAGGTCTCGGGGGCAGTGTTTTTGTCAGATAAAAGTATAATTCTAGCAGATGCCGCACACAAGAGACTTTTGCATTTCAAAGATGCGGGTCAAATATTCAAGGAGATTCCATTATCATATGTTCCTTTTGACGTTGGGATATTAGGTAATTCGAGATTGTACATCTCCATTGCAAATGATCGCCGAGTAGACGTCCGCGATGTGGGTTCAATGAAACAAATAGACGAGTTGATTCTCCCGAGTAATGTGTCCGTATTAACTGTTATTGTGATAGCTTGTTAGTTGTTGCTTGTGAGAAAACTGGTTTATACTTACTTGGAAATAATAACAGTGTTAATATTATACCAATGCGACACAACGAGGAAGGACCTGTTGACGTCTGTGCAGACAGAATATGTTATGCAGAAACCAAGAAATGTTTGGTACATTCCTTCACTCATGACGGCAAAAGAAAATTTACCGTGAAAGTGGAAGGTATTGGATATATACATGGCGTTGCATTACTAAAAGATAGCAGTGCTCTTGTTGCTAAACTCAGTCCGGGAAGGCACAGTATTGTTCACATTTCACAAGATGGAAAAGAAAAAATGTTAAGATTAGAACTGAATGAAATTGCTGCTCCAAGAATATTTGCAGTACATCGAACAAAACGGAAAATACTGCTCGTACATGGAGTTAGAAAAATGTCGATTTTCAAAGAACTATGAATTCCAAAATTATGGTTTTCTGATAATTATTTATATTTATAGCACAAACAGCTGTTGCAAACAAAAATGTCATGTTTAATATTTCCAGATCACAACATCTGAAAGTATTGTATCAATAAATCAAAAAATAAATATTGCGATGTTTCATGCCATACGGGGCCGTCGTGGCCGTAATCGTGTGGTAGTTTGATTTACAACTACCTATGCAATCAGTGCCTATCACCACTTATGTTGTGAATCTCGATCAAGGTGAGGTGTACAACATTATGTGATAAAGTTTGTCGGTGACTTGCGACAGGTCGGTGGTTTTCTCCGGGTCCTCCGGTTTCCCCCACCAATAAAACTGACCGCCATGATATAGCTGAAATATTCTTGAAAGTGGCGTTAGACACCATTAAACAAACAAACAAACTTTTATATTAACAGTCGACAGTCATGATAATAGTTGGCGAGAGAAACAATGCTATCAACCTGTTTCAGTTGTTTAAGTGAACTCTTCGTGTCACATTTGTTAACGACATTTTATAAATGAGCTGGTTTTGTTTATCTACTCATCTGTACAAATTGAAACCATTATTTATCTAATTCCTTTTTGGGGTTAAGGTTGGGTTTATGGTGTTTAACACCACTTTTGACAATATTTCAGCTATATCGTGGCGGTCACATTTATTAATGGAGGAAACAGGAGTACCCGTAGAAAACCACCGACCTGCCGCAAGTCACTGACAAACTATATCACATAATGTTGTATCCAGTACACCTCGCCATGAAAGGGGTTCGAACTAACAACTTAAGTGGTGATATGCACTGATTTCACAGGTAGTTGTAAATCCAACTACCATGCGACCACGACCACGACGGCCCCTATCGATCTTTGTTCTCATAACGTACTTGCTAACACTACAAGCTATTACAAGTACAGACGATATGATCAAGTTTAATATTTAATAAGTGATAATGATATCTTAAGTACACGAAAAGGTCAAAAGGTAACACTGTTATCTTAGTTAAACATATCTAATATGTGAAAAGGGTCAGTTAAATAGTATGCTTAAATTAAAAATAAAACATAAGATTTGACTGACTTTCGAATATGTTATATCAATGATGTTCCCGCTTATTTTCAATGGGACCCTTAAATGTTAATGTTATTCTTATTAATGTATAAGGGATATTGAAATCAATACATGGAAACATAATCAAATTATAGAAAAAGATATAAAAAAAACCACCAAAAAACCTTAAAAATCTAATTAGTTCGATTGTGAGTTTTTTAAGCGATTTAGATAAGACATACTTATATATTCATTCAAGTCTATGATATCACTGAAGACAAAAGATGAAGAATCCACATCCTTGATTTTAGAGACAAGGAGGTATAAATGACTCCATCTTGTAGTATAACCCTGATGTTGATTTAATTTTAATTTGAAGTTTATTTTTCAATTTCTGTGAAACACCAGCATACCATGACGAGCAACATTAGACGACATGACATTGGATAAGAGATATTGACGGCAGTTTTTCGATACATAATTTTTTTACGAGAATTAGCATTTTTAATTATGGAGTTTGCCGTAATTTTATGGGGATAAATTTTGATATATATCTATGCCTAAATATTTAATTTGGAATAATTAAGATTGAATAATTAAGATTGAATAGTATGATCATTGAATAATTAAGATTGAATAGTATGATCATTGAATAATTAAGATTGAATAGTATGATCATTGAATAATTAAGATTGAATAGTATGATCAATCATTTTATCTGGAAATCAGCCATAGTATATAATTTAGGTCACTGATAATACATTCAGTTTTTCTAAGATAAAATGATAATGTATGATCAATGTACCAACTCTACCACTTCTAGTTCCTTACTTATTGTTTAGAACATACAGTAAGAATTTTGAATATCAATGAATACTAATTAATGTCGTTAACGTGATACTGGAAGAGCAAAGGTTCTAAGATGCTTGACTTTGGGACACCACAAGTGATGTTAGATAGTTCTGATTCGGTTCTGGATACACTAACAAGTTATTTTCTTCCTGTCAAATATGATTTTAGCCATTTTACATTACTGATACACACATATATATATATATTGCATATTATATAATCTACTGTGTCAAATGATTTTTGCATATCTATCATAACCCTCCCTATAACCATGGTGATATATTGATATAATAGGTGGTCTTTTTATGTCAGAAATTTAAACATATTTATTGTCAGAAATTATTGTATCTTCCACAAGCATGGATAGTAGGTTTGAACATCTTGTGAACATTTACACAGTACCGTTTTCTAATGAACAATTGGAAACAGATGTTGTGACACAAAGTCAGCTCGTAAGAGTGGTAGATTATACACGACAAATCAGAAGAATTTGCTTACATAATGATATTATGAAAAGAAAATTTGAACAAAATTAGAAAATACTGATCAAAATGATTGAAAGGGTGGAATTAAATGCGAATTATTTCTTTCTTTCCAATCAAATATAATTTGCAATTATGTTTTATGAAGTCTTTGGTACAAAGAAGATTTGTTTTGATTCAGGTTAAGTCTGTTAACTATCTTGGGAATCATCGTGTAAACATAATTCAACTATGGTCTTCAAATCAATGTTTCTACAATCTAGACAATAACAAAATCGACCACCGAAATCAAATTTATAGCTTAACAAAAGATAAGACAATTCAAAGCAAAGTAGTACTTTTATTAACTCATCTGACCCAAAGGGTCCTGTCGGGTCTCATTGGCACTTGAAGTCCGTCAGGATCTGTAATGAAAACTTAGCTATCAAATTTAGTGGGCAATAAAACTAGAGGCTCCCAGGAGCCTGTATAGCTCACCTGGGAATAATAACAACATCAGTCAATAAAACTTGATAACTTCGGTAAAAAAAATTAACAAACGTCATTGCAGGCCCCTTCTACAAAAAAATTTGGGCAGGGGTTCCGCCTTTAATGTAAGTTATCAAAATTGCTGTAAAAAACATATATGTCAATGATTCTGAACATTTTTGCAATTTAAACTTAACCTTTATCTCTTATAGTTTTTGAAATATAAGACGAAAAGTATTAAAAAAATTTTTAAATTTGATGTAAAAAAGGGCAATAATTCCAAGATGGGTTATTAGATTTACTTCAAAATTGCAGGGTAGGTAGACCTTGACATACTGAACATGTTTGCCGTTTAAACTTAACATCGATCTCTTATAGATTTTGAAATAAAGGACGAAAACTATTAAAATTTAGAAAATTTGATGAGAAAAGGGCAATAACTCCAACATGGGTAATGGGATTTACTTAAATATTGCAGGGTATGTAGATCTTGGTATGCTGCACAGTTTTGCAATTTAAACTTAACGTCTATCACTTATAGTTTTTGAAAAATAAGACGAAAAGTATTAAAAATTTAAAATAAAATTGATGAAAAAAGGGCAATAACTCCAAGATGGGTAATCAGATTTACTTCAAAATTTCAGGGTAGGTAGATCTTGACATGCTGAACATGTTTGCAGTTTCAACTTACCATCTGTCTCTTATAGTTTTTGAAATAAAGGGCGAAAAGTATTAAAATTTTGAAAATTTGATTAAAAAGGGAAATAACTCCAAAATGGGTAATGGGATTTACTTCAAAATTGCAGGGTGGGTAGAACTTGACATGCTGCACATTTTTGCAACTAAGCTTAACCTTTATCTCTTATAGTTTTTGAAATATAAGACGAAAAGTATTAAAAATTTTACAAATTTGATGAAAAAAGGGCAATAACTCCAAGATGGGTAATCAGATTTACTTCAAAATTGCAGGGTATGTAGATCTTGCTGTGCTGATCATTTTTACACCTAGTCAGATTTTTGATATTATTAACGGTTTTTGAGTTATTACCCAAAACCTGCAATTTTACCATATGTTCTATTTTTAGTAACAGCGGCCATGTTGATTGGTGCATGGCATCACCGGACACAATTTTGAAACTAGAAACCCTAGTGATGATTCAGACCAAGTTTGGTTTCCATTGACCTAGTACTTTCAGAGGAGAAGATTTTTGAAAAAAGTTTACGACGGACGACGGACGACGACGACGGACGCCAAGTGATGGCAATAGCTCACTGGTCAGGTGAGCTAAAAATCACTTGGAGCAATAAAAGCAAAGGCCCTAACCAGGATTGCTAAAATCTGTTAAGACTGCATATGCTTGAAGGGGGAGAACCTGAGTTTTAATAATAACGTGATTTAGGAACTGTAAGCTTTCCCATTTAGTGATATCTGAAACCACTTAGTCAATTTGAATCAAACTTGGTAGGAATGTTTATTTCATTGTCATCTGTTGTCTTTCTTCCAAATCGTAAATCCACCACATACGCGATGGTGAAACATGAGGTTTTCTGTTTTTATATAAGAAAAATTAAGTTTTTGACCAATTTTGATGATGTTTTTCATGCTGTACATACAATTATCTTTATTACAGACTTTGTATGCCTCTTACTGTTTCTTCCAAAATAAAAGACCCAACACCCAAAATTTTGAACTTTAAGTCCGATTTTGATTTCGTTTTGGTTTATTGGATTTCTTATTAAATTACCTGCCAGATTTGATTTAACTTTTATGTTTTCCGAGATATTAATAGGACCAAAAGGGACCAACGCCAAATATAGTTTAATTTCATTTTATTTTAAATCCTAATTTATAATGGGTTAGAGTTTAACGTAGGATCCTTTCTCAAAGAATGAAAAGAAAGTTAAACAATTCCACCAATGTCTAAAAAACCTTCTCTCACTGAATACAGAAAAGATCACGACATATGACGTCGGAAAAACTGCACAGATTCGCTTCCATTCAAAACGACCATATATCAACAAAAAGAAAGACAAGAAAAACATGGAGAGTACAGTAGCAGGGTCAATGAATACAAAGTCAGAACCCCATACTATAGCTTTACACCGTATTTTAATACAAGAAACAGCCTCAAAACATTGAACACAAAAGACCACGATATATGCCAATAGAAATCCAGATCTTAAGAAAAACTCAAAACGTGGCTGGATTAAATCGGTTAATGGTTCACAACCCTGCAGATGTTGATATTAAACCAGTTAATAGTTCACAACCCTGCAGATTTTGATATTAAACCAGTTAATGGTTCACAACCCTGCAGATTTTGATATTAAACCAGTTAATGGTTCACAACCCTGCAGATTTTGATATTAAACCAGTTAGTGGTTCACAACCCTGCAGATTTTGATATTAAATAAGTTAATGGTTCACAACCCTGCAGATTTTGATATTAAACCAGTTAATGGTTCACAACCCTGCAGATTTTGATATTAAATCAGTTAATGGTTCACAACCCTGCAGATGTTGATATTAAACCAGTTAGTGGTTCACAACCCTGCAGATTTTGATATTAAACCAGTTAATGGTTCACAACCCTGCAGATTTTGATATTAAACCAGTTAATGGTTCACAACCCTGCAGATTTTGATATTAAACCAGTTAGTGGTTCACAACTCTGCAGATGTTGATATTAAACCAGTTAATGGTTCACAACCCTGCAGATTTTGATATTAAATCAGTTAATGGTTCACAACCCTGCAGATTTTGATATTAATCCAGTTAATGGTTCACAACCCTGCAGATTTTGATATTAAATCAGTTAATGGTTCACAACCCTGCAGATTTTGATATTAAACCAGTTAATGGTTCACAACGCTGCAGATTTTGATATTAAACCAGTTAATGGTTCACAACCCTGCAGATTTTGATATTAAACCAGTTAATGGTGCACAACCCTGCAGATTTTGATATTAAACCAGTTAATGGTTCACAACCCTGCAGATTTTGATATTAAACCAGTTAATGGTTCACAACCCTGCAGATGTTGATATTAAACCAGTTAATGGTTCACAACCCTGCAGATTTTGATATTAAATCAGTTAATGGTTCACAACCCTGCAGATTTTGATATTAATCCAGTTAATGGTTCACAACCCTGCAGATTTTGATATTAAACCAGTTAATGGTTCACAACCCTGCAGATTTTGATATTAAACCAGTTAATGGTTCACAACCCTGCAGATTTTGATATTAAACCAGTTAATGGTTCACAACCCTGCAGATTTTGATATTAAACCAGTTAATGGTTCACAACCCTGCAGATTTTGATATTAAACCAGTTAATGGTTCACAACCCTGCAGATTTTGATATTAAACCAGTTAATGGTTCACAACCCTGCAGATTTTGATATTAAACCAATTAATGGTTCACAACCCTGCAGATTTTGATATTTGGATCTTAAAAACGGCAATAAAGTTTTTTTTTTTTAATTGCACAGATTCGCTTCCACTCCAAAAAGATCATATAATATTAAGAAAATGAATGACAACATAAGCATGGACAATTTAATAGCAAAGTCAGTGAGTGCTCGTAGTTACCTGACTACTATTTAAGAAGATAGAATCTTGAAATATATACTTTTACATATATTGTACAATATTATGTCAATATGTTTGAATTTTCAAATTTCCTTTGTCATCTTTATTTTAAATATGTTTTTATAAAGGTGATATATTTCATCTTTGATAGCTTCAATTTCATCTTTTAATTCTAAGTCCATAAAAACAAAACAAAAAACAAATAAATAGAATAGGAAATTACATGCAGGTTTGTAATTGATGAAACTGAATTCTTTAAATGCAATCAATTTCTTTCTAACAATTTTTAATTTGTTATTAGATATATTGATTTGGTTTGTATAATTGGGGGAATATTATTCCGATATTACCAGCGATATTAACTCACTAAATAAAAGAAACAACACAAAATATCGTAAAATTCAAACGTCCACAGCAAGATAACTGTGTTAGTTTGGGGGTTTTTGTGTGATTATCTTTTCTCTTGATTTCTTCATCAACGTCATCGATTTGCATGTAACACTCATCAAATCTTTCTTGTCCGCCTCCAAGTCTTATTACACATTGACATGTTCATGAATTGCTATGTATGACTATTCATTTCAGCTTAATAAAATTCAACTGGATTATTGAAATTTTACGAAATTTGAGTATATTGACTTATTTCAGTAATTAATGTAACTATGTCTACAAATTTCATTGGGTGGAACATACCAAGTTTTGTTTCCGGTGAAATGAGCCATTAACAGCGGTAGTTTCTCGCCAGAACATTATTGACTTTTGAATGATTGAATTTCTAAACTATTCCAACAGTGAAATGCAACACGGAAAGTCAATCACGTTAGTATTGAAACATATTACACCGGTCACGTAGGATTGAATATTGAAGAGAGAGAGATGGTTATAAAATGAGGTAGGACTATTTCATTATAGATACTGTCTGTCTGTTCATGTAATATGTAAAACTGAAAAATATGTTAAGATCTTAATTATATTATCTATGAATTATGAAAAGCAACATTTAAGAATAATTACTAAAACTATGAAAAAAAGTAGGTTTTTAACCATACAAATTCTACCTTCATGGCTAGTAGGAAGTTAACTACGCGAGTATGGACATTCATTGACACTGCTATTGTGCTGTCCATGATTATGTTGCCATCCATTTTTGTGAGTGTGTGGTCTTTTTGAGTGGATGTGAATCTATGCAGGTTTTTATCGTTTGTTTTATATGTATTGTCGATGGAGATTAAAGTATCAAGATTAGAAGTTTGGGATCGCATTAACCGGTTTAACTCCGCCACAGTGTTGTGCCTGTCCCCAAAAACCAGAAGTAAGATCAAGTACTTCAGACAAACCAGAAACCAAAAGGGGGACCAGCTGCTTAAAATAAACAAAGACACGAGTAGTGAGACTTGAGGCTTCATACCAACCAGACACCATATACGAGACCAGGTGCTTCAAACAATCCGAAAACCAGAAAAGAGAATTGATGCTAACAGCCATAAATAAGAAAACATGTTTTAGAAAACGGGAGAACCGAAGTATATAATGGCAATACTAATATCGTGTTAATAAGTAGGAGCACGATTATGTTCCTTAGACAAGTCAGTATTTACTGGTCCATGCAGGACACTCGACGTTTATAGTGACGGTACTAACATCGTGTTAACAACAAGAAGTGTGACAAAGGTGCGTTGGACAAGTCAGTATATCCTGGCCCATATAGAACACATATCATGTATAATGACGACACAAGCATCGTGGTAAAGCGATGTCTTCACGACAATGCAATGATAGTTCACTAATGAAGGCCGTTTTCGATACATTTCAGCTGATACGTCTACGAAACCAACTCGAGTTCAGACGTCAAAAATAAAACGTTTTTGGGAGATGTTTCCATACGCAAGACAGATACAAACGAAAAATAAAATTGTTGTTTTATTGTGATCCTGATCGATGTTTTGTGCCAACGCGACACTCACTGTGAGGAGTTTTAGAAACAATTTCAACACTTTTCAAAACGTGTTAAAGGTACGTTTGAACTTACCATAAGAAATCACTTTAAAATGTGAGGCATAATGTTAAAGTAGAAAAAACTATAGCAGATTTAAGATACAGCTATATGCATTACCGTAAGCTATTCTTATTCAGTTCTATGACTCTTTGACTTGACACGATTATATAATAACTGATCTGGTTTGGTTTATGGTGTTTAGCGCCACTTTCAACAATATTTCAGTTATATCATAGTGGTTAACTGAACTGAGACGGTTACATCAAATGAGAGATTATTGTTTAACTTCAATTTATGAATTTTAGAAAAGGATGATCTAAATAATAAAAAAAGAGTAAATATCTAATTTAGAGCACGAGACACATTTCTGGAATAACATATATCAGTCAAAAGATAGGAAAGCCAAATAATTCAAAATTCTGTGAGAGGAAGTAAATTAAAGGGTCTAAATCAAAATAAATTAGTTCATAACAGGGGTATCAATGTCACATTCAATCTATTTTAGCGATACACTAATATCTAACGACAGCTCGTTTGTGGTCATGTCGGGTAGCCTTTCAGTCTACTCTGACCGTTAAATCACATGCAAGACAATTAGATCTATTGACCGATGACCAATCAGAAAACAGCACTTGGCGCGCACTCGGTTTGGTATCTAATGATTTAGTAGGCTGATTGATCAGTTGAAAATATGAACCCTGATTTGACCCCTTACTGAATGTTGTTAGATGGTAGTGTATCACCAAAGAAACACAAAACTTCAAAAAGGTACAACAAACTTTTAATTAGATTGTGTTACATTATGATTCATAGTGACTCAATTAAAAGTGATGTTTCTCTCTTCATGCTTTAGATCTTTGGGTCTTTGTTGTAATTGCATTTTAGTTCGTTGAACGTATAAAAATAATAAACCATGTATTTATTTTTAACTGCCAATTCAATCACGGCCACAGTGGCATCTTTATGTAAATTGATCCATAGCAAGTTAGAACTTATGAGTTTAAAAAACAATGTTCGTTACTGTGATCTCATCTATCAATAATCAATGTTATATTAACTTTCATAATGACTAATAATAATTGAATAATAACTGATAATTATATCATAAACATGAAATATAAAAGTAAAGGGTGACACAAATTAAAACAAACCCATAAATCTTGTCTGGTAGCAAAAACGATCCGCGGGGGAAAAATTAAAGTTTTTTTGTTTAATTAATCATTATGGACAATGTAAATATAAATACCAATATATCTATACAATGTATATGTCTATATTATGGTTTATATAAAAAAGCTGTGTTTTCATTGGAACATCATGTCGCTAAAATCAGGCAATGTATTCTGCCAGTTATATCACTGTTTTTACTATCCTATTACAGCTTACCAAGTCACTCATCGTCCTGGTCGATAGAATAAACATGTTCTTCTATTGAAAAATAGAATGGAGCTGAAATAACATCGATGTGACGTAACGGATGTTGACAGTTTTAACTTATTCTACCATACAAAAACAACGTCGATATGGAAACGGATTTTCTGTAATGTTAAAAACCGAATGAAAATGTTTGTATTTTGAAAAAATAAAAGCTATGCATTATATTATCGTAATTAATTAATTTTGGATTTTGACGGCGACTTTCTCGAAAAAGAAATTGCGGCCGTAAAAATATTTATAGAATGTATGATAATTCTATATGTAATTAACTTATTTTAATGTTATATAAGTATCGTCTGATGGTTTTTTTTTTGTAAAATTTCTGGACTTAGGTAGAATTTAAAACAAATCTACCTTATAATTTACATAAATTCGATGTTGGGAATGTGACATTGCATGCCCTGTCTAGAACCTATAGCATATAATGTCCAGTTTTTTGATTTTATCCATTTGCTCGCTATCACCCCGGGATCAAATACGGATTGTTCATGTCGAGTAAGTACACTCTGGCTCTGGATAGTCAAAATTTCAACAGGAATGAGAAGCTCACCGGAGGCTCGGTTTTCTACCTGTTTCTAAAGCTCCTACAAATAGATTTTATATTTGCCGACACTTGTTAGCCTATCCTTGCTAGTAGTGGAGCAGGAACTGCAACCCTTCCGGAGAACTTGAGTTCACTCCTGGTTCTTAGTGGGGTTCGTGTTACTCGATCTTTAGTTTTATATGTATGTTTTGTAGATCGTTGTTTGTACTTTTTGTTTTGGCCATTGCGTTGTCTGTTCTTCGATATACGGATTCTGATTACCCCTTTGGTATCTTCAAACTCTTCTTGCTTATATATCATCCCATGTTATGTATATATTTGAATAAATATCGTTTACACTACATAGTTCATCAACCTTTCTCTACATTATTTTTTTTTAATGCTAGGTAATACCAGGAAACTTTAATGCTAAATTCATTCAAAATGCATGACATTACTTATTTTCAAATTGATTTTGGTGTAAAAAGTTTCGTACATATGATAATTACATTTTAAATTACCATGACTTCCCTTCATCAATTTTTCCGCTTTAATGACATAACAACGTTGATGAATAATAATCTGAAATTAAATAAAATTTATTTGAAATTCAACAACATACTTGTAAATGTCGAGCATTATCCGCTACGCAGAAAAAAGGTCAACTGGATGTAATAGACATATATTTTCGCCTTTGAAGTTAAAACGTAAATTGTTGTCCTAGTTGGGTAATAACAGCGCTAATCAAATTACATACAAAATCAGTAGTACTCAAACAATATTTATCCGATTTCTGACAAATCATAATAAAGATAATCTCTTTGTACAAATAATTATAAAGAAAATAAACACATTACTAGCACACCGTGATCAAATGATAAAACTCTATTTGCAATCTTCTTCATTGCATTGCAGGATAAAATGTTACATTTTATATCAAAGAGTGAAACAATTTCATTAGAAAATTGATGAGATTTATTGCAATTGGAAATTGGAAATGGAACGTCCTCAATCAAACGACAATATCCTAGTCACAGTTATCATAGTAACGTGTAGCGTATTTACACGTGGGGAAAACTAGCTGGTAGATATAAAAATAAAACTGATTTCAGCTAAATGTTCTATTAATAAATCCAAATGGTATTTTACAAAACAAATAAACAATGTTCACATATGGTAATCCAATATAACAATTACGGTAAGTCCAGTATAACAGTAAAACATCACAACATACGATGTCCGTACACTATTCGATTAGGTATCCTATTGATTATTACACTATTTCGGGTCTGAATTTATAAAAATTTTCATAACAACGACTTGTTGTTATTCATGAAATGACATGTTGAAACGTATCGTATTATGTGCGAATTATAACAATTGATATGAAATTAACAAAAACTGAGTAATTAAAACTTAATTTGACACATTTGACTTCAAATGATTAATTTGACAATGAGAATATACATATTGAATTAACAAAAAGTTCCCGTAATAATCGAATTTACGTTGAAAACATGTTAAATAATTTTGATAAAATTTACACTATGACAATAGTAACTTTATCCCAGACACTTGTTGATACGTTTGAGAATCTGGATCGTATTTCTATATCTCCCCACTTTTCCCATTTATTAAAGCTTATTTCTGCCCAATTACAAATGAAAAAAAATTATATTGGAAAGCATTATGATGTAATTTAAAAAAAAAAGCCTCCTTCATATTGTTTATGATATTGGAAAAGATTCCCGCATGCACTTGTGTCCATTTGATACTTGGTTTGATAAAATTTCAGCTATAGATATATGATATCAAATTAGTGTTTAGAAATTGTATTTATTGATTATTAAATAATTTAGAATCTGATACGTTTAAGTTTTCATTATTAGCCATTTTGGGGTAATCTTATCCTGTTCTATGAATGGTACCTGTCATGAAATGCTCATCTTACAGTGTTTGTATCTAGTCATTTGGCTGTATATTATATTTAAATAAACGTTAGAGAATACCGAAGGTGCAATCAAAAATGGACAATCCAGAGAAACTTGTAACATAGGGTACACAAGACGAAGACAAACAAAACAAAAACACAGCACGATATGTGTTGAACACCACTATTCGCAAGCAAACCTAAATAACGTAAATAAGATATGAGCCCTCCTATAAACAACAGGAGGTAAAGACGATCTTTGGCATAACTGGACGATATTCAAATTTATCCTGCAATGAGCGTTACATTGTCTGTATAAGGAGTATATGTATACATTTTGATTATGTACACAGTGACGGATTCAAGGGGGGGGGGGGCTTTGGGGGATGCAGATCCCCCTCCCCCCGTCGAATAGTCAAGCACATATATTAACATACGCTTTTCAAGGCTAGTTAACGTCACGATATGGCTTTTAATCAAATGGTGTCCATGCATCTGTGTGATGAAAGTAAAAGAAAATACAAATTAATTTCTTTGTATTGAATTAATCTTCAAAGAGGTAATTATAAGTAATTATGCTAAATCAAATTTTCAAGTTTATTTGAAGTTTTTATGAATGTATTGTCAAAATACCAATTAATCAGGTATTGTCTTAAACCGTTATATAAACATGTCTAGTGTCACAATTTCATATAGGTATAACCACCAACACCTGTAAATTGAGGCTCTTTCAAGGAAATTCTTTTTTAAATATCATTTATTTTTACAAAAAAATTAAAGGCAAATGTTGCTGTATTACAAAAAAATACACGAGTTTCCGTTTTGAAAATATATGAATACAGCATATTTTAAACTCTAAATGAAAATATAAATACATATAAAATAATTAAAATTAATTAGAAATAAAATAGACTTAAATTAGATTTTTTCCCTGCTATTGCTCAAACCCTTGAGCACTTTACAAAACTGCCAAAACACACTGAATGTTCCTACATTTTATTATATACTGAAAAATTATTTATATCAAAAACATGTTCCGGAATTTCCGGGATAATGGACCCCATATCGTCATGATTATTAATAATAATAGAACGGAGATCGATATAAAAGGCCAGTTTTAAAAACAATACCGATCTTTTTCAGCAGATCATGAATTACAGATAATCTACCACTGTGTATTCTTCTGTGCATAATTCTAAAATAATGATATACTATCATAGTAAGAAAAAAACCAATTTGAATTATTAAGGATTGTCAGATAATATTATATGTGAAAAGTGCGTTCTTAGTTTCCCTTTACAGAGATTACAGACCTGCTGTAAGATCTTTTACGTTCAACCAGTGAATATCTCTTTCAGAGTAAGACAATATACATTTTACTTGTATTCTGCAGCGGTGAACCGCGCCCTATTGCTATGCCAGATGGCATCAAGTCATTATCCTGATAAACAGGAATTTTACGTGTTTGTCTAAAACACTATTATGTAGATGTATATTAGATTGGAAAACGCGATATTTAAAATATGTAAATTCGAGATTTATAGAACTTGTTTAAGAGAATGAAAATGCAATTGTTCAATAATAATTGAAAAATTCAATGTTCTGTATCTATTGCATTTTTCGGTTCAATTTTGTATCTTGTGATAGATTATGTACTCTTGAATCCATATATATCGTTGTTATATCCCTTTCAACCGGAAGTGATTTTTCAAAACCGGTAGTGCTCCTTTTCTGTTAAAAAGTATTCCATGTTATACTGATTGCAAATAAATATGGTTGCTATGTACTTTTTGCAATAAAATAAAAGACATTCATGTTACACATGCATTTTACCTCTTAGCCTATTTAATGGTCAGATGTTTAGAAGAATTGTGTGTTTTGACAAACAATGACTTTATTGGGGGTCGTCGTATCTTTTTGGTAAAAGAAAACAAACGTTGGTCATCACGTCCCGAATAGTTTTATTCCTTTGACTTTTGGTCTATCTAGGACTGTTTTCTAGTTATTCAGATGACAAGGTCAATGGTCAAGTCCACCCATGATCTGATCTTTGACCTTTTTTTCTAGGTAACGTGCTGTACAGGTGTTTCATGAAGAACGCAGATCTTTACGACTAACTGTTTTCCAATTTTCCCCATTAATGGAATCGATCAAATTTTGGGTAAAAGCTATCGACCCTTTAAAGTCGTCGAATACAAAGTTATGATGTATGTTAGTTAACATTTTCCACTATAATGTACCTTTAACGCATGTGGAATTATTTAGATAACCGGTTTTCTGTGTTCGGGGAGATAAATCCGTAAAGAAATATAGTTTGATGATATTCATCAATGAGTTTTGGCTTTTCAATACTTTAATTTTGAGCGTACCTGTTGATGGTTATTCCAGAAACGTGTCGTGCACGCTAAAGTCTTAATATCAAATATAAATATGTTATCATGGCAATGCTGTTTAAATTGAATTATCCACTTTTGCTATCAATTTAATGGAAGGTGATAATGAGAACATCCTTTCAAGCGAATGAGCAAAAGGGCAATAATTCCACAATTATGAAGACACAACACATATATGACCAGACGATATTCGTTTTCGATGTATCTGAATGTTGGGTTGTATTTAAACAAAAAACAGATTAAGGCTTTCGTTGATAAATTGCTAGCATATTTTAAGCTTGGACCTCAACGACCATTTGCCATCAATTTATTGTACCATCTTAGAACACATTTACTTTTAAGAGTTGCTTGTTTATGTTATGTATAATTGATTGATTTGATTTTGATTTTTGGTATTTTAATGCCACTTGCAGCAATATTTCAGCTATATCATGGCGACCAGTTTTAGTGGTGGAAGAAGCCGGAATACCCGGAGAGAACCACCGACCATGAGCAAGAAACTGGTAAACTTTATCACTTTGTATAATTGATATTGCTAGTGTATTCGTACAGCATTCTGTTTGACATATATTTTCCTTCATTTAATAGTTCAAACGATACGTCTGAATTACTCTTTCTAATAATAATTAAAAAAAAAAAAAAAAATATATACACCAGATAACATCAAAACTTCAGATGTAACATTTATCTCAGATGTAACATTTATCAACAGAAGCAAAGGATGCCGGTTAACTGCAGGCTATGGACCCTTCCGCACTCAGGTTAGGATATGAGTCATGCTCATTGTTCTAGACGCTACCGTGACAGTGAAATGTAGTACACCAATAAAAGCGCTGTTTACTTTACTTTAATTTGCGTCCAAGTGTAATGTTATATAGTGTCTCATGTTCATGTACATCTTTATCCATTCTGATTAATTGCAAGAATCATCCCATTTTTTCAACTTCATGAAATGCATCTTTTTATGCCAATAAATATTTAACTTTAATCACTGAAATGTTATTTCTAGGATTGGGATTGTATTTACACGAACCCCTACTACGAATTTAATTATGAAAGACATCAATGACATTTTTAATGAATTTTAATATCAATCATAATTACGAAAAATGCGATAGCTTAATCACAAATCGTCTACTAATTTCTGATATGATAATATTTACTTAAAATCTTAAACCAATTGACAGATAATAATGTCCAGGTATGCTAATAGAAGTTTTAATTAATTATTTGCGAGGATCTGAACCCTGAAATGTTACAAATTGGGTATGTAGGACGTTGTGTTTAACAGTGAGGAATAATTATATTCTGGAAAGATGGCATAATTGTTTCACATCTATCCAGAAGAACCACATCGGTTGTGTAATGGTTAGCCGAGTAGGGCGACATGTTTATCAACGGATTGTTGCTTCAGTGACCTAACGCTATACAAATCCAACTAGTACAAAGCGGACCTCGTTGGCGTTAAACAAAATAATTCATTCTATCCAAAAGTTAAATTTGTTCGACATGGTATAAATCTTAGTGTTAACCACGAATGTCGGTATCATAAAGATCTATTGGTTATCAATGGTAGAATAACAAGACCTGATAACTTAATCGACAGCCATAGTAACGTGATGTATGCATGTTCATCCATGAACAAACTTATATGGTCTACAAACAATTAAGTCAATACTTCTAAACAATAAAGACAATTCTGCCTAAAGCTGTATAAATGTTCACAATAGATTGTTTTTAATGTATCTCTTTCACTTTTATAGTTTGAATCTCATGAAAATAGTGAGGCTTCCTACTACATCCTCGATCGATCTTTGCAGAAATAACACTTGTCTCGTGTTTAATTTCCACCATTTACTTTCCATTAAATTTGTAAATTAACTACTCCAATGAATACATGACGATTGTAATATACGAAATGAATACGAAATGAATTTCCGTTCTAAACATTTGCAATCACACTTTTTTCGCATTAAACAATTGAAATAATCGAAAGTTAAATATTTTTGATGAATTGAATTATCGATTATAAGAATTCAAAGACTTGTCTTTCGGTGCCATTTAAAGATTAAAAGCAAATCTATATCATTAAGATTGTATTAAATCGAGTTCTGACATAATCAGGTTTATTGAGTGTAATGACGGATAATATACGCCCAACAGCAAGATCCATTCATTCAGTCTTGAATGTATTTGTACTCTAGCGAAATTTCTAATTTGTTTTATCAATGTGTGACGTAAAATTGTTTTTGACATTTGCTTCACTGGGTTTGGTACTGCTTTGACAACTATTTTACCTATTTTGTTCCAGTATTGTTATAAATACTGTTATAGTGACAGCCGGAACCTTCGAGCCGTAATGAAAGCGGGAGGTTTGGCGCTTTAAAATCTGATTCAACCCACCATTTCTTTAGAAATGCCTGTACCAAGTCAGGGTCATTACGGTTTTCACAGTTTTCCGGTTGTTGACTGATTTTGTCTGTTTATATACTTATGAGTTTTGACTTTCCCTTTGTAAGATTGTTCGGAGTTCGGTAATTTTGTTATTACCCTTATTCCCAATGGATACTTTTCAATATACATGTGTATTATGATATATTTGAATGTGTCTGACATCAGTTGATTCAACAACTGAAAACTGTAATCTTAACTTAGACATGTGATAGAAAATAGTATTAAAAATTAAACATTTTCCATCTTTTACCTGGAAATTGAAAGTAGCCGGGTTATGAATATAAATAGTCACACTGCAATGTATGTTTATGGCGGAGATTAAAAGAACAATTAACAAGAGTATTGAAAACATAGATATCTAAGTTACTGTGCACGACCCGTTCCTTGAAAAATCTTCATCAGGCACTCTCAAAGATTGGAATGTCTGATAATCTAATAATATTTTGGAGCAAATAAACCCATGGGACTAAACAGAATTGTCAAAATCAGCCGAGGTTACCATTGTCTCAAGGTGGTTGATCTCAGTTTTATTTACATTATTCTGTAATAAAATGAAACATAAGTAATACTACACAGTTCCAAAATCAAATTTCAAAATCGTAGAAAAAGAGAAAATCGATAACACTAACACATAAATACATGACTGCTCACTTACCTACCCTGGGACAAGCACTTCAATGGCGGTGTTAAACTAGTTTTATGATCCCAAAGCTCTTTAGGAAATATAAACTTTAAATATTAATATATTTTACATATGGCATGCATGTATATCTTTAAATCTGGACATTTATTGTATTTATTTTGCATCCTCTATAATGAAACTAAAGATAACACCAGGCACTATTCCTGACAACACCTTACAGTGGTGACGGCACCGTGACGCTAACGACCACATGAAATATTATACAGTTCAAACAGAAGTTATTTACAGACAATAATTGCAGTGTAATCTTTCTTTTTATATTATTTCGTCAAAACATAATTGTCTTTGATATAATTGATTGTAATAGTTCTGTGACGTTAGTGTTACAGTAATCTTGTAATTGTATAGAGTTACTTTAGATGTCCTTCCACATCTCTACATCTGAAGCACGTTGTCCAACGGTTCGGGTACGTAGGACGAACTCTGTATGAAAGTGATTACTCTATATTGACTGAGCATTTGCTATTTATTTTTCAATTTTCTACGTACTGTTGATGTATCTCTTCAGATTTAGGTAGTTCTCCATTCGTCACATACTGAACAACACTGACTTCTATTTCTTCCTTTTTTTCCAAATTTGATGTGGCTATGTCATTTTCATTTCATTTTTGCTTGATATTTTGAAAGCCCTCACCTCCCCCCAATATCCAGACCTCTCCTAAAGCTACCCCCAACTTTCCAGACCGCTTCAAAAGCTTATCCCCCACTTTCTGGTCCACTTCAAAAGAATCACCATCCCAACTTTCCGGTCCACTCTTATGCCTTTGCATTTAAATTATCATCAGCGATGGTACTAGCTTTAGGGATCTGTCTGTCCCTTTGTCGCTTTGTCCGTTACACTTTTTTGTTTACACGATAACTTCATTATTTTTTTGTGTAAAGACTACAAATATAAATAACATGGACGAGTTCTTATATGGAATAGATTGAACAGGTGGTTACTAGAGTAGTATATGTTTTATGATTTTCAGAATTTTGTCTTGATTATGCAATTAGAAGTTGAAGATACCAAAGTGGTAATCAGAAGCCGAAAATCTAAGAAAGTTAGGCAATACAATGTCCAAACAAAAATTCACAAAAGGACAAACAACTATCTACAAACCATTACACTGAAAACTAAAGATCGAGTAACACGAACCCCACTACAAATCGGGAGTGAATGCAGATGCTCCGGAAGGGTAAGCAGTTCCTACACCCGCTGTGTTACTCTTGTTACACACACGGTGACAAGTCATGAATGAGGAGAGAGTCTGATTGTGATTACGACAAACCGGGCATTTCTGATACAAATACTCCGTAGTCATTGTGACGACCGTAAAACTTTCGAAGTGATGGTTTCTACATAATCACTATGAACTCTTGGCTCTATAACTTCCTTGTTTGAAGCAACCCTCTATCAAAGAAATCATGATAGGAACCACAAGCACTTAAATATCGGATCAACTGAGAGATATATACACCATACGCACGTGTTAGTGTTGCTACATTGTATCAATTGACATTTCGTAAAGGGAAAATTGAAATAATCTCTTTTGTCGTAAAGTTTCGTTCTTAGCCAGATAGATGCAATCAACAAAATCACAAAACGTAGAATTATTTAGTGAAAGCACATCATATAGTGGAACGTAAAAATAAAGGATCGGGCTAGCTTCTTTTCGTTTTTCTTCAGAAGCCCCTATATGATGTCGGACTCGTACGAATAAAAGGAACTCGTCGGCGAGAAAGGAAACACATCACAATAACTTGAACAAAAATGAATTGGTTTCAAATTTGTTTTGCATAAAGGTTGCAAATATGAATATCTTGGACGATTTCTTGTATTGATGGTAGCTGCAATGTATGGTCATAGCTTGCTCGAGACGGTTATATATTCATCCCGAATGGTCATCTCTACAACTCAATCTGCTTTAAAGTTTGAACATCAATAATAAAAAAAACAAATTCAAACATTGCTTACAAAAACCCTGTCTTTTTTCATCGTGATCAATTAATGAATGAACAAAAATCGACTGTTATTCGTGAATTGTTGTAATGCAAGACATGCATAGGATTTAACAAACCTTTTTAACTAACAACAAGTATCAGTCATCACTTCATCTATTTTAAACGTAGAAATAATATTACCATACGCAGATTTTTCCAGATTGTACGAAGTCTCTAATTTGCATTATACTGTCGTCAGAAATACTGGAGAGATTTTTATCATTGCTGATGTTCACCTTTACGCCATCAACCTAATAAATAAAACAAAACAAATATAGAATGTCAATAACATAATGTTAGACATCAAAATGGAATACGGAAATTAGTCAACAATCAATTACAAAATCTATTTCAAATCGCAATATAAAGATATCAGTCCAGATATTATTACAAAATAACCTTGTTGATTCTGTAGCAAACTGTTGACAAGTTTCATATTATCAATAATTAACACATATCACTAAGGGGAGTGGTGTGGGTCCATGAAACTAGTTTAACCCCGTCACTTTTTACTGAAATGCCTGTACCAAGCAAGGAAAGTGAATGGTCATGTATATGTGTATATGTGTTTGTGGTATCGGGTTTGCATCTGTTTCGGCACTAACGTGATTTATTAGATATATTTATCATTGAAATTTACAATTCCTAACTGACGTAATTATTATCAAAACTAAGGTTCTTCTCCCTCAGACATAGGTGACCTTAGACCTCAGACATAGGTGACCTTGGCCGATTTTGTCTATCCTGTTAAGGCCCTTTGGTTGTATTGCTCCCAAAGCTTTAAATTACAATGTGTTTGGCTTTCCAATCTTTCGATTTTGCCTGTACCTGATGAAGGTTATTCCTGAAAAGTGTCGTGCGCACTAAATTTGCTTCCTTTCATTTTAATATTTCATTAAGTTCTTGTTTTACCATTTTGTATTTTAAAATGGTTGCATTTGAAATTCAAGAAAACATATGAAAACGGAAAAATACTTTGCGTTTCCAATAATGTCCTTCTGTTTATATTAATTTATTACAGGAATAGAAAAGCACTTACATTGTTAGTTTCTTTCCGAAACACATTAATCTGTAATCTAATTTAGTGCGCATGACGCGTTTCTGGAATAACCTTCATCCGGTATGCTCATATGCATAAAGGATTGGAAAATCAAATAATTTAAATGTCTCTTGGAGCACGTAAACCAAATGCACTAAACAGGATGGACAAAATAGGTTATTGGTATATAATGCTTGGAGAAATTGGCCATAGTTTTAACAAAATAGGTTATTGGTATATAATGCTTGGAGAAATTGGCCATAGTTTTAACTAATTACATTATGGAGGAACTTTAAATATCAATCATAAATGCATCTAATAAACCATGTCAATGTCAAAACACTGAGTACTAAACGTAAACCATGTCAATGTCAAAACACTGAGTACTAGACGTAAACCATGTCAATGTCAAAACACTGAGTACTAGACGTAAACCATGTCAATGTCAAAACACTGAGTACTAGACGTAAACCATGTCAATGTCAAAACACTGAGTACTAGACGTAAACCATGTCAATGTCAAAATACTGAGTACTAGACGTAAACCATGTCAATGTCAAAACACTGAGTACTAGACGTAAACCATGTCAATGTCAAAACACTGAGTACTAGACGTAAACCATGACAATGTCAAAACACTGAGTACTAGACGTAAACCATGTCAATGTCAAAACACTGAGTACTAGACGTAAACCATGTCAATGTCAAAACACTGAGTACTAGACGTAAACCATGATAATGTCAAAACACTGAGTACTAGACGTAAACCATGACAATGTCAAAACACTGAGTACTAGACGTAAACCATGTCAATGTCAAAACACTGAGTACTAGACGTAATCCATGTCAATGTCAAAACACTGAGTACTAGACGTAAACCATGACAATGTCAAAACACTGAGTACTAGACGTAAACCATGTCAATGTCAAAACACTGAGTACTAGACGTAAACCATGTCAATGTCAAAACACTGAGTACTAGACGTAAACCATGACAATGTCAAAACACTGAGTACTAGACGTAAACCATGTCAATGTCAAAACACTGAGTACTAGACGTAAACCATGTCAATGTCAAAACACTGAGTACTAGACGTAAACCATGTCAATGTCAAAACACTGAGTACTAGACGTAAACCATGACAATGTCAAAACACTGAGTACTAGACGTAAACCATGTCAATGTCAAAACACTGAGTACTAGACGATACCCTTGTGGACTAATAATCCACCAGCAGAGGTATCCACCCTAGTGATAGTAATAAAAAAAAACCAAAGATATTTAATTTAGTGCACATGAAGCGTTTCTGGACCCCTCAGTCAATATGGGTGTATAATAAATAAACCTTGCTATGATTGTCCTTCTCCTTCTCCCAAGTCTACATTTTGCATTCTTAAGAAAATAAATACTTAGTAATTTTCAATCGAACAGTTGATTAATAAAGGAAACCATCGTCTGACCTGGGTTCTTCCCCGATTTTTGGTGCGGTCCATGTTGCTCATCTTCTTAGTTTTCTGTTTTGTGTTTGTTTTACTTTGTTTGTCTTCGTCCTGTGTCTTGTGTGCCTAATGTTGCCAGTGTCTTTGGATTGTCCATTCGTGGTTGCCCCTTCGGTTTTCTCTAACGTTTATTTCATTGATCAGCAATGTATTAAACAATTGAAGATCAGAATTCATCCCTAAACGTGGAAAATGAAGCTATAAGTGTTCTTAACTTTAAAAAGGTTATGCTTAAAGAATGACCAAATATGGACTCAATGTACGAATGTAACCGCATCAGTGTGGTGTAATTGTAATCTGTTTTAGCTTTAAGTGCTCGGTATAGCATAAATTTAAACCACAGCTTTGTCAAACCACAAAGTTTGTAAAATCAATGATGTTTGCTTCTCTGACAATCACACAGCAATGAGTGGATCAAAAACTCATTCAGTTAGTATTGGAAGTGGTTGAGAACTAAAGATTACATACAGTTTTGTCTCCATGTAAAATAACGGCGATAGTATATATATAAGTATTTCATACAATAAAATTGGCTAAAATATGCTAAAAATAGCAGATATCAGAACTTGTTTTAACAGTTAACAAATTAAATCTAATTTATTGATGTTAGTAATTTGTATAAATTTGATTTAATTTTATTAATTTTCCATACAAATATTTTCGTAAATTCCATAGTGTTGATGATGAATAATCGATAGTTTTGAAACACTGAAAATGTGATGACACAATAGTAATAAAAATAACTGATTGAAAGTGATTTAAACAAACATTTTATAAAATTGAATTTACGAAACTGACTTCATGCAAAATTGTTGGAAGTGAAATAGTCGGCGATGATATTGAAAAGGGTGTATTGATTATCGAATACATGTTGCTACGTACAACTAACTTCTGAAAATTGTTTTATTTGACATTTTATATAGAGTTATACAAAACAAGAAACGGCGAAATGTATATCAAAACTTTGACAGAAATGACATATTTATGAATAATTGATAGTTAAAAGGGTTTTATCGATTTGAAGACGTCTTCTTCTTATACATTTGTGTTTTATAATTGACATAATAGCTGGAATATTGTATTGGACGAATGTGAATGTCTAAGAGATCTTAACTTAATTTCCTTTATACAATCATAACATTACAGAGCTGTTGTCATTTCTTACTGGAGCATCAGCGATCTCTGTATGGTATTAGCACTGATTTTCTTCTCTTCGTTTTCAATGTGAGGAAAATATTGGATTTATAGTTTTCACAGGGGTAAGAACATAACAATTCAATTTATATATATATAAACGTCTGAAGAAGTAGCCAACGTATGAACCTACGAGATGTCGGATTGGAAACAAGTGTTAACGATACTGTGCAAACAAACAAAAATGATAAATAAACGTCTAAAATGTTAGCAACAACGATATCAAAAAAAGATGTCGTTGTGCTAACATTTTAGACGTTTATATATATATCTGCAGAACCCCATTGATAAGTTTCTTGACATTTCGCACTTTTATCTTTTACATGAATAACAACGATGAAACGTTTAGATATATATTTAGATGAATGTACTTTGTGCTTTTTTTTAAAGAATGGTATTTTTAACGGTATTTCATTTATTTCGTCATGGTAATTTTTCTTAGTTGAATGAACCGGATTACCCAGAAAATAACCACCGAGCTATCACAAATAATTGTCGAATTTTAAAACATAAAGTTGTGTCGAGTTCACCTCGCGATGTGTGTGTGAATGAAATTCAAAAGCTTTAGTAGTTTAGGGCGGCCCAGTCAATTATATAGGTTCTTGTACATTGTTTATAGATTATAAAGCATTTTGTAAGTAAAATTAAATCATCAATTTAGTGCAATTCATTGTTCTTTAGAAACATATTATCATTAATTGAGTAATATTTGTGCTGCCTCGATGTAGTAATGGTACATGCTCTCGCCTCGAGTGTAGTCGATTTGTGAGTTCGATCCCCAATCCCCGATCGCGTCAGACCAAGATTATAAAACTGGTTATTTGCCATTACTCCATTAAGCGTACTGCTTTAATTAGAAAGATCAAAGACTCGTTGGTTAGAAGTCGTGATTATATGTTCGAATCTAGCTACATACCTACCTGTGGACTGTTGTTTCACTGAGCTAACACTATACATATACAACATGATGTTCTAGTAGATTATCATCATCTCATCAAACATAATTTGTTTCGCGGCATGATATAATTAATATGCCTACTTGACCTTATACAACAATCACACACTCACTAAATTGTATTTCACGCACTCACTAAATTGTATTTCACGCACTCACTAAATTGTATTTCACGCACTCACTAAATTGTATTCCACGCACTCACTAAATTGTATTTCACGCACTCACTAAATTGTTTTTCACGCACTCATTAAATTGTATTTCACGCACTCACTAAATTGTATTTCACGCGCTCTCTAAATTGTGTTTCACGCACTCACTAGATTGTATTTCACGCACTCACTAAATTGTATTTCACGCACTCACTAAATTCTGTTTCACGCACTCACTAAATTGTATTTCACGCACTCACTAAGCTTTATTTCACGCACTCACTAAATGGTGTTTCACGCACTCACTAAATTGTATTTCACGCACTCACTAAATTGTATTTCACGTACTCACTAAATTGTATTTCACGTACTCACTAAATTGTGTATTTTAGTATTCTAATGTTGATTAATGTCAGATTGATTGATTTTGATTTTGTGATGGCGACTTTGATAAAAGAAATAGGACCTTATGTCAGATGTATAAATCTTACCATTAGAGATTAAGCCAAAATGGTTCATGTTGGTTGCCATGTTATCGTAGTTGGGTTTGAATCTACTGATTCAATTAATTCTTATCATTACTAAATATGTGAGATCGATTCCCGTCCATGTATTCCATACATCTCTATGTACTAATGTTTGTCAGTGTTTTTCTTCTGATATTCCGTGTTTCTCCGTCGATCAAACTAACCTCCACGATATAGCTGAAATATTGTTGAACATAGTGTTACACCCCATAACCAAGTTCACTATGTAAAGCATATCGCTTTTAATACAAAACATAGGATTCTACACATAAGAAAAATATAAACTATTTAAGCTGGCGTTTAATGTCTATGTAAATTATAATGTCTACTTTCTCAAATGCCTAGCACAGAAGAGAGTGTATTTCCGCTTTGTGTTCCAGAAAAAAAAGGGGGGGGGGGGCGACACCGTATCATTTTTTGCATCTTTGTTTATTTTGTAGATAAACTGTCAGGATGACATTATATTACTATGGCAACGACTAACTGTAGCTACATTAACCGCAGTAATACTTACCAAGAGTTGGTATGTGTTGCATCTGAATACTGCTGTACTTCTTCCCAGTCTAACACTTGCTCTTCTGTAGTATGTTCAGCAGCAAGCTCTAATAGCAGCAGTTCTACAATATCACCAACACTGTAAGTATACATTATATACTAGGTACTAGCATTCTTATTAAGGAATATTAGAAATGTTTGAACAGGTTATACGATATAACCTGGTTTGGGGCAGTTTACGCTAAAATAAACCGCGAAGCGGTTAATGGAAAACGTTAGCTGTTCCAAATCAGGTTATGTAAGTACAGTATTCAAAAATTTCAAATATTCCTTATAATTTTATTTTTACAGCAAAATTAAATGATTCCTAGATTTTAATTACGATTATTTCATGTGACTATTTGAATTTGTCGTTAGCAAAAGAATACGTTGGTGACGTCACAATACCAACCCAGGTTATCGAGTATAACCAAATTTTTCTCCAGGCGGATCAACCAATCAGATTGCAGTATTCAAATCAAATTAAATTATTAATAAATGTGTATTAAAAATACTAACACTCGACCACGTGGATAGTACAGTAGCCTGTGTTTCTGATATTATTTTGCATTAACTGTTATTAACTTATAGTATATATTTTTCATATCCTCTATTTTTAACTGATTACAAGAAAATTTTAAAAATAGCCGGCGGAGTGAAACAGTTGACTGTTCCCCTACTTCCGGATCCGAACTGTTCCATGCCCGAGAACGATGCGCAGTGCGTCATTCCTGTCAAATGCTGTATTTCTTTCAAAACAATGTTGTGCTCCAATTTTTTTAATGGTATGGTATGCTGACATTATCATCTGCGGTGGATTTGTGGTTATGTGCATGTATATAAGATAATAAAACAGTTATTTCATGCCTGTTCAGGGAACAGTCAAAACTATTGTCCCTTCGGCCTCAGGCAACAGTTCTCAAGTTATCTCCAGCACCTCGGGTCAATAGTTTTGACTGTTCCCTGAACAGGCATGAAATAACTGTATAATGTGTTTGCACTATTGCTGCTTCTATATCTGGCTTGTCCATTTACATCGAGTAAAAAAAGCAAAGACATACATATATGGAGATAGTGTTTAGGTTTGTGAAATATTGTGCATGACGAAACTCAAACACTAAACCCTTTGATACAATATACTACATGTATTGCATCAAAAGCCATGAATTTGCCGCGATATATGGTTTAGTATAAAATATCCGTCTTTCCAGTATAAAGGTACTCATTTTTAATCAATTGTGGCGATACAAAGCATTTTATAATAACCGTAAACAATGAAATTAAAAAGTATTGATATTACTGTATAATTGATTGTAGAACTAATAACATAATCATCGTGTCTTTTATAGAGATCGTTCACCTGTTTTGAATGTTGTTTTCGTCTAGATAATCACACAGGAATTGATTCTAATTACATTGTATTACCACTGTAAACAAAAGCAAAGTACCATAAACCACTTAATTTTTAAATGCTTTAATTGTACGTAACCTCGATGGAGCACGTGTGCATAGAAATATGAGCTACTTTTTTCATTATCCAATCGTTTTAACTGATTTGTTTGTAAACTTGTTCTAGTCATGAATTTATCCGAAAATACTGCTCACAATGTGCATCGTTTTACAGTATCACGACGGGTGTCGCTAGTGCAGCAGGAACTACGAACTCTTCCGGAACAAATGAGTTCACTCCTACTTTTTATGAGGCTCGTGTTGATCAATCTTTAGTTTTTTTTGTGTTGTGTTTTGTAGATCATTGTTTATCTGTTTATGAAATGAAATTTAAACAGAGATGGTCAACAATTCCACCAATATCAACAAAACGTGCAATCACCTCTCACCTTAACTCACTGAAGACAAAAAGAAGAAGACATTTGACGTTGGAAATGCATGTTCTTTTTCTTTTGACCATTGATCTGTCTGTCCTTTGATTGACGGTTTCTGACTACCTTTTGACCATTGATCTGTCTGTCTTTCTTTGACGGATTCTGACTACCTTTTGACCATTGATCTGTCTGTCTTTCTTTGACGGATTCTGACTACCTTTTGACCATTGATCTGTCTATCTTTCTTTGACGGATTCTGACTACCTTTTGACCATTGATCTGTCTGTCTTTCTTTGACGGTTTCTGACTACCTTTTGACCATTGATCTGTCTGTCTTTCTTTGACGGATTCTGACTACCTTTTGACCATTGATCTGTCTGTCTTTCTTTGACGGATTCTGACTACCTTTTGACCATTGATCTGTCTGTCTTTCGTTGGCGGATTCTGACTACCTTTTGACCATTGATCTGTCTGTCTTTCTTTGGCGGATTCTGACTACCTTTTGACCATTGATCTGTCTGTCTTTCTTTGACGGATTCTGACTACCTTTTGACCATTGATCTGTCTGTCTTTCTTTGACGGATTCTGAATACCTTTTGACCATTGATCTGTTTGTCTTTCTTTGACGGATTCTGACTACCTTTTGACCATTGATCTGTCTATCTTTCTTTGACGGTTTCTGACGACTTCAAACTTGTCTTACAGTGATAGCGCTATTTTTTCTTTCACTACTTTCTTTGCACAACAAACTGTACACTTATTGCTTTCTAGAGCCTTTACATTGAGAAATGGTCATTTATCACTGAACTTAAGCGACAGAAATACTGAGGAATTTTAAGCTGTTAATTTGTGTTTTTCTTTAGTATGACTTTGTGAGTGCTTTGTTTTCATTGGTGTTTTCGTGTCAATTTACAGTATTTTGATGCAATTTTATAGTGGCTAACGGCAGGTTTGTGTTTTTTCTCCATATAATCCAGCTCCCTCCACCATTGAAACCGGCCTCCACAATACAATTGAAGTAATAATTGAAATTGACGTTAAACATCTATAAATCTATAGAAAAAAAATGATAATAAAAAATAAAATAAAGAAAAACATTTGTAGACTCCATGAAATCCAAATCCAATTTATGACTAGGTCGTGTCGTGCAATTTCATTTCTTCTGAAGCACAACAAGCTAGTTTTCATAAAAACATGCTGAAATAATTACAAGCCCATTATGCTTGCATCATGCAAAGGAAAAAAAAGTTCATATTTGGTGAGCATCGGAATATTACACCCATTATTAATGTTCAAACGAATTAGCGCATAGAGATCGTGTACCTACAAAGTGATTGATGAGCTCAAACCAATTAGTTGTAACATGGCTAATTACGACGCTATAAGATTTCCCAGTAACGATTTTATATTACAGTAAAAAATTTATCATATATATTGGTTATTTCAATACAATATATCCCTTATAAGACGAGTTTTACAAATTTGGAGCTATCAGCCATTGTAGGGGTCCTCGTCGTCGTGATCGTATGGTACTCAAACAACACTGGCTGCCCAATAGACATCTGTCAACAAGAACAGTTAGAAACCGTCTGAAATCAGCGGGACTTAAGTCAAGGAGTCATTAAACGTCCACTGTTGGCAGACCAACATCGACGAACACGTTTGGTATGGTATTTAGCACGACGTGGTTGGAATGGTTGGAGTTTAAGGACATGTCGCAAGATCCATTGGTCAGACGAGAGCCGGTTTCTGCTTCATGTAACCGACGGCCGGATAAGGGTTTGGAGATACAAAAATACAGCCTATACCCCAAGGAACATCCAGCCAACTGTCCCTAACGGTGGAGGCTCAGTAATGGTTTGAGGGTGTATCTCTCATGACTGCAAGCTGGATTTAGTCACCATACAAGGCAACCTAACTGGTGATCAGTACATCAGAGACGTCTTGCAACCAGTTGTTGTCCCCCATTTCGACAACCACCCACTAGCTACAAGGCCTGTGTATATGGATGACAACACCAGGCCTCGTCGTTCAACAGCAGTAACCGCCTACCTCCAAAGCGAAGCCGTGACTTCTGTTCCTTGGCCAGCCATGAGCCCGGATTAGAATCCCATAGAGCATATTTGGGACATGTTAGGCCGTCGTATACAGGCTCGGGAACCTCCTGTGCAAAACATTCGTCAGTTGGAAGCAGCATTGCATCGGAAATTACAGGACATCCGACGTCTAACTGGAGGGATGAGACGCAGGGTTGAGGCCGTCATCCAAGCACGTGGGGGTTACACCCGGTACTGAACTTTGAACAATAGATGTCAAGTGATTCATAAGTGACATTTTGAAAGTGAAATGACGATCTTATCGTGCTTTTTGAACTGCGAAGGTCAATACTTAAAATGGACATGTTTTACTGCAAAAATTGGCATTGTGATATTGTGATTAAATATTCATTAAATTAACATTTTTCATGATTTTTTTGTGGTTTCTTACAGTCAATGTAATGTCCTAACAGGTCACCATTGCGTTCTTGAGATTATCTGGTCAGTAATCTCGTGATACTTGTCGTATCATTTGTCATTTCCAAAAAAACATGGGGGTGCTAAACTTTTTTCTTTGTGTATATATAAAAAAATTTACTCTGAATATGTTTTAAAACGATTCACAGATATGATAAAGTGATATATCGACTATCCGAGTTTGTCTTCGTGTATTATGAAATTTGTAAAAATATGTCCCGTGCTAAAGTGTATTCTGTTATTTTATACAGTTGTGGACAGTTCGTAATAGAGCGTTCACTATTTACACTCCTTAATCTTTCAACTTTTAGATGTTATTTTCTGTAGCATCTATACAGTCTACACATTTAGTCAGCCCACTTCAAACTACATTCAGCTGTCTATTTTTCTTACTATATACCTGATAGGAACAAAGTGTATTTTTTGTCTATTTGTAACCTCGTAAAGTGATGTCGGTCGATCACAATGATGACGGTATTTGTAAGATTGCTTCACCCATATCTTGCTTTCGTCTTGATAATCCTGCATCTGGGAAATGGAAAGCTATACCCCAAATATAATCAAAACGATAAAGATGCATATATATATATGTTACATTTATCGACATAAGTGAAGAGAACGGTACTCATTGTAGAGTTATACGTATTATTGGAGACTACTGTGGCTGTCAAAACCTTATATAATTATCATATATTGTTTTGTGCGTTTCAATTCATCAATTTCATGAAGACATGTAATTCGACAAAATACACAACATGAACGCCACGAAAAACTCGGGGCGAACTCGGGTGTTCGAAATGGTGGGAACTTCCTGACCCACTAATGACACCCTCTGTGATACTCTTGAAAGTGGGACATGATTTGGACTATGCCAAATAGAATATTTCAATGACCATCTGTTAGACAGATATTGCACTACCAATAAAATAAATTTACAAAATCATGAGTACTACCGTAAGACGTTCTAAGTATACGATTTCGACTTTACCACCAGGCAACTTTTGTTCAGTAGATTCCTTGTTAGCAGCAATTCTCTATGAGGAAAATCCTGATAAGAAGCACTTGAAGCTCTTGAATATTGCATAGACTGAGATACTTCATATGCAGGTGCGACTAGAATATTGCTACATGATTGAAAAATTCACCATGAGAAACAAAAATCATTCGTTTGTCGTCAAGTTTTGTTCTTGGTGGACCCTCACTGTCGATTTCTAGATGTAGGTCAATGTATAAGACAGATATAGCTGTATCAGTAGTATTCTTTATTTCGAATGCAATGGTGTTGATGTAATAGTCAGCAAACTTTGAATTGTTTATTGAAATGACAGCTTATATATAATATAGGGGATCGTGAAATTAAAAGACCGGGTTGGTTTTTTCACGTCCTCCTTGAGAAGCCCATGCATGAAGTTTGCTTGAGCGAACAAATCTTCGAGAAGAGGAAGAAAATTCGTACCCATGGGAGTGCCGAATGTCTATTAAAAATCTCGTCCACCAAATATAACAAATGTATTGTCATATACTCGAGCACATTAATAATATTAGCTTCAGAGATTTATTTTCTTAGGATAGGGGTGGTGTTTGTTGTTGTTGGTTTTTTTTTTTTTTTTAAATAATAAGACTCCTTCTTTCCTTGTTATTTTTATCAGTGTCACAATCTTGTTCGTAACGATTATATTTTATATGCTTATAACACCTAACTTAGAAATCGTACTGTAACATTCTAATAAAAAAAACCTTTCCTTTCATGCATTGTCTGAGATCGTACTTTTGACGTAATTCAAACCTTGACATTAACGCGATTTGGTATTGGAAAATGAAGTTTAAATGGGAGCGAACGTAATTTGCCATAATATGAACTGACAGTCATTGACGGTTATTGACGTTGATAAAGTTAAAATCCTATAGAAAATCATACAGCATATTGTCATAGACATGAATTGAATGATAATCTATTCAAGACGTAAAAAATAATTACAAAAAAATACAATTTTCACAAATGAAACTCAATATAATCACATTGTATACTGTATTAATATGGATTTAGAAATTGACATGACTTAGTTTTTCCAATAGTGATTTCGTAAGAAATACAATAGTCTGTAATTTAATGCATGATATTTCGAATATAAGGAAGAAGAATATAAGTAGTACAGCTAAAGTATATTGACTGCAAGTTTCTAGTACACCATCGATTTTCTTAAAATGTTGAAATAAAGACAAAGAGTATTCATGTACTTATAGTTTTAGGTACATTTTATACTTTACAAATCAAATAGTATATGTGAATATTGTTAATTTTGTGTGAAAATATCGTTTTCACGATATGCTGTTTATTGATATTTACAAAAATAAATTCAGGTGCAAAATACGACGAGCACAAGCTTGTACAACTGGCCCAGCTTGTAAAGGAATTAAATTTAGAGATATTAGACGAGAATGATTACCATGTTATATCGATCTCCCTTTTTGTTGGGGGCCGTCGTGGCCGTGATCGTATGTTAGTTGAATTTAAGCTACCTATGCAATCAGTGCCAATCACCACTGATGTTGTGAGTTCGAATCGCGCTCAGGCGATGTGCACTCAATACAACATTATGTGATAAAGTTTGTGAGTGACCTGTGGCAGGTCGATGGTTGTTTCCGAGTACACCGGTTTCCTCAAACCAATAAAACTGACAGCTACGTTGTAACTGAAATATTGTTGAAAATGGCTTTAAACATCATAACCTCATAACCCTATAACCTCTTCCCATATAGATCTTTGTTTTTATTTTACAAGGAACATGAATATTGTCAATTACACTCTGTTTATAATCAATATCTTTCGAGGAAGAAATGTATCTACTGTTATAAATATTAATGAAATAAATGGTAGTTGGATTTATAACTACCTAATTAAGCAATCAGTGCGTATCACCACTAACGTTGTGAGATCGAATCCCACCCAGGCGAGGTGTACTCGATACAACATTATGTGATAAAGTTTGTCAGTGACGTACGAGAGGTCGGTGGTTTTCTCCGTGTACTCGGGTTTCCTCCACCAATAAAATGACCGTCACGATATAACTGAAATATTGTTGAAAGTGGCGTTAAGCACCATAATACGGATAGGGATTAATATTAGTTCTTGTAACTTGTTTCCCAATCCTATTAATTACTTCTTATTATGTAATGTATATAGCTGAATATTGTAATGTTATATTGAATTAATTAATAAAATATGTTTAAACTAAGCACCATAAAACTAACCAACCCTTTTTGTTGAATTCCCTGACAACCAATCTGACTTAGAAAACATTAAAACTATTATGACTATTCTACAACACATAGAACAATTTCAATCTACCAGTATAAATACTGAGAAATGACCATATATCAAAGGTACAGCGTGGTTTTTTATTGTTGTAACTTTTTTCATCTTGTCTCTTATTCCTTCCAAAGTTTTCATTTTTGCCGGTTTGACAACTACTGTTCAAAGAGCCCGAATGTGTTTAAAGATCACACGACAATGTATACCGTTTATTCTATCACGTTAGGGGAGAGTTCACACATTGCGAAACGACGTATCACGTTAGGGGAGAGTTCACACATTGCGAAACGACGTATCACGTTAGGGGAGAGTTCATACATTGCGAAACGACGTATTACATTGTGCAGAAGTCATAAACATTGTATTGTATGATTGGGTTCAATAGTTTGGTCAATAATATTCTGATTGATTTTGATTTTTGGTGTTCCCCTTTCAACAATATTTCAGCTATATCATGGCGACCAGTTTTAGTGGTGGAAGAAGCCGGAGTACCCGGAGAGAACCACCGACCATGGGCAAGCAACTGATACACTTTATCACTTGCAGCTGCGAGTCGAGTGCACTCTTTTTTGTACTTTACAAAGCTGGGCGCGAACTCGCGTCGTATTAGTGATAGGCTTGTATGCGTTGTTAGGTAATACTATTCTGAATAAGGTACTCGTAGTACTTTCATTACAATATGGTAAACATTACTACAATAAGGTAAACATTACTACAATAAGAGTTTGAAGATACGAAAGGGGTAATCAGAATCCGTAAATCGAAGGACAGATAACACAATGGTCAAAGTAAAAAAAGGGAAAAAGGACAAACAATGATCTACAAAACATACACATAAAACTAAAGATCGAGTAACACGAACCCCACTAAGAACCGGGGATGAACTCAGGTGCTCCGGAAGGAAAAGCAGTTCTTGTTCCACTAGTGACACCCGTTATTACAAGTTATTACATATCAACTATATTAAATGATCTAATTTATTAATTCAGATTTTGGAGTATACTTGGTGGACTCTTTGGAGCTGGAGTTATACTCATCTTCCTCATGTATATTATATGCAAATTTAGAACACCAAATAGCTGTCGTAAGTAAAGACAGGGATATATATAAATAGTAAATGTCAGGAACACATATTTACCTATTTGTAAGCTTATCCTCGTCAAGAATATAACTAAAACACTGCTCAATCAATCAATAAAAGATTTATCGGATTTGCTCCTAACGTCTTTGGTCCCATTTGTTTGGTTTAAATAGAATGAAGATGGTCAAACCAGTATACAGGCGAACCACTAGTATAAAATGATATTCAATCACAACTATGGCCAGTTATGACAGGGAGCAAGTCGATCTTTATTTCTTTCTTTCCTGTTATTGGTGTTTTTTTTTTAATTTGCTCCGTTCATTGATGTACCTTAGTAATTATTGATTATATAGTAAAGAGATGACGTCACTTATAATTTGTATTGTATTCCGTTCATAATTTGCATTGATTATTAATTTCCTTCATTATATTTTATTGCAAAATATGATTATATTCATTGATTTTACCACTTTAGTATCTGACCAGCAACAAAGTGAAGCTGAAATGTTTGAAGAAGAATGCCATGAAATAAACACAGTTTCCCATCAGCCAACTCGTCACCATTCAAGATTTTATTTCCGGCGAGAAAGTTTTTGGAAGATAACACGTCGGAAGTCGTCAAATTCTCGAACTGTCTGCACGAGATGTGAGAAAAAACAGGATAAAAACAATGAGACACATAGAGATGATATGGAAATGAAAAATAATATTACTATTATAAAAAATGTTGCTCAGCAAAAGAATACAAAAAATATAAATATATCTCCTCTTCCTGATGTTGGTTGAAGCGATATTTTCTGGAATGTTCTTATTAATGTCTCACTTTGTATTTTAAACTTATCAAATATATGTTATTTTCTATGACACCTGTTATTACTTCTAGTACAACGAGTTGTGTAAACTAGAATAAAAAGTTTATTTAAAAAGAGTTTGAAGATACAAAAGGGGTCATTGGAATCCGTATATCGAAGAAGAACAGATAACACAATGGCCAAAAGAAAAAGTATAAAAGGACAAACAATGATCTACAAAACATACACATAGAACTAAAGATCGAGTAACACAACCCACTTAAAACTGGGAATGAACTCATGTGCTCCGGAAGGGTAGGCAGTTCCTGCTCCACTAGTGGCACCCGTCGTGTCAATCTAGTTAACACTTATTATAACATTTCACTTAAAAAAAACATGAGTTGTATTGAATACTGTATAAACATTTGATGTATGAGAATATTGTTAGGATTAGGGCTATGATGCTTAACGCCACTTTCAACAATAATTTAGTTATATCGTGGCGGTCAGTTTTATTGGTGGAGGAAACCGGAGTACCAGGAGAAAACCACCGACCTGCCGCAAGTCACTGACAAACTTTATCACATAATGTTGTATTGAGTACACCTCGCTTGAGCGGGATTCGAACTCACAATGTTAGTGGTGATAGACACTGATTGTAACTACCATACGACCACGACGGACCCTTGTATGAGAATACTCATGCCTTTTCATAATTAAATTAACTTTCATTCAACAAGTTATTTCAGGTTGATTTTCTGTTGTCATCTGGAATTTTTTAACACGGGTCTTCACTTTTGACATAGTACTCAAGCAAAATTATCAGAAACATAAACTCAAGTCATTATTTTAGAATTTCTAACGTCGCCTTCATCAATAGTACTAAAAACGCAGATATCAAATTTAGTGTGCACGACGCCTTTTTGAAATAACCTTCATTATGTACGCTCAAAGCCAAATGATTTGAAAGCAAAATAATTAAAAATTATGTTGGAACAAGAATTCCAAAGGGCCTAAACATGATATCCAAAGGGCCTAAACATGATAGCCAAAGGGCCTAAGCATGATAGCCAAAGGGCCTAAACATGATACCCAAAGGGCCTAAACATGATAGCCAAAGGGCCTAAACATGATATCCAAAGGGCCTAAACATGATAGCCAAAGGGCCTAAGCATGATATCCAAAGGGCCTAAACATGATATCCAAAGGGCCTAAACATGATAGCCAAAGGGCCTAAGCATGATAGCCAAAGGGCCTAAACATGTCACTATGTACGACCATTATATCTGTACTCATCAGACCTGAGTGAGGTCAATGTTTTGGTACTAGTCACTATGTACGACCATTATATTTGTACTCATCAGACCTGAGTGAGGTCAATGTTTTGATACTAGTCACTATGTACGACCATTATATTTGTACTCATCAGACCTGAGTGAGGTCAATGTTTTGATACTAGTCACTATGTACGACCATTATATTTGTACTCATCAGACCTGAGTGAGGTCAATGTTTTGATACTAGTCACTATGTACGACCATTATATTTGTACTCATCAGACCTGAGTGAGGTCAATGTTTTGGTACTAGTCACTATGTACGACCATTATATCTGTACTCATCAGACCTGAGTGAGGTCAATGTTTTGGTACTAGTCACTATGTACGACCATTATATTTGTACTCATCAGACCTGAGTGAGGTCAATGTTTTGGTATTAGTCACTATGTACGACCATTATATCTGTACTCATCAGACCTGAGTGAGGTCAATGTTTTGATACTAGTCACTATGTACGACCATTATATTTGTACTCATCAGAACTGAGTGAGGTCAATGTTTTTGGTACTAGTCACTATGTACGACCATTATATTTGTACTCATCAGACCTGAGTGAGGTCAATGTTTTGATACTAGTCACTATGTACGACCATTATATTTGTACTCATCAGACCTGAGTGAGGTCAATGTTTTGATACTAGTCACTATGTACGACCATTATATTTGTACTCATCAGACCTGAGTGAGGTCAATGTATTGGTACTAGTCACTATGTACGACCATTATATCTGTACTCATCAGAACTGAGTGAGGTCAATGTTTTGATACTAGTCACTATGTACGACCATTATATTTGTACTCATCAGACCTGAGTGAGGTCAATGTTTTGATACTAGTCACTATGTACGACCATTATATTTGTACTCATCAGACCTGAGTGAGGTCAATGTTTTTGATACTAGTCACTATGTACGACCATTATATTTGTACTCATCAGACCTGAGTGAGGTCAATGTTTTGATACTAGTCACTATGTACGACCATTATATTTGTACTCATCAGACCTGAGTGAGGTCAATGTTTTGATACTAGTCACTATGTACGACCATTATATCTGTACTCATCAGACCTGAGTGAGGTCAATGTTTTGATACTAGTCACTATGTACGACCATTATATTTGTACTCATCAGACCTGAGTGAGGTCAATGTTTTGATACTAGTCACTATGTACGACCATTATATTTGTACTCATCAGACCTGAGTGAGGTCAATGTTTTGGTACTAGTCACTATGTACGACCATTATATTTGTACTCATCAGACCTGAGTGAGGTCAATGTTTTGATACTAGTCACTATGTACGACCATTATATCTGTACTCATCAGACCTGAGTGAGGTCAATGTTTTGGTACTAGTCACTATGTACGACCAATATATTTGTACTCATCAGACCTGAGTGAGGTCAATGTTTTGGTACTAGTCACTATGTACGACCATTATATTTGTACTCATCAGACCTGAGTGAGGTCAATGTTTTGATACTAGTCACTATGTACGACCATTATATTTGTACTCATCAGACCTGAGTGAGGTCAATGTTTTTGGTACTAGTCACTATGTACGACCATTATATTTGTACTCATCAGACCTGAGTGAGGTCAATGTTTTTGGTACTAGTCACTATGTACGACCATTATATTTGTGCTCATCAGAACTGAGTGAGGTCAATGTTTTGATACTAATCACTATGTACGACCATTATATTTGTACTCATCAGAACTGAGTGAGGTCAATGTTTTGATACTAGTCACTATGTACGACCATTATATTTGTACTCATCAGAACTGAGTGAGGTCAATGTTTTGGTATTAGTCACTATGTACGACCATTATATCTGTACTCATCAGACCTGAGTGAGGTCAATGTTTTGGTACTAGTCACTATGTACGACCATTATATTTGTACTCATCAGAACTGAGTGAGGTCAATGTTCTGATACTAGTCACTATGTACGACCATTATATCTGTACTCATCAGACCTGAGTGAGGTCAATGTTTTTGGTACTAGTAAAAATAAAAATATATTATACTATGTTAAAATCTTAACAAGTAAAAAACGTAAGTCATGTATATACAAAAATATACAGGATTAAAAAAAAAGTGTAATAACGAAGTCTTTTTAAACCCCGGTTTATATATCTGGGTCTCCATTAAAGAGTAATATGAACCCATGTGTAACCGATTTGCTCATCAACAGCAATCCTCTGTACAGTAAATCATAACTGGATGCACATTCCCAGCAATATCGTATCAATTGAGATGCATAATCTCCGTATGCAGGTGCTGCTGGAATATGGCCACACATGAATAGGAAATTAACAATTGTAAGGTCATCACGTTTAACGAACAATTTGGACCTCAATCGTTGGACATTGAGTATCTGTGGTATCCTTAATATCAAGTTCATTATGACAGACAAGATCCAGAGGATCACCAAACAGCGCATAACTTAAAGTCAGATCATCATATATATGTATATATATTAAATTGAATATCAAAACAGATATAGACCTGAGTGAGGTCAATGTTTTGATACTAGTCACTATGTACGACCATTATATTTGTACTCATCAGACCTGAGTGAGGTCAATGTTTTGATACTAGTCACTATGTACGACCATTATATTTGTAATCATCAGACCTGAGTGAGGTCAATGTTCTGATACTAGTCACTATGTACGACCATTATATTTGTAATCATCAGACCTGAGTGAGGTCAATGTTCTGATACTAGTCACTATGTACGACCATTATATTTGTACTCATCAGACCTGAGTGAGGTCAATGTTTTGATACTAGTCACTATGTACGACCATTATATTTGTAATCATCAGACCTGAGTGAGGTCAATGTTCTGATACTAGTCACTATGTACGACCATTATATCTGTACTCATCAGACCTGAGTGAGGTCAATGTTTTGATACTAGTCACTATGTACGACCATTATATTTGTAATCATCAGACCTGAGTGAGGTCAATGTTCTGATACTAGTCACTATGTACGACCATTATATCTGTACTCATCAGACCTGAGTGAGGTCAATGTTTTGATACTAGTCACTATGTACGACCATTATATCTGTACTCATCAGACCTGAGTGAGGTCAATGTTCTAATACTAGTCACTATGTACGACCATTATATATGTACTCATCAGACCTGAGTAAGGTCAATGTTTTGATACTAGTCACTATGTACGACCATTATATCTGTACTCATCAGACCTGAGTGAGGTCAATGTTTTGATACTAGTCACTATGTACGACCATTATATTTGTACTCATCAGACCTGAGTGAGGTCAATGTTTTTGGTACTAGTCACTATGTACGACCATTATATCTGTACTCATCAGACCTGAGTGAGGTCAATGTTTTTGGTACTAGTCACTATGTACGACCATTATATTTGTACTCATCAGACCTGAGTGAGGTCAGTGTTTTGATACTAGTCACTATGTACGACCATTATATTTGTACTCATCAGACCTGAGTGAAGTCAATGTTCTGATACTAGTCACTATGTGCGACCATTATATCTGTACTCATCAGACCTGAGTGAGGTCGATGTTTTTGGTACTAGTCACTATGTACGACCATTATATCTGTACTCATCAGACCTGAGTGAGGTCAATGTTCTGATACTAGTCACTATGTACGACCATTATATCTGTACTCATCAGACCTGAGTGAGGTCAATGTTTTGGTACTAGTCACTATGTACGACCATTATATCTGTACTCATCAGACCTGAGTGAGGTCAATGTTTTTGGTACTAGTCACTATGTACGACCATTATATTTGTACTCATCAGAACTGAGTGAGGTCAATGTTTTTGGTACTAGTCACTATGTACGACCATTATATCTGTACTCATCAGACCTGAGTGAGGTCAATGTTCTGATACTAGTCACTATGTACGACCATTATATCTGTACTCATCAGAACTGAGTGAGGTCAATGTTTTGATACTAGTCACTATGTACGACCATTATATCTGTACTCATCAGAACTGAGTGAGGTCAATGTTTTGATACTAGTCACTATGTACGACCATTATATCTGTACTCATCAGACCTGAGTGAGGTCAATGTTTTGATACTAGTCACTATGTACGACCATTATATTTGTACTCATCAGACCTGAGTGAGGTCAATGTTTTTGGTACTAGTCACTATGTACGACCATTATATTTGTACTCATCAGAACTGAGTGAGGTCAATGTTTTTGGTACTAGTCACTATGTACGACCATTATATCTGTACTCATCAGACCTGAGTGAGGTCAATGTTCTGATACTAGTCACTATGTACGACCATTATATCTGTACTCATCAGAACTGAGTGAGGTCAATGTTTTGATACTAGTCAATATGTACGACCATTATATCTGTACTCATCAGACCTGAGTGAGGTCAATGTTTTGATACTAGTCACTATGTACGACCATTATATCTGTACTCATCAGAACTGAGTGAGGTCAATGTTTTGATACTAGTCACTATGTACGACCATTATATTTGTACTCATCAGACCTGAGTGAGGTCAATGTTTTTAGTACTAGTCACTATGTACGACCATTATATTTGTACTCATCAGACCTGAGTGAGGTCAATGTTTTGGTACTAGTCACTATGTACGACCATTATATGTGTACTCATCAGAACTGAGTGAGGTCAATGTTTTGGTACTAGTCACTATGTACGACCATTATATTTGTACTCATCAGACCTGAGTGAGGTCAATGTTTTGATACTAGTCACTATGTACGACCATTATATCTGTGCTCATCAGACCTGAGTGAGGTCAATGTTTTGATACTAGTCACTATGTACGACCATTATATATGTACTCATCAGACCTGAGTGAGGTCAATGTTTTGATACTAGTCACTATGTACGACCATTATATTTGTACTCATCAGAACTGAGTGAGGTCAATGTTTTGATACTAGTCACTATGTACGACCATTATATTTGTACTCATCAGAACTGAGTGAGGTCAATGTTTTTGGTACTAGTCACTATGTACGACCATTATATTTGTACTCATCAGACCTGAGTGAGGTCAATGTTTTTGGTACTAGTCACTATGTACGACCATTATATTTGTACTCATCAGACCTGAGTTAGTCAATGTTTTGATACTAGTCACTATGTACGACCATTATATCTGTACTCATCAGACCTGAGTTAGTCAATGTTTTTGGTACTAGTCACTATGTACGACCATTATATCTGTACTCATCAGACCTGAGTGAGGTCAATGTTTTGATACTAGTCACTATGTACGACCATTATATTTGTGCTCATCAGACCTGAGTGAGGTCAATGTTTTGATACTAGTCACTATGTACGACCATTATATCTGTACTCATCAGACCTGAGTGAGGTCAATGTTTTTGGTACTAGTCACTATGTACGACCATTATATTTGTACTCATCAGACCTGAGTTAGTCAATGTTTTGATACTAGTCACTATGTACGACCATTATATCTGTACTCATCAGACCTGAGTGAGGTCAATGTTTTGATACTAGTCACTATGTACGACCATTATATCTGTACTCATCAGACCTGAGTGAGGTCAATGTTTTGGTATTAGTCACTATGTACGACCATTATATCTGTACTCATCAGACCTGAGTGAGGTCAATGTTTTGATACTAGTCACTATGTACGACCATTATATTTGTACTCATCAGAACTGAGTGAGGTCAATGTTTTTGGTACTAGTCACTATGTACGACCATTATATTTGTACTCATCAGACCTGAGTGAGGTCAATGTTTTGGTATTAGTCACTATGTACGACCATTATATCTGTACTCATCAGACCTGAGTGAGGTCAATGTTTTGATACTAGTCACTATGTACGACCATTATATTTGTACTCATCAGAACTGAGTGAGGTCAATGTTTTTGGTACTAGTCACTATGTACGACCATTATATTTGTACTCATCAGACCTGAGTGAGGTCAATGTTTTGGTATTAGTCACTATGTACGACCATTATATCTGTACTCATCAGACCTGAGTGAGGTCAATGTTTTGATACTAGTCACTATGTACGACCATTATATTTGTACTCATCAGAACTGAGTGAGGTCAATGTTTTTGGTACTAGTCACTATGTACGACCATTATATTTGTACTCATCAGACCGGAGTGAGGTCAATGTTTTGATACTAGTCACTATGTACGACCATTATATTTGTACTCATCAGACCTGAGTGAGGTCAATGTTTTGATACTAGTCACTATGTACGACCATTATATTTGTACTCATCAGACCTGAGTGAGGTCAATGTTTTGGTACTAGTCACTATGTACGACCATTATATCTGTACTCATCAGAACTGAGTGAGGTCAATGTTTTGATACTAGTCACTATGTACGACCATTATATTTGTACTCATCAGACCTGAGTGAGGTCAATGTTTTGATACTAGTCACTATGTACGACCATTATATTTGTACTCATCAGACCTGAGTGAGGTCAATGTTTTTGATACTAGTCACTATGTACGACCATTATATTTGTACTCATCAGACCTGAGTGAGGTCAATGTTTTGATACTAGTCACTATGTACGACCATTATATTTGTACTCATCAGACCTGAGTGAGGTCAATGTTTTTGGTACTAGTCACTATGTACGACCATTATATCTGTACTCATCAGAACTGAGTGAGGTCAATGTTTTTGGTACTAGTCACTATGTACGACCATTATATTTGTGCTCATCAGAACTGAGTGAGGTCAATGTTTTGATACTAGTCACTATGTACGACCATTATATTTGTACTCATCAGAACTGAGTGAGGTCAATGTTCTGATACTAGTCACTATGTACGACCATTATATCTGTACTCATCAGACCTGAGTGAGGTCAATGTTTTTGGTACTAGTCACTATGTACGACCATTATATCTGTACTCATCAGACCTGAGTGAGGTCAATGTTTTTGGTACTAGTAAAAATAAAAATATATTATACTATGTTAAAATCTTAACAAGTAAAAAACGTAAGTCATGTATATACAAAAATATACAGGATTAAAAAAAAAGTGTAATAACGAAGTCTTTTTAAACCCCGGTTTATATATCTGGGTCTCCATTAAAGAGTAATATGAACCCATGTGTAACCGATTTGCTCATCAACAGCAATCCTCTGTACAGTAAATCATAACTGGATGCACATTCCCAGCAATATCGTATCAATTGAGATGCATAATCTCCGTATGCAGGTGCTGCTGGAATATGGCCACACATGAATAGGAAATTAACAATTGTAAGGTCATCACGTTTAACGAACAATTTGGACCTCAATCGTTGGACATTGAGTATCTGTGGTATCCTTAATATCAAGTTCATTATGACAGACAAGATCCAGAGGATCACCAAACAGCGCATAACTTAAAGTCAGATCATCATATATATGTATATATATTAAATTGAATATCAAAACAGATATAGACCTGAGTGAGGTCAATGTTTTGATACTAGTCACTATGTACGACCATTATATTTGTAATCATCAGACCTGAGTGAGGTCAATGTTTTTGGTACTAGTCACTATGTACGACCATTATATTTGTACTCATCAGACCTGAGTGAGGTCAATGTTTTGATACTAGTCACTATGTACGACCATTATATATGTACTCATCAGAACTGAGTGAGGTCAATGTTTTGATACTAGTCACTATGTACGACCATTATATCTGTACTCATCAGACCTGAGTGAGGTCAATGTTCTGGTACTAGTCACTATGTACGACCATTATATTTGTACTCATCAGACCTGAGTGAGGTCAATGTTTTGGTACTAGTCACTATGTACGACCATTATATTTGTACTCATCAGACCTGAGTGAGGTCAATGTTTTGGTATTAGTCACTATGTACGACCATTATATCTGTACTCATCAGAACTGAGTGAGGTCAATGTTCTGATACTAGTCACTATGTACGACCATTATATTTGTACTCATCAGACCTGAGTGAGGTCAATGTTTTGGTACTAGTCACTATGTACGACCATTATATTTGTACTCATCAGACCTGAGTGAGGTCAATGTTTTGGTATTAGTCACTATGTACGACCATTATATCTGTACTCATCAGACCTGAGTGAGGTCAATGTTTTTGGTACTAGTCACTATGTACGACCATTATATTTGTACTCATCAGACCTGAGTGAGGTCAGTGTTTTGATACTAGTCACTATGTACGACCATTATATCTGTACTCATCAGACCTGAGTGAGGTCAATGTTTTTGGTACTAGTCACTATGTACGACCATTATATTTGTACTCATCAGAACTGAGTGAGGTCAATGTTTTTGGTACTAGTCACTATGTACGACCATTATATATGTACTCATCAGACCTGAGTGAGGTCAATGTTTTGATACTAGTCACTATGTACGACCATTATATTTGTACTCATCAGACCTGAGTGAGGTCAATGTTTTGGTACTAGTCACTATGTACGACCATTATATGTGTACTCATCAGACCTGAGTGAGGTCAATGTTTTGGTACTAGTCACTATGTACGACCATTATATTTGTACTCATCAGACCTGAGTGAGGTCAATGTTTTTGGCACTAGTCACTATGTACGACCATTATATCTGTACTCATCAGACCTGAGTGAGGTCAATGTTTTTGGTACTAGTAAAAATAAAAATATATTATACTATGTTAAAATCTTAACAAGTAAAAAACGTAAGTCATGTATATACAAAAATATACAGGATTAAAAAAAAAGTGTAATAACGAAGTCTTTTTAAACCCCGGTTTATATATCTGGGTCTCCATTAAAGAGTAATATGAACCCATGTGTAACCGATTTGTTCATCAACAGCAATCCTCTGTACAGTAAATCATAACTGGATGCACATTCCCAGCAATATCGTATCAATTGAGATGCATAATCTCCGTATGCAGGTGCTGCTGGAATATGGCCACACATGAATAGGAAATTAACAATTGTAAGGTCATCACGTTTAACGAACAATTTGGACCTCAATCGTTGGACATTGAGTATCTGTGGTATCCTTAATATCAAGTTCATTATGACAGACAAGATCCAGAGGATCACCAAACAGCGCATAACTTAAAGTCAGATCATCATATATATGTATATATATTAAATTGAATATCAAAACAGATATAGACCTGAGTGAGGTCAATGTTTTGATACTAGTCACTATGTACGACCATTATATTTGTACTCATCAGACCTGAGTGAGGTCAATGTTTTGATACTAGTCACTATGTACGACCATTATATTTGTAATCATCAGACCTGAGTGAGGTCAATGTTCTGATACTAGTCACTATGTACGACCATTATATTTGTAATCATCAGACCTGAGTGAGGTCAATGTTCTGATACTAGTCACTATGTACGACCATTATATCTGTACTCATCAGACCTGAGTGAGGTCAATGTTTTGATACTAGTCACTATGTACGACCATTATATCTGTACTCATCAGACCTGAGTGAGGTCAATGTTTTTGATACTAGTCACTATGTACGACCATTATATTTGTACTCATCAGAACTGAGTGAGGTCAATGTTTTTGGTACTAGTCACTATGTACGACCATTATATTTGTACTCATCAGAACTGAGTGAGGTCAATGTTTTTGGTACTAGTCACTATGTACGACCATTATATTTGTACTCATCAGACCTGAGTGAGGTCAATGTTTTTGATACTAGTCACTATGTACGACCATTATATCTGTACTCATCAGACCTGAGTGAGGTCAATGTTTTTGATACTAGTCACTATGTACGACCATTATATTTGTACTCATCAGACCTGAGTGAGGTCAATGTTCTGGTACTAGTCACTATGTGCGACCATTATATCTGTACTCATCAGACCTGAGTGAGGTCAATGTTTTGGTACTAGTCACTATGTACGACCATTATATTTGTACTCATCAGACCTGAGTGAGGTCAATGTTTTGGTACTAGTCACTATGTACGACCATTATATTTGTACTCATCAGACCTGAGTGAGGTCAATGTTCTGGTACTAGTCACTATGTACGACCATTATATCTGTACTCATCAGACCTGAGTGAGGTCAATGTTTTGGTACTAGTCACTATGTACGACCATTATATCTGTACTCATCAGACCTGAGTGAGGTCAATGTTTTGGTACTAGTCACTATGTACGACCATTATATTTGTACTCATCAGAACTGAGTGAGGTCAATGTTCTGGTACTAGTCACTATGTACGACCATTATATCTGTACTCATCAGACCTGAGTGAGGTCAATGTTTTGGTACTAGTCACTATGTACGACCATTATATCTGTGCTCATCAGACCTGAGTGAGGTCAATGTTCTGATACTAGTCACTATGTACGACCATTATATCTGTACTCATCAGACCTGAGTGAGGTCAATGTTTTTGGTACTAGTCACTATGTACGACCATTATATTTGTACTCATCAGACCTGAGTGAGGTCAATGTTTTTGGTACTAGTCACTATGTACGACCATTATATTTGTACTCATCAGAACTGAGTGAGGTCAATGTTTTTGGTACTAGTCACTATGTACGACCATTATATCTGTACTCATCAGACCTGAGTGAGGTCAATGTTTTTAGTACTAGTCACTATGTACGACCATTATATTTGTACTCATCAGACCTGAGTGAGGTCAATGTTTTGGTACTAGTCACTATGTACGACCATTATATGTGTACTCATCAGACCTGAGTGAGGTCAATGTTTTGGTACTAGTCACTATGTACGACCATTATATTTGTACTCATCAGACCTGAGTGAGGTCAATGTTTTGGTACTAGTCACTATGTACGACCATTATATTTGTACTCATCAGAACTGAGTGAGGTCAATGTTTTGGTACTAGTCACTATGTACGACCATTATATCTGTACTCATCAGACCTGAGTGAGGTCAATGTTTTGATACTAGTCACTATGTACGACCATTATATCTGTACTCATCAGACCTGAGTGAGGTCAATGTTTTGATACTAGTCACTATGTACGACCATTATATATGTACTCATCAGACCTGAGTGAGGTCAATGTTTTGATACTAGTCACTATGTACGACCATTATATCTGTACTCATCAGACCTGAGTGAGGTCAATGTTTTGATACTAGTCACTATGTACGACCATTATATTTGTACTCATCAGACCTGAGTGAGGTCAATGTTTTGGTACTAGTCACTATGTACGACCATTATATCTGTACTCATCAGACCTGAGTGAGGTCAATGTTTTGATACTAGTCACTATGTACGACCATTATATCTGTACTCATCAGACCTGAGTGAGGTCAATGTTTTGATACTAGTCACTATGTACGACCATTATATTTGTACTCATCAGACCTGAGTGAGGTCAATGTTTTGGTACTAGTCACTATGTACGACCATTATATTTGTACTCATCAGACCTGAGTGAGGTCAATGTTTTGATACTAGTCACTATGTACGACCATTATATCTGTACTCATCAGACCTGAGTGAGGTCAATGTTTTGATACTAGTCACTATGTACGACCATTATATTTGTACTCATCAGACCTGAGTGAGGTCAATGTTTTGATACTAGTCACTATGTACGACCATTATATTTGTACTCATCAGACCTGAGTGAGGTCAATGTTTTGGTACTAGTCACTATGTACGACCATTATATTTGTACTCATCAGAACTGAGTGAGGTCAATGCTTTGATACTAGTCACTATGTACGACCATTATATTTGTACTCATCAGACCTGAGTGAGGTCAATGTTTTTGGTACTAGTCACTATGTACGACCATTATATTTGTACTCATCAGACCTGAGTGAGGTCAATGTTTTGGTACTAGTCACTATGTACGACCATTATATCTGTACTCATCAGAACTGAGTGAGGTCAATGTTTTGGTACTAGTCACTATGTACGACCATTATATTTGTACTCATCAGAACTGAGTGAGGTCAATGTTTTGGTACTAGTCACTATGTACGACCATTATATTTGTACTCATCAGACCTGAGTGAGGTCAATGTTTTGGTACTAGTCACTATGTACGACCATTATATCTGTACTCATCAGAACTGAGTGAGGTCAATGTTTTGGTACTAGTCACTATGTACGACCATTATATTTGTACTCATCAGAACTGAGTGAGGTCAATGTTTTGATACTAGTCACTATGTACGACCATTATATTTGTACTCATCAGACCTGAGTGAGGTCAATGTTTTGGTACTAGTCACTATGTACGACCATTATATCTGTACTCATCAGAACTGAGTGAGGTCAATGTTCTGATACTAGTCACTATGTACGACCATTATATTTGTACTCATCAGACCTGAGTGAGGTCGATGTTTTTGGTACTAGTCACTATTATATCTGTACTCATCAGACCTGAGAGAGGCCAATGTTTTGATACTAGTCACTATGTACGACCATTATATTTGTACTCATCAGACCTGAGTGAGGTCAATGTTTTGGTACTAGTCACTATGTACGACCATTATATTTGTACTCATCAGACCTGAGTGAGGTCAATGTTTTTGGTACTAGTCACTATGTACGACCATTATATCTGTACTCATCAGACCTGAGTGAGGTCGATGTTTTTGGTACTAGTCACTATGTACGACCATTATATTTGTACTCATCAGACCTGAGTGAGGTCAATGTTTTGGTACTAGTCACTATGTACGACCATTATATTTGTACTCATCAGACCTGAGTGAGGTCAATGTTTTGGTACTAGTCACTATATACGACCATTATATTTGTACTCATCAGACCTGAGTGAGGTCAATGTTTTTGGTACTAGTCACTATGTACGACCATTATATTTGTACTCATCAGAACTGAGTGAGGTCAATGTTTTTGGTACTAGTCACTATGTACGACCATTATATTTGTACTCATCAGACCTGAGTGAGGTCAATGTTTTGGTACTAGTCACTATGTACGACCATTATATTTGTACTCATCAGACCTGAGTGAGGTCAATGTTTTGGTACTAGTCACTATGTACGACCATTATATTTGTACTCATCAGACCTGAGTGAGGTCAATGTTTTGGTACTAGTCACTATGTACGACCATTATATTTGTACTCATCAGACCTGAGTGAGGTCAATGTTTTGATACTAGTCACTATGTACGACCATTATATCTGTACTCATCAGACCTGAGTGAGGTCGATGTTTTTGGTACTAGTCACTATTATATCTGTACTCATCAGACCTGAGAGAGGCCAATGTTTTGGGGACTATCGTCACTATTATATCTGTACTCATATGAATGATTACTCTCCGCTTTTTCTCCCTGAAAATAAAACAAATACACATGTTCAATTATCACAGTCTGCAAAGGTTGTATTAGTTCTTCACAAGCCAACAATAAAATGTTTAACATATGCTTGTCAGGTTGTTTCTGATCTTATAAGCGCTATAGTGATTGGGTGAATGGTGATTGTTGTGTTATCTGTCCTTACCGCTTCTGGTTACCTAGCTGCAATAATGTAGCTCCTGTGACAAACTTGCGTCTCGGCAGAGCTACAACGCGGTCCCATTCGTCACAATGGAGCAACAAAAAAGTTGAAGCATAAAAACTCACTATTTACGCTTCAAACATTTCATTATAACTATTACTGATGATCCCAGTCCTTGTTAAATCGGTTTGGCTGAGAAATATATGCTTTTCAAAGGTAGCAACAACCTTGTTCAAATTTATCGATCGTTTGTCATAACCGGAAACTACGGAAGGCGGAGCTTTTCTAAATATGGTATTTCTTACTACGATGCTTACGACGGCTGATGTAAACATTCACGCCTTAATCGCCAAATATGGTATCAACATCCAAATAGTGTGGCCGGAAATGACGAAATTCAAAATGTTCAGAGAGAAGATTTTCATTTTGTGGGAATTACATTCTAAAATACTGGTAGGTGATACAAATTTGTTATAATAATGGACAAAAGGAAAGGTTATGTCTTATTATTGATAAATGCAGGCGTCAGAAACTCTGTAAGTGAGCGCAAAAAATCTCGGCGGCTGCTCCATTACGTGTAATGGCATCCCGTTATAACCCTTGCGAGTAAGCGAGCATTTAGGGTTTTATTATTAGAACTACTGGTTACCCCCTCTGTATCTTCAAACTTTTCTTAACCCCAAATGAACAATTTTTCAGTTATACCTTGGCGTGAACAAGTTACATTCGATGAGATGGTGGTGCTGCTGGGGTTTAAGAATCGCCCCTTATTCACATATACCCTCAGCATTAAAACTATACCCATTATTAATATATTCGAAGTATGCAAACTATGCCCAGTATTATATTATATTATGCAGTTAATGATGAAGTATTCATATATTGCATTAAATCCAAATTGAACTAACACTTTTGCACCTTGTGTTTAGCGAGTGGGTGGTTATTGTTTTAGGCCAAATGAGCAATTTTTCGGTTATACATGTATGGCGAGAACAAATTACATTCAATGAAATGATGTCCGTTTTGTAGAAAATAGTAGTAAGTAGACCAACACACTTAGTTGGATTTTTATAGTTCTAGCTCACTGAAACAACAGTCTTCGGGTAAACAAGTCGCTCCACTCGGACACATTATCTTGATTCCTCACTTAATGATGCATGTTTGGCGGAGAAGCAACACATACTAATTTTATTATAGTCTTTGGATTAACCCGACCGTGGTACGAATCCATGATCTACCACACTCAGGACAAGTACGTTAACCATAACACTACAGTACTAATGCGGGTATGAACGTTATAAGATATTTTAGTTGTGGAAGAAATGGAGAACAAAAAAGGGCACATACACGCACGCACGCACACACACACGCACCCCCACCCACACACGCACACACACACACACACACACTAGTACATTTTGTATATGAAGGAAAATCCTAGTAAAAATATAGAAAAACTTTGTAGAAAGGAGGGAAGGGATCACTGACACTGAAAAAGTATGGCGACTTGGAATATAAGGATGAAAGATCGTCTTTTTTAGCGGCTACAAGCACAGGCACTTGGGTCCAGGATATGTTGTTTTCTCCAATTTTATCAATAAAATGTGCATCTACAACGTATATGAAGTTGAACCCGTTTGACATGCTTCGTTGTGAAATAAACGCCTTTATGAACTATGCCCCGTTTAACATGCTTCGTTGTGAAATAAACGCCTTTATGAACTATGCCCCGTTTGACATGCTTCGTTGTGAAATAAACGCCTTTATGAACTATGCCCCGTTTGACATGATAGAACCGGCTAGATCAATTTGATCGTAATCTTGACACATTAACTAAATTCAAAAAAGCCATTCGAAAGGAACAGTCAGATAACACAAAACGTATCCCGAAACATTTTGTTTATGGTCCCAGAAAACTTAATATTATTCTTACTCAACTTCGTAACTCGTATTCTTTTCTAAATTACGATCTATCAAAGCTTAATATAGTAAATGATGCTGCTTGTTCCTGTGGAGCTCCACGGGAAGATGCATTCCATTATTTTTGTTACCTGTCCTAACTATACTGAAATAAGACGTATTATGATGAACAACTTAAATTGGGTACAAACAAGCGATTTGAATCTACTAACCTGTGGGTCGGATGATTTAACATACGAAGAAAATATTAATATCATCAAACACGTTTTCAATTTTAATATGAGACAGGCAACCTGTTTGAAGGACGAAGTCCTAACATGTCAATAATACGATGATCCGTACACGTTAGCCTCACCGGACGCAATTACGAACAATTTCGATGATATTGACATTTGATAATAAATTTGACCAAATTGATGAAGCTGATTGCATGTTCATATTTCAGATTAAACACCAATATTCCTTTTGAATCATAGCCCATATATTATTCAATGCATTGTTACGGGTTTTAAACAGATTTGCATGACCCCGTTCTAGTCACTCTGTGACCTAGATCCGGACACAATTTCGAACGACATCATAATAACCTTTCTAGTGTAAATTATTTAATGACAACTGTTAAAATTGAAAGAGCATTCATTCATTTACGTTCACATATCCATTTGTATATAATACACATGAAATAAAAACCTTTCCTTTATTCATACCATAAATGTGTGCCAGTTTGCATTCGGAATTCCTTGGACTCTTCAATGAATAAGGTACATCACGGATTTTGACATTTTGGGATAGATCAAGGTAAGGAAAATGTATTATATTGACTGTTTTTGTTTTAATTTCAATGTGTTCTACATATGCATAGAACCAGAAGATCATATTCTTTCCAATTACAGGCATAAGATAACAAAATATGCGTACCTCAATGAATTTTAGCGATAGATTCCAAGTGTAATTGTCGATCGTTTTCTGTTTACAAATATGAAAACCCGTCGTCTGCAACATTCAACAACTGCGCATGAATAATTTTCTCCCAAAACACGAGTAATTTAGCGGGGTATCTATTTATAAAAGCATTTTTTTAATTCATGTTTTGAAGGAACAATTAGGAGACATACTTTTTATTTCGTTCGTAATTGCGTCCGGTGAGGCTATTATCTTTTATTTTGAATGAATTTTGTAGCCGATTTGTTATGGCTCATTTTACCTACTTACTGTACGCCGCTCTTCCTGTCGGGAGTTTCGTAGAATGAGATTGTTTTATTAGAATTTTATTAAAAGTTTATTTCGATTTTGCATAGAGTAAATAATCAAAGAGTTGGGAATTTTTGATTGAAATAGATTTCTTTTGCGTTTCTAAATTATCAATTGATCTATTTTTTAAACTTCCGGTGAGCAGATTTTTGGCTATCAATATAGAAGGAAAAATCGGACATCTTACCGTTAGAAGGACTTCGTCCTTTATTAAATCTTCTAAAAGATTCCTTGTAGTATAATTACTCGATAATTATCTACTCTCCAACCTCACATCCATCCAACACAACCTTTTTATTAATTAGTTAATTATTTACAATATATTTCTATATGTATTATCCTATATGCATGCTCAGAATGATTATTATACTATGTGAATTTATTGTATTAATGGGAGAAGACTTCATAAGTTGGTAAAACTTGTGTCCTATCCCTTTTGTTAATTTAACAAATAAAAACATCATAAACTAAAAACATGCTTCGTTGTGAAATAAACGCCTTTATGAACTATGCCCCATGTTCCTAATAATTACGATGAGATGCACATTTTATTGATAAAATTGAAGAAAAAAAATATCCTGGACCCAAGTGCCTGTGGCTACAAGCGCATATTCTGTTCGAAATCTGAAAATAAAATACACGTAATAAACCTACCTTTTACGTTTAATTTAGAACCAAAATATCTCAATGATTTGTAGGTTATTACTGCGAAATACACAACCGCAACTACAACAACAATGGCCAACATCTTGAAATGAATGTTTAAAAACGTCACAGACGTAATTATAGCATACTGCGTATGAAAGATGAAAATAAATTGGACGACAATCAGATTATCGTCCAATCAAATTGCACAAAAGTTCAGCCGGGTGTCAGTCGTGACGAACTTAGGCAGTACAATGCTGTCGGCCTTTTAGACACACCTACATGTGTATTTAAGATTATTTGAGTGATGGTGGCATCATTATTTGCAAACATATATTTATGATAGACTCAGATCGACGTCCAGTCTCTAATCGACGTCCACTCCTCAAATCGGCGTCCACTGACGTCATTATCTCAAATCACGGTCCAATTTTAGAATATTCTCAAATCGACGTCCTTTCCAAACTCTCATATCTATAGGCCCGTTTACACGATCAAAGTTTGCGATCAAAAATAATTGTAACGACAGTTTTGTTTTTTTAATCTGGTTTTTTGGTTTGTGTGTGTGTGTGTGTGTGTGTGTGTGTTTAAGCATTTTCCCATTCTTTAATATTATCAATAAAGGTAGAATCTACTTTGGCGGACCACGGAAGTCAGATATTGTAATAAACAAAGCGCATGACCCATTACCTTTCATTTTGTTACCATGCAGATATGACAACAAAAGGGTTAGGTTTACGGGTTAGGGTTAGGGTAAGGGTTAAGGTTAGGGTGAGGGCTAGGGTTAAGTTTAGTGTTAGGGTTAATGTTAGGGTTAGGGTTAGGATTAATGTTAGGGTTAGGGTTAAGGTTAGGCTTAGGGTTAGGAGTAAGGTTAGGGTTAGGGCTAGGGTTAAGGTTAAGCTAGGATAAGGTTAGGGTTAGGGTCCGCTAAAGTAGAAGGACTCCTAAACACAATAGGATTTTATCTACAGTAACTATAAAATACATAGGCATTTTGTCATCAAGAACTCCTCATCTGGAATCTGGTCTTATTCCTTCTCCGTCATTGCTTCAAAAACATTCCCTAACGGGTGTGACGTCATTGGACGTCGATTTGAGATAGTGAAAAACGGCCATATGTTTCAGAATTGGACGCCGATTTGAGGGTTGGACGTCGATTAGAGACGGGACGTCGATCTGAGTCTTACATATATAATATTTTGCATGGCGAAAGTGTATTACCTAACCCCTGTCTGTACGTAATCATAGTTTATAAAAGATGTATTTCTGGGGCATTGAATAGACATACCCCCCAGGGGCGTATATACGGAAAATAGCGCCTATGGCAAGCACTATAATTGCGTTTTATATTTATTATTTATTAATCGTTTCTCCGGGTATTCACGTCTATGTGTATTACATGGTTTTTGCAAAAGTACGTCAAGAAAATTATTTTAAAAATCTTTTTTAGGACGTTTCCTAACGAGAAATAAAGGTGTAATCAACGATTAATTGAAAATTTTGCCTTGGCCCGGGTTACAACTTTTACTAACTTCGAAAACTTATATTGCCGATATTTCGTATAAAAACTAAAAAAAAATTATATTTGTTTAAGAAATGTGATAAAATACATAATTTTTATGCATTATGTTCAAATTTTATTAAAATTAATGCCTTAATAAAGATGTAATAAAGAAAATACGAATTTGGGCCCGGGTTTTTGGAACCGGACCCGGGCCCAGGTTACCACTTTTACTAACCACCCAACTAACGTGCAAGACACGCCTTTGAAGTTGAAAAGACTCCGGATTTATCAAATAATATCCGTCTTCGTTTTATTTTTTAATGTGTAACTCTGGTCTCTTCTGCTCTCTGTGTAAGTATTGTTACATAAATACAAAGGAAAGGAGGGAACCAGTACTAATAATTTGCAGGGGGAAATTACTTTATTAATATTATATTCAACAGTACAAGTAAATTCACAGACAATAAAGAGATATCCTACTTGCCACATACATGAACACAATTCCGTCGAGTAATAGCCTATATTTTCCCTAGCTACATGTCAACTGGTACGTCGGTGCATTACAGGGATCACTATACTTGTCAAAATTATTGATTACAAAATTGTATATTTAAAAATGTACCTATATTTGTATGTCTTGTATGTTAAATCCAATCAATCTAATCATACCAATTAATGTACCAGAGTATAACGCTCTATGAAGAGTCATCTCAGTATCTGGAAGAAGAAGAAGAATGTAAATATTGTGATTTTCATGTAATTATACTGCCTATCAGTATCATTCATGGGCGTCTTTAATTGACAAATAAACATATTCTATTCTATTCTATTCTGTACTGTTTTCCACTTTCTGATGAGCCCCCAATTTTTGTTGTTACGTTATTTCGTCTCTTGGGTAGCAGTCTGCCGTTAACCACTAGCCTGATGCCTGCATCTAGTAAATTGTTTACCGGGCAAGTGAAAACCTACATGTATCAGTCAGTGAGTCACTAGCCCGGTGGGCTAGTAAAAATGTTGTCTTGCAGAACTTGAATTTTCAAATTTCAAGTCATTTACAGTGAAAAACAACTCAACACTTTAAGAGAGTAATTTTGTTTATTCCATTTTGTTCTTCAGAACTAAGATTTGTTATTCAGGACTTCGCTTTTAGCCTTTGCACTTCCGATAAATCACGTTTTTACATCGTGCACGCTTAGAGCGACCTTCAACTTGAAGCCTTTCCGGGCATTATCTTTACGACTCGTAAAAGAACCGAGAGTTCCGATTTTCGCACACAAACTAATAACCGAAATCGCGATACATATTATAATATAACGAGATAAATTTTTACATAAATTATGATTATTTTAGTACAATGCTTTTAAAACATTCATAAATTATTTTGTGAATCATTCATACTGTTATCATTACAGTCAAAATATTCGAAAAAGTTGTTCTTGAATTTTCTATTTTATTAGTTAACGATATTTATTTATTATTTTGATAGCATCACATGTTTTGTTGGTTATATACATGTATGTTGTTTGTTGACATCGTGGTTTTAGTCATATTTTGATCTCAGAGTGAAATTTAAATGTATAACAAGCTTCTTCCTGCACATTTTTTTGGTCTAGTAAAATATTTTTAGGGCTACAATGTACATGTAGCAATATTTTTTATTTTTTACTAGCCCTTTAGGCTAGTGCGTCAAAAACTTTTTGACACAGACTGGGGTAGGATCAAACACTACTTATTGAAGGCATATTAAGCACTTGTTACAAGCTGAATTCGACTAAACATTGATTGTTCACAGCGAGACTGGTCCGTAAATATAATACAAATTCATTAACTTAAACCATATGGGTCATTCCACAGAGTTGGTGAAAACAGGAGGTGGCATCAAAAAACGTATTTTTTCTTTATTTGCATATATGCACTATGCACATTATGTTTTTTTTTGTGTGCACCATGTATTTGTTAAATAAAAAAACATAAAAAAAATGCATTATGTTATCTATTTTCACCTACAGATGAATAAAAAGTTTGAAATTACTATAGAATAATGGTTATTAATTGGGACAAACATGGGGTGGGTCACTTTGACAAATTATTCCATGCAAGTTATGCAGCTAGTTGTTTAAAGGTAGGGTGGAGTACGTTAAAGATATTTTCTTGATGAATTTAAGTCCATAAAATCCCCATAATTATATTCTGAATAAAAGTTCTGAAGAAAATTAAAATGTAGTTTCGCTTGTTACTTTGGTGTCCAATGATATTACTAGAAATGAGAGCCTCGGATAACAATGTTACGCATATTTAAATTCTAATTTCTCATATATAGTGAGTGTAAATATTCGAAGAATTTGTTTCTCAAAGCCTGGTTTATCCAGTGTACACGTTTAGAAATAATAACAAGTTAAAATATGCTCATAAAACGGTGTCCAAAATGTAACATTCGTTACTTGGCGTCCCTTGTAACATGCGTTACTTTTCTATCAACTGGAGGGTTTTATCATGTAACCGATGTAATTACATTACTGAAATGTCTTGGCTTTACATTACTTTATCTAATTATTCGCTGTAAATGTAAGACATAGCAATGGAGAAAGAACATTTTATTTAATAGAATATTTCAATTTTTGCAATCATGACAAATACTGATTTACATCATAAATGGTATGGCTACAAAATAGTTTCCTGACTGCAGAAAACATAATTTTCACTGTTTCTTTGAATATTCTAAAGGTTGAAAAACATTTTCAATTCAACATTTAGGTTGTTTTAAGACTAATTTAAATAAAACAGGTATACATTGGACACCATTTTTCGACAGGACACATTAAATTAAGTTTAGACAAATTAAATGGATGGGAACTATCTTTTTTCATTTTGAATATGGAAGAAAAATGTTCTATTGTGAACAAAAAGCTTGAAAATCATAACATATCTTTACTTTAAAAAATGGTATGAATGTCCCATAATCATACATCAGTACTGTAGAATGACCCATATACACTAGTAATATATAATACTGACAGTCGACATTCTTATCATTGAACTAATTATGTGCAACACATACTGTTTAATATCAGTATGCCGAGATTTCTGGGCATTACGTATGCATGGCCGTCATGGTTCTTGAAAACTTGCAGTATGAGAATGTCGTAATCTTCAATGTGAATTCAAAAAACTGTAGTTGGGACAAGTACAATATTCATTATGTACAAGTATTCTATTTAATGACCAAATATGTAAACAAGTGTTTTTTTTTCGTGTGTGGTATAACCAGTTGTACTGTCCATTATAAGATGTGTGTGTCCGGTACAACCTGGTCTAACCTCTCATTGTTTATGTTAATTATTTACTAATAAAACATAGGTTAAGTATCGAATGGATCAAGAAGTTAGAATATTAATTTAGAGCGCTGGATCTCAAAGGTACATATTTCCAAATGCTGTATCAACCACAAACCACCTGGATACAGTATAAATATGGTAACTGTCTTGTTGTGTCTGATAATAACCAGATCTACTTTACGAATAAAGACTCACACAGTGCAAAATTATCATCCTAGGCAAACATATAGTATACAATACACATTTCATGAATTAAAAGTAGAATATTCATGAAAGCAATGCTAGCATTATCTCGCTAAAGTGCATTCATGAATTACTGTATATGTATGTGTTTATGTAATTTTGAAAAATTTGACTCACTTTTAGGACAATACACTGTATACTAACTATTTAACCATGGTTGCCATCTGGTCTTGTATTTTTAAATTTTTAGGTGTCCATCCAAAAAGTTAGACATCCAGCTTTTTTAATCATTTTTTGTTCAATTTATAAAATGTAAAAATGTCTTTTTGGTGTTAAATGTTTTTGCATTTTGTTTAATATTTTCAGAAATGCAAATGCATGTCTTCCTATCTTCAAAATATGAGCAGAGAATCTCCAAACTACATTTTTAAGAATGACCTTTGATCATATTCTAGTTCAGAAAATTAATTGGTATTAAATATTATTTATTTTAATTTATTTTTTAGGGTGTTTACAACAGAAAAGACAATTTTTTCTTATATAGTACACTGTATGAAAATAAACCTGAAATATACAGTTTCATCAGTTAAGCATGATTTTGAGGAAATATGCTGCTTATAAACAAACATTGCTTACTTCCTCTTACATGTGCATATAGCAAAAATGAGGGGGAAAGTAATATGTGGAATAATGTATATTACTGAAGGTATTTAAAGCTAACATTATGTCTACAAGTATGACAACAACAACACAACAAATATTTACAGACAGTCATGCTAAATCAATTTTAACAACAATGAACAATTTACGTAAAGTAAACAAATTGTGTGATGTAATATTGAAAGTGGACGGGAAGGAGTTTCCAGCTCATCGTGTTGTACTGGCAGCTTGTAGCGATTACTTTTGTGCCATGTTTACAAATGAAGTAAGTATGATTTGAAGGTTATAATGTTTTTATTTTATTTATCATTAAATAGTGTTTTCCCCCAGAAATCAGTAAGGCATGGTACTTGTACAATCAGAGGACAACACACATGAAGATGTGAGGGCACTTTTTATTATTTGTCATATATAATCAATATTAAAGCTACTTTTATTGATTCAGCATGTTCAAATGCTATTATTTTACACATGTATATAGAAGTACTTTTAAGGTGAAATAATTTTGCAAATTATAAAAAGGGCATGCATACCGGTACTTCCATTGTGAGAGTAGAATGGTGCTGAAAAGGGAATGCATGGTGCAGCACAATCCTAAAATTCCCTAGAGAAAACACTATTAAATAAAGCAGTAATACTTGTATAAACTGAACTGTTTTCCCTTATTTTTTTAGATGTCAGAGAAGGATAAGAGTGAGATCACATTACATGAGATATCAGCTGATGTTATGAAAGTGCTTTTAGACTTTGTTTATACTGAGACAGTTAATGTTAGTGTAGAAAATGTACAAGAATTACTCCCTGCAGCTTGTCTGTTGCAACTAACAGGTAAATTGTTAGTGTAGAAAATGTACAAGAATTACTCCCTGCAGCTTGTCTGTTACAACTAACAGGTAAATTGTTAGATAGAAAATGTACAAGAATTACTCCCTGCAGCTTGTCTGTTACAACTAACAGGTAAATTGTTAGATAGAAAATGTACAAGAATTACTCCCTGCAGCTTGTCTGTTACAACTAACAGGTAAATTGTTAGATGGAAAATGTACAAGAATTACTCCCTGCAGCTTGTCTATTACAATTAACAGGTAAATTGTTAGATAGAAAATGTACAAGAATTACTCCCTGCAGCTTGTCTGTTACAACTAACAGGTAAATTGTTAAGAGTAGGAAATGTACAAGAATTACTCTCAGCAGCTTGTCTGTTACAACTAACAGGTAAATTGTTAGAGTAGGAAATGTACAAGAATTACTCCCTGCAGCTTGTCTGTTACAACTAACAGGTAAATTGTTAGAGTAGGAAATGTACAAGAATTACTCCCTGCAGCTTGTCTGTTACAACTAACTGGTAAATTGTTAGAGTAGGAAATGTACAAGAATTACTCCCTGCAGCTTGTCTGTTACAATTAACAGGTAAATTGTTAGATTAGGAAATGTACAAGAATTACTCCCTGCAGCTTGTCTGTTACAACTAATAGGTAAATTGTTAGAGTAGGAGATGTACAAGAATTACTCCCTGCAGCTTGTCTGTTACAATTAACAGGTAAATTGTTAGAGTAGAAAATGTACAAGAATTACTTCCTGCAGCTTGTCTGTTACAACTAACAGGCAAATTGTTAGAGTAGGAAATGTACAAGAATTACTCTCAGCAGCTTGTCTGTTACAAGTAACAGGTAAATTGTTAGAGTAGGAAATGTACAAGAATTACTCCCTGCAGCTTGTCTGTTACAACTAATAGGTAAATTGTTAGAGTAGAAAATGTACAAGAATTACTCCCTGCAGCTTGTCTGTTACAACTAACAGGCAAATTGTTAGAGTAGGAAATGTACAAGAATTACTCTCAGCAGCTTGTCTGTTACAAGTAACAGGTAAATTGTTAGAGTAGGAAATGTACAAGAATTACTCTCAGCAGCTTGTCTGATACAAATAACAGGTAAATTGTTAGAGTAGGAAATGTACAAGAATTACTCCCTGCAGCTTGTCTGTTACAAGTAACAGGTAAATTGTTAGAGTAGGAAATGTACAAGAATTACTGTTTAAACTTTCTCTTGAAAATGTCTTACCCTGTTAAAATAAGGCTCTTAGAATTTTTATTTATAGAAGAAAGTTATGGTAATACTAGAATGCTCACTATTTTTATTGAAAAACTGAAAGAGGAACATTTTAATTCTGCTATAAATTCATGAACATTTTATGCAAAATTGTTTTATTGTGTCCATTACGGAAGACAGAACGTGTTGTAGAATGCTATTATTACATTATCAGTTAATTTAATTAGTGTATTCTGTCAACCAATTCACTATGAACTTTAATTTTCATGTACTATTGATACTACATCATATATTTTCATGAATAATTTACATAAAATCTATATTTGACAGGGGATACTCAATTTGATTAATTGTGTTTTACAAACAAGCTTTTATAAGTCTCCATTCTACTTCTATAGGATGTTGCAAGTGACTGTAAAATTGGTATTTGTTACTTCTCCATTAAGGACGCAACATTAAGGAAAAAGCGCAAAGACTGGTTGGCTCGGAATTAAGATAATGTGTCCAAAGTGGGGCAACATGTCTATCAGCGGACTGTTGTATCCAAATAAGCATGTTGGTCTAGTACAAACGGACCTCATAATCATCTCATTGAAAATTAACTTGTTCTCGTCATTATAGAGTTGAAAAATTGTTGAGTTGGCATTAAACAACAATCACTCGCTCAATACAACCATATTTCATCAACTGTTTTTCTGTGCCTAAAACCCATAATCCTAATTATATATAATCTTTATATATTATTTCTTATTCTAGGTGTTAAACAAGCCTGCAGTTCTTTCTTGGAGAAACAACTTGATGCTACAAACTGCCTTGGTATTAAAATATTCGCTGAACAACACAATTGTAATGAACTGCTACAAGCTGCAGACAGCTTCTGTTTGAAACATTACGAAGAAATAATGAAATATGATGAATTTAAGATGTTACCTATAGATCAAGTGGAATCATTAGTACAATGTGATAATTTACAGGTAATTATTAGTAAGAATCATTAGTACAATGTGATAATTTACAGGTAATTATTAGTAAGAATCATTAGTACAATGTGATAATTTACAGGTAATTATTAGTAAGAATCATTAGTACAATGTGATAATTTACAGGTAATTATTAGTAAGAATCATAAGTACAATGTGATAATTTACAGGTAATTATTAGTAAGAATCATTAGTGCAATGTGATAATTTACAGGTAATTATGTCCCCCAAACAAAGTTTGGGAGACATATTGTGTTTGCTCCATTTCTTATTATTATTCTTCTTCTTCCTTTCTTTCTTTCTTCCGCCAAAAGTTTATCCGACACATTTCTCGGCGACTACTGAACGGGAATCAATGAAACTTCACAGGAATGTTAAGCACTATGAGTAGATGTGCAGACTACTGTTGGAATTTTCAAAATGGCCGCCATTGCCATGGAAACGGCCAAAATGCTAAAAAATTGAAAAACACAAAAATTATCATAGCAGGTTACTCGCTGAACAGAAATTGATGAAACTTGATAGGAACAACATCCACATTTAGTGGAACGAGATAAGCCAAAAAAATCGGAATCGGTTGGACAAACTTTGCCACAGTTGCCATGGAATCAAAAAGGGGGGATTTAAAATAATTTTGGATTCCTTTCATCAAACTTCATGAAACTTTGTAGGAATATCCACCGTAGTGTGTGGCAGCTTTTGGGGGTTGAAAAAAATTCAAAATGGCGACCGTTGCCATGGTAACCAAGGTACAAAATGGCCACCAAATACAAAAATCCTCCGATTTGGGCGAAATTTGGTTTCCAAGTAGATTTTGATGTTGGGAATTGATATCCATGGTTTGGGAGCCATATTATGATCCACTTTGTAGGAATATCCACTGTAGTATTTGCAGCTTTTGGGGGTGTTGAAAAAATTCAAAATGGCGGCCGTTGCCATGGTAACCAAGGTACAAAATGGCCACCAAATACAAAAATCCTCCGATTTGGGCGAAATTTGGATTCCAAGTAGATTATGATGTTGTGAATTGATATTCATCGTTGGTTTGCAATGGTGGCCATTTTGAATCCAGAATGGCCACCAAAATACAAAAATCCTCCGATTTGGGCGAAATTTGGTTTCCAAGTAGATTATGATGTTGCGAATTGATATTCATCGTTGGTTTGCTCTGGTGGCCATTTTGAATCCAAAATGGTCGCCAAAATACAAAAATCCTCCAATTTGGGCGAAATTTGGTTTCCAAGTAAATTTTGATGTTGGGAATTGATATCCATGGTTTGGGAGCCATATTATGATCCACTTTGTAGGAATATCCACCGTAGTATGTGGCAGCTTTTGGGGGGTTGAAACAATTCAAAATGGCGGCCGTTGCCATGATAACCAAGGTATAAAATGGCCGCCAAATACAAAAATCCTCCGATTTGGGCAAAATTTGGTTTCCAAGTAGATTATGATTTTGCGAATTTATATTCATCGTTGGTTTGCTATGGTGCTCGGAAATGGATGAAACTTTCTAGAAATTTTGTCTTACATATGTACACATAATTTTGAGGCTTAGAAATTTCAGAATTGCTGCCGTTGCCACAAAAAACGTGAAAAATTTAAAGTGCTCGGAATTGGATGAAACTTAATAGAAATGTTGTATGGCATGTGTATAAATGGTTTTGAGGCTTGGGAATTTCAAAATGCCTGCCGTTGCCATGGAAACCACAAAAACACTCAATTTAACACAAAGGTGAATAACAACCATTTCTTTTCAGACTTAGTATGCAAATAGCTATCTAATATTTGCTTATTAATATAATAGTGTATGACAAACATCTTTTGTATTTGATTTCATGCTAATAATATAGTCTTCTAACATCTCCATTACTGGTGTTGTAGTTGATGGCAGACAATTGAAGCCATTTTTTTCTTGCTTTGCTTACTAGTTTATTGTAGCACATTCACTGTCGTGTACCCGATAAGGAATGGTCATTTCAAGATGGCGGATTGTAAATCATCAAAAAGGTAGGTGTGAAGATTTTGACTATTATCGTTCTTTATAGGTTATCTTAGTGTCTATGAGTTACACGTTTAGATAGGACAGTCTTTTTTCTATTATTATTAGAGAGCAGACGATCATACTTCACTAAACCATACTTTTGTGACGTCCCCAGAAATATTCGACTTCCATTGTGGAGCGACCATGATATTGCAGGACCGCACAGAATAATTAATAAAAGAAAACTAGATATAAAAAGAATTACGACCGATTACTGGACAATTGAACTAAAAGGTATACATTTCATTTAGTTGGTAAGCTTCTGACATTTTTTTGTGACCAGTAAGCGGTCTAATTTTTTTATATCTAGTTTTCTTTTATTAATTATTCTGTGCGGTCCTGCAATATCATGGTCGCTCCACAATGGAAGTCGAATATTTCTGGGGACGTCACAAAAGTATGGTTTAGTGAAGTATGATCGTCTGCTCTCTAAAAAATGATGCGGCGGAGGAACTATTAGGTAGGTCTCCATCCATAAATACTGCAAAGGTCAAGCGAAAACCGTATACGAAAAAATAAACCGATTTGTTTACATTTGTGCCGAAAAATGCATTGGAAGCCTTCTCTATATTATAACAATGACACTATTTGTTTTCCACATTGACCCTACATTTTATTCATTGAACGTCGAGTGTCTGTGCTCTGATATACTGTAAGCGTACGTTCTTTCCGATGTGTAGAATGTCCGGGAACGTAAATACCCTAGTGTATTTCTACCTTGCAGTCGTGGAATTCCTACCTTAGTGCGTCTCAAGTGATATTTTCTTCGTATGGCAATCTAGCGAAACTCCTCAACTACAGGCAGTTATGTATTGATTTTTTTTTCATTTTTGGTGCTTAACGCCACTTTCAACAATATTTCAGCTATATCATGGTGAACAGTTTTAGTGGTGGAGGAAGTCGGAGTACCCGGAGAGAACCATCGACCATGGGCAAGCAACTAGTAAACTTTTATCACTTGCAGCTGCGAGTCGAGTGCACCCTTTTTTGTAATTTACAAAGCCGGGCACGTATTGGTGATAGGCTTGTATGAATTGTTATATCAAACGACCTAACTCATTGAGCCACCCGGACCCCGGCAGTTATGTATAATACATCACCATTTCGGTACACACCACTATTTTATTTGGACCGATGTTCTCAACTTTTATTATTATTTTTTTCTTCTTTTCTTTTACTTTTTGGATCTTCGGTCTTACCACTAAGTCTAGACCACTGTTAGGTTTATGTATTAGTTTTTCGTACATAGGTGCTTCAGTTCACATATATTATTTTAATTTTCCTATGTTTAAAATCAGTACATGTATTTACTTCATGAAAACAAAAATATACGAGGTTACTTAAATCTTCAATAGATATATCATGAATTTCTCATTTTTACAGGTTTACTGTGATGGATACATCTTTCCACACCTCAGAGAATGATTTTATATGAGAAGACTGGAAAATGTCTGAAAAGTAGAAGTGGTCTCAGACGACATCGCCTGAGACAACATTTAAAACAAGAGATAAAATTTAAATGTACCACTGATTCTTGCACAGCCGCATTTTGTGAAAAGGGGGAGCTATTGGCTCATCAGACCAACTATTGTGAACAAAAACGTATCACATGTAATTACTGTAACCACAAACTGTCAGGGAATATCACAGAGCTCACGAGGCAGAGATTCTTCCACATGTTCGGAGAGGATTATATCTTCAGGACTACTCACATTTTTCTCTGGATCAAATGACTATAATTGTAATTGTTTGCAAATTGATAATAAAGATATAAAGATTTGATTTCATAAAATTTATTTAAATAACAATGAATATTTCTTTTAACAAAAATATTTTTATGTAAAAAATGACTCCCTGTCAATATCACAAAGTATAAACCATTACAATATGTGTACAATTGCTGAAAGAGTTCTTAACCAAATTTACCCACATTAGTGTTAAATTCAAAAGATCTAAATTTTAATGTTTCATCCCGATAATTCTGGCAGCAGTGGTCCACTATGGCTTGGTGATTGGAAGTATCAAATTGGCAGTAGTAACACTTGTACCTATAGATAAAAGAAACATTGCATAATGAAATGGAAAAGATTATAACAATTTAATAGCAAATAAGGTATTTCGGGTATTTTAAGGCAAGATTGATCATATGAAATAAGAAGATTTACATTAAAGACCACAAACGGAATTGAACTTCAATAATATTATTAATAAGCATATCTTATATGATGGAGACCATTCCTTGGCTTGAAAGTCCATTCCTTGACTCAAAACATGAGACCATTCCTATACATTTTTGTCATGTTTTTGTCGTGACCATTCCGTGACATAAACAAACTTTTCATAGACGTTTTAAGAGGGATACAAGGCTTGTCAAAGGCTAAAACAAAATTTGCTGGACAATTCACATGTTTGAATAATTTTGGCATCAACATATTAATATAAAAAGTCACTAGGCGGTAGGAATTGGTGAAATAAATTGGATTCTACGCCTCGATATCTTTGTCGCTGCATTGATCAACTACCGAAGGCAGTTTACGATAAAAACAAAAGGATCAAGCTTTACTGACTTAATGGTGAAGTAGAAAAAAGACTGTCCTATCTAAACGTGTAACTCATAGACACTAAGATAACCTATAAAGAACGATAATAGTCAAAATCTTCACACCTACCTTTTTGATGATTTACAATCCGCCATCTTGAAATGACCATTCCTTATCGGGTACACGACAGTGACATTGTAGGGTAACATAACAAAGAAGCCCTACTATAGACATGATAGAGTCAAAAACTGGGCTCTAATTATTTCTTGCTATGTTCTCACACTATTCTTCATTCATACCACTAGTACTTGTATTGTTCGTTTGGGGGACATTTGTAACGCTCTGCGTTACAGTAACCAATATTTATTAGTAAGAATCATTAGTACAATGTGATAATTTACAGGTAATTATTAGTAAGAATCATTAGTACAATGTGATAATTTACAGGTAATTATTAGTAAGAATCATTAGTACAATGTGATAATTTACAGGTAATTACTAGTAAGAATCATTAATACAATGTGATAATTTACAGGTAATTATTAGTAAGAATCATTAGTACAATGTGATAATTTACAGGTAATTATTAGTAAGAAGTAAGATACAGTCAAACCTTCCTTACTTTTAAATAACATATCACTGTCTATAAAAGGCAGCCTCATTTTTCCCATTAATGAATCGTGCATATAGTTTTAACCTGTATATAAAGGGTAAATGCTCATGAAGGGCATATTTGCGGATTCCATTGAGTGTCCTTTATATACAGGTTTCTCAAAAAAATTTCAGAATATTTTTAATCGCCACAGTGTTTAAATTTCTGCATGCGATTTCCCACCAATTTCCATTCTACAATATTTATGGACAGAAATAAACAGTCATAGGAGAAACATTTTCTCACCCCTTGGATAAAATAGTCCGTTAGTTTAGGTAAATTGAACCCCATGGTATTTTGAACCCCACCCCCCCCCCCCCCCCCCCCCATTTCTAATCAAAAGATATGCAGGGAGGTCAAAATATCATGTGTAGGGGGGTTGATATTTTATGGGTAGGGGGGTCAAAATACCATGGATAGGGGGGTTGATATACCATGGGTAAGGGGTTCAATATACCATGGGTAGGGGGGTCGATATACCATGGATAGGGGGGTCAAAATACCATGGGTAGTGGGTTTGATATTCCATGGGTAGGGGGGTCAAAATACCATGGGTGGGGGGTCAATATACCATGGGTAGGGGGTCAATATATCATGGATAGGGGGGTCAAAATACCATGGGTAGGGGGGGTCGATTTACCATGGGTAGGGGGGTCAAAATACCATAGGTAGGGGGGTCGATATACCATGGGTAGGGGGGTCAATATTTCATGGGTAGGGGGGTCGATATACCATCAGTAGGGGGTCAAAATTTTCCCAAAAAAATTTAAAGTTCAAAAGTTTCAAAAAAATTCAAAATTTGAAAATTAAAAAAAAATCAAAAATTTCATAAGATTTCAAAATTTTCATCATATTTCAAAATTTTAATATTTAAATAATCTTGAAAAATGATAAAACAATTGTAGCCTATTTTGTTGAATATACTGTTGAAAAGTTTGAAAAATTCCTTATTATTTAATAAGCAGTTATTGACTTTTAATTTCAATCTACTCATGACTATGCGGACCTGATAGTCATGAGTAGACAGCATTAAAAGTTAATATTTGTAAAGGGTAGGGGGGTCGATATACCATTGGTAGGGGGGTCGATATACCATGGGTAGGGGGGTCGATATACCATGGGTATATTGACCCCCCTACCCATGGTATATTGACCCCCATACACATTGAAAAGACTAAGTAAACAAGTAAACCTTTGTTTATATAGGGAATCTCAGTGAAACCAATTTTAAGAAAAATATCAGATTCTTAAAATTCTATGAAAATTTTGAATTTTTTTATTTTATTTTTTTTAATCTTATGAAATATGTTAGTTTTGAAATTTTATGAAAATTTTGTAATTTTTTAAAATTGTTGAAATATTGAAGAAAAAAAATTGAAAAATTTTCAATTTTTAATTTTAATTAATATATTTTTTGAAATTTTATAAAAATTTTGAAATTTTGAACATTTTTGAAAATTTAGATTTTTTAGAAATTTTGAAATTTTATTACCCCCCTACCCATAATTATTAATATATATTGAACCCATGGTATTTTGACCCCCCTATCCATGGTATATCGACTCCCTACCCATGGTATATTGACCCCCTTAACCATGGTATATCGACCCCCTACCCATGGTATATTGACCCCCCAACCCATGGTATATCGATCCCCCTACCCATGGTATATCAACCCCCCTAACCATGGTATATCGAGCCCCTACCCATGGCATATTGACCCCCCTACCCATGGTATATTGACCCCCTTAACCATGGTATATCGACCACCCTACCCATGGTATATTGACCCCCCTACCCATGGTATATCGACCCCCTACCCATGGTATATTGACCCCCCTAACCATGGTATATCGAGCCCCTACCCATGGCATATTGACCCCCCTACCCATGGTATATTGACCCCCTTAACCATGGTATATCGACCACCCTACCCATGGTATATTGACCCCCCTACCCATGGTATATCAACCCCCCTACCCATGGTATATCGACCCCCTACCCATGGTATATTGACCCCCCTACCTATGGTATATCAAACCCTCTCTTTTGGTAGAAATGAGCGGGGGTTCAATTTACCATGAGGGGGTTCAAAATACAATGACAAAAAATTGACCCCGGGGTCAAAATACCATATGGAAAATTGAACCCGGGGTCAAAATATCATAGGTAAATCGACCCCGGGTTCAAAATACCATATGACACCGGCTCCAGGGTAAGACAAGCTACACACCGTTTTTCCCGCAAAATTGTTTTCCATTGTTGAATTAAATTGTCCATTTATAGTGTCTTGACAGTATTTTAAATGTATTTCACAATAATTAAATGCCTGTAAAAAAAATTATTTGACGTTGGTCAAAGGGAGAGGTAATTGTTTTTATTTACGTTAGTTACATAACAAGGGAGAGTACTCTATATTTTCTCAACGTAAACAAATATTGAAAGAGATGAGAAAAAGAGACAAGCATCGTAAAAGGTGCAAGATTTTGTTATTGTAGAATCTATCACAAGTTTGTTAACTTTATTATTTTGAACCTCTTTAAAGTTGTAAAATGAACATCTTGTTTTATTTTATTACGTGACATTTTGCCTTTGGTCCGGTGGCTGTGATAAGGTTCGCAAATTAATGCACCAAACTACACAACAAGTAAACAAACATTGACGCGGTAGAAAGGGGTGAGAAAAAGAGTCGAACACCGTAAAAGGTGCAAGATAGTAAAATCTGTGACACCCTCGGGTAAGATTTAAATCATATTGGACTCGGACAAGCCTCGTCCGATACGATTTAAATCTTACCCTCGGGTGTCACATATTTTACTATCTTGCACCTCTCCCGGTGTTAGACCCTATATCTCTTTCTGCAATCAGTGGATTACGATATTTCTCCACTCTCGATAGTTAGGATTTAAATTTTTACTATCTCCGGTGGAGAAATATTGTAATCTATTGATAACATAGAAAATTGATATTTTTGATGCATTCATCTATTTCAACTGAGACATTTTGACACATTCATCTATTTCAACTGAGACATTTTGACACATTCATCTATTTCAACTGAGACATTTTGATACATTCATCTATTTCAACTGAAACATTTTTGACACATTCATCTATTTCAACTGAGACATTTTTGACACATTCATCTATTTCAACTGAGACATTTTTGACACATTCATCTATTTCAACTGAGACATTTTGACACATTCATCTATTTCAACTGAGACATTTTGACACATTCATCTATTTCAACTCAAGACATTTTTGACACATTCATCTATTTCAACTGAGACATTTTTGACACATTCATCTATTTCAACTGAGACATTTTGACACATTCATCTATTTCAACTGAGACATTTTGACACATTCATCTATTTCAACTCAAGACATTTTTGAGGCATTCATCTATTTCAGCTGAATGTCTCATTGGAATATTACCCATAGTCTGATGTTACTGCCATCATACTACCGGTTTCTTCCACCAATAAAACTGACCGCCACGATATAAATGAAATATTGTTGAAAGTGGCATTAAACATCATAACCCTAACCCATACTGTAGTTGGAGTTATATCCACCTATGCATCAATTTTAGCCTGTGATGAGGTATATACTGCATATAACTGCATGTGTTTAGAAACTAATAACTTTATTGAACACAACTGGTACATTAATCAGGCCTGTCAGTAAGGGGCAGTAGTACCAGATACCCATTTAAAATGGTTATTGGTACCTCCTAATTTCAAAGAGTGTTGTATAATATACTCAAGAAAAATTTTCAAATTTTAAGAAAAAGTACCACCTGTAAATAATGAAGTACTGGTAGACTTGAAAAATATTGAAAGCTCTGAATAATGCTAATTTCATGGTCTATTAACCCTCTTCTCATGGTATTTTGACATCACTTGATTATGAGCTTAGACACATATAAAAATCTAATCAAGACTTTTAAGAAGTAAAATACATAACTTAATAGAGGTGGTCACTAAAGCAGGTTTGACTGCACCTTAATAAAGGTGGTCACTAAAGCAGGTTTGACTGTAACTTAATAGAGGTGGTCACTAAAGTGGGTTTGACTGTAACTTAATAGAGGTGGTCACTAAAGCAGGTTTGACTAACTTAATAGAGGTCACTAAAGCAGGTTTGACTAACTTAATAGAGGTGGCCACTAAAGCAGGTTTGACTGTAACTTAATAGAGGTGGTCACTAAAGCAGGTTTGACTGTAACTTAATAGAGGTGGTCACTAAAGCAGGTTTGACTGTAACTTAATAGAGGTGGTCACTAAAGCAGGTTTGACTGTAACTTAATAGAGGTGGTCACTAAAGCAGGTTTGACTGTAACTTAATAGAGGTCACTAAAGCAGGTTTGACTAACTTAATAGAGGTGGCCACTAAAGCAGGTTTGACTGTAACTTAATAGAGGTGGTCACTATAGCAGGTTTGACTAACTTAATAGAGGTGGTCACTAAAGCAGGTTTGACTGTAACTTAATAGAGGTGGTCACTAAAGCAGGTTTGACTGTAACTTAATAGAGGTGGTCACTAAAGCAGGTTTGACTGTAACTTAATAGAGGTGGTCACTAAAGCAGGTTTGACTAACTTAATAGAGGTGGTCACTAAAGCAGGTTTGACTAACTTAATAGAGGTGGTCACTAAAGCAGGTTTGACTAACTTAATAGAGGTGGTCACTAAAGCAGGTTTGACTGTAACTTAATAGAGGTGGTCACTAAAGCAGGTTTGACTGTAACTTAATAGAGGTGGTCACTAAAGCAGGTTTGACTGTAACTTAATAGAGGTGGTCACTAAAGCAGGTTTGACTGTAACTTAATAGAGGTGGTCACTAAAGCAGGTTTGACTGTAGCTTAATAGAGGTGGTCACTAAAGCAGGTTTGACTGTAACTTAATAGAGGTGGTCACTAAAGCAGGTTTGACTGTAGCTTAATAGAGGTGGTCACTAAAGCAGGTTTGACTAATTTAATAGAGGTGGTCACTATTTAAGCAGGTTTGACTGTAACTTAATAGAGGTGGTCACTAAAGCAGGTTTGACTGTATGTGTTTGTAATGGAAAGGTTAAACTGACTTACTCACATGTAGTACTTTATTTTCTAGGTAAACACAGAAGAACCTGTATATCAGTCTGTTATAAATTGGGTGAAACATGAAGAAGAATCCCGTACAGATCTGTTACCACAGTTGTTACAACATGTCCGTCTGCCAATTTTAACTGCCAAATTTTTAACAGATGTAGTTGATGAAGAAGTAAGAAAATTTCCATGATTAATGAATAAAAACAATATACAGTGAAACTGTGCAATCTGACTCCTGAGGTTTCCAACATCCTGTGACATCCGACACAAATTTATGGTCCCAAAGTATTATACTGTTAACCAAAATAAAACCTGAGTATTCCGACATCCTGTACAATCTGACACATTTCCCTGGTCCCTTGGTGTGTGGGGATTAGACAGGTTCCACTGAGTCTGTAATTGATATGCTTATTACTTTTCAAATTTTGCATATTTTATTTCCCGATAAATATTATTTTTAAACACAAAAATAGAATACTTGTAAACACAGTGTGACTTTTATTTTAGTTAAAATTGTATCTGGAACATTCATAACACTAATATTCTTTTTAGCACGTCTTTTTATTGATCTTCAGATTTTAACTGCATTTCTGTACATATGTAATAAAATATATATAAACAATGAGTCATGTAGATGCATTGATGCAAAGAGCTGAAAATGTAGTGCTGAAAGACATTTTTAATATTAAGTAACTGAAAATAACTATATTGCCCTTTTTCATAGTTTTTGACGCACTGAAGTGCCCTTTTTCCAAAGTCACGCCCCTCCATTTTCAATTTCTAGCTGGAACACTGTTATCAATATGGGAATGGGCAAAAATTGTTATAACATTTAAAGACTTGAAATACAAAATGTAGGTCAGTGGTTTCTTCTGATACTCTCGTATCCTCCATTCAAAATTTTTATTCATAATATATATATAGAATAACAGCAGTTTTGAAGGGCGAGACTGACATTATCACCAGTACTGGCAGTGAGTCCAATAGGAAGAGCTGAGGTACTAGTAACAATGTATGTTTAGACCGATATTTTCCAGTATCAGAGTCTTTAAGTTGATGCTGACAATATTACTCTATGAGATGAAAGGGAAAATATCCAATTTACAGATAAAGCCGACATAATAATAAAAGCTTTGACAAACATCTATTATCTATAGGGGCTGTCGTGGTTGTGATCATATGGTAGTTGAATTTACAACTACCTATGTAATCAGTACCTATCGCCATTAAAAGTTGTGAGTTCAAATCCTGCTCATGGCAGTGTGTACTCGACACAACATTATGTGATATAGTTTGTCAGTGACTTGTGGTAGGTCAGTGGTTTTCTCCAGATTCTCAGTTCCCCTCTACCAATAAAACTGGACACCACGATATAACTGAAATATTGTTGAAAGTGGTGTTAAGCACCATTATTCTAACCCTATTACCTTTAACAAATGAATATAAATAAATATATTGTCTTGTATCTGTTTGATATATAATCTTGCTCTCTATAATTAATCTTAAAGAAGTCTATCTATTCACTAACATCTAAATAGAAAATGTTCTGTTATTTCCTATCACAGATGAAACTCTAAGAAATCAGAACCCCTGAGGGAACCCTAGGGTATAGAAATAGGACTTAGTTTAATTTCTCCCCTGTTGGATACTACCCCTCTGAAAAGAGTTCTCTTACTTGTGCTGGATAAATAATACAATTAATTCACCTTTAGGATTGGGCATTTATGAATGCATCATCACTATCATGTTTGGAGAATGTTGCTCTCCTTGCATGTAAAGACAACTTGCAGCAACCCCTAATAACAACATATTTTTGATAGTTGTCGATTGTTTGTGTCACAACAACATTATCCAACACTTTTTATCACCTTTTCCTTGTGGCAATCATAAGCCCCCCCCCCCCCCCCCCCAACCCCAAGCACCTACATTGTACTTTATTGTAACTAAACTTAATCTTGTCATGAAGATAGCTAATAGATAACTCACTTGATGTTAAACAACAATCAGTACCAAAAAAAAGAAATAAAATATATAAACAAATAAAAAGAACCTGCAATACTCAATAAAAATTAGTTTCGTTAGTGATAGAGTCATGAATTATGGAATATAGGTCAACATTTTCAAGAGCATTTTAGAATAAACATTTTTCTGATGTCAGATGTCAAAAAATAAAAATTCAACCTTTAAAAAAATCTCAAAATTCAATAATATATTGTCATACTTTTGAGATTTGCCATTAATGTTCTGAAATGTCTTGTAGGTATTGATAAAGAAAAGCCACAAATGTAGAGACTTGTTAGACGAGGCGAAAAAATTTCATTTACGACCAGATCTGAGGAACAAGATGTTGGGGACCAGGACAAAGCAACGTGTTGGTATGTCAGACAGTTAAAATAGTGTTTATATCTCTTAACTAGAGACATACCTGAGCCTGTAGCATTAAACTGATTATTCAAGTCAGACATATTGTTAGAAAAATTATTTTACTATTTTTCACATCTGATCCTGTTAAACTTTTTAACACATTAAAAAAAAATATGACTCAAAATAACTATAGGCTCACCTGTTCATTCTTACAGTTTATGTTCAATCAAGTCTATTTGAGAGAAAAAAAATATGTCATTCATTTCATATCGAAATAAACTCCACCAAAATGGCCAAAAAGCACCAAATTCCAAAATTTTAACTGTTTTTCCCCCCTCTAAATTCCGTATGCAATTCCAACCAGATTTTACCCTTCAATAGTGATACCAATTAATACTAAGCCATAGTTGTAGCATGTGGTGCAGGGCTTAAACCTTTATTTTTCTAATAACCGCATCTGTGACGTAATGGTTAGCGTGGTTGCCTCGAGTGCGGTAGATCGTGGGTTCGAATCTTGGTCGGGTCAAACCAAAGACTATTAAAGTGGTATTTGTTGCCTTCTCCGCTAAGCACGCAGCATTAAGGAGAAAGAGCAAAGACTGGTTGGCTCGGAATTAGAATAATGTGTCTGAGTGGGGTGACATGTCTATCCGCCAATTGTTGTTTCAGTGAACTAGCACTATAAAAATCCAACTCAGTGTGTTGGTCTCATCAACATCTCATTGAAAACTAACTTGTTCTAGCCATGATATAGCTGAAAAATTGCTGAATTGGCATTAAACAACAATCACTCACTCACTCACTTATTAATCTAATGATTAATAACAGTTGAATTACTAAATTACAGTCACTTTGTTATATCTTCATTCATTTATGTGTCAACCAATGAAGACGCTACAATTTTATTCAAGCAAAACGCAATTAAAAAAAAATAATAATAATTCATTGTCGTAGAGTTAGATATCAGTTATACCATAGCAGAGTCAATGAATGCTTGTAGTTAACTGACTACCAGCTAGGAAAGTATAATCTGTTGGTTAAGATGAATTTATTATCTATAATAAATGTTATTTTATTGTTGTGTAGGTACAGATGATATTCTAGTAGTTATGGGAGGATTTGGATCTCAGCAGAATATGGTAGAAGCTGTTGAACAGTATGATCCTAAAACTGGAGAGTGGAGTAGAAAACCTGTAAGTAAGGCTGTTCCATAAAAAGTTGTCAAGGGGTTGGAAAGCAATTTGTTTAAATTTATATTGACAAACAGGATCAGCAACAGATTCCATAAGGAAATGTTAAATAAATTCTGATTCCAATTGTATGTATAACTAGTGTTGAAAAAAAACTGGCTTCCAACCCTCCATACAAACTTTTATTGAATGATTCTGATTTTTTTCTTCCATTTAAACCAAGTTTACCCCTTTTCCTAATCTGTGAGTTTTAAAATAATCTGCTAGTTTTATCAATATTCTTGGGTTTTTAATTTTCTTATGTGTGCAGTTTTCATCCAGATTTGTTTCTTCTTTTAAAATTGTTAAACTTGTTTTCAAAATATTATTTTAATTATCACCAAAGAATTAAAATTCTAACAATTTTTTTTAAATTCCATTAATAAAAATCTAATTTGGTTTTTAGCCATTCCATGGGGTAAGCCAGTAATATCTTACAAATGCCAATGAAGAAATGCTGGTAAACCAAAAATTATGAATATATTTGAGCTCAAAAATTCAAAAAACTATAAAAAAAAATTCTTTCAGAATCTTTCAAAAAGGAGAAGATATGTGGCTGCTGCTTCCTTAAATGGAAAATGTTATATTATTGGTGGATACGATGGCCAATCAAGACTGAGTTTAGTAGAGTGTCTTGATTTAACTGTAGAGGATCCACAGTGGCAGTCTGTATCGTCTATGTTACAGAGAAGAGGATTGGCTGGCGTTTGTGTATACAGAGGTATCTCTTGGATTATGGTTAAAGTTTTTTTTAACATCAGTCATACTAAATATAAACAGTTTATATAAACATTAGAAGATGTTAATTTAACAAAATGCAATATAATATTAAAATTATAGTAATGTAATTCAAAAAAATATTTCTTTTTTTCATGTTTTACCTTAATTTTATGAGTTATGCCCCTAACAAGTAAGACATACTAACACTATTAGTTTCTGGTTGATGTCTAGATATTTTGGTTGACTTTTTCTTGATAAAGGCTTTGCAGCTATATGTACTAAATACAACATACAGGATAATATGTTAAGTTCTTAACTGGTTGAGAATTCAATGAATAGGATTGTTGTTAATGGTCTACAAATAGTAAATTATATTGATTTTCACATTAGCCTTACAGTTTTAGTCCATGTTTGTGGAAAGGTTCATTTGTAGGATTAGATAACCATATCAACTGGATACATGTACATGTATTTGTTTACTTTTAAAGATATCCAAATCTAGATAATCTAATTTCCTTTTTGAAACAATAATTTATGAAAAGAAATATACAGTGATATTCCACACTATTGTGTACAAAGGGTAGCCATCAGTATTTATATCACTACGATAATTACAATCAAGCGTAACAGTCACTTTAAATATGTGGTCTCTTGCAGTAGGCACCTCACTAACACGTAATTAAGCATAAATTGTTAAAAACAATGCCACATTACAATGCGACAGACATGTTATGTTAAAAAAAAATTTCTGCGGTAACACTTATACTGGAATCATTGACCGGAACTGAAAATCTGAATTAGCCAATCTTAAATAAGATGTAAATTCAATAATCCTGTCTTTTTGCTTTATCCCAATGGTGTCCGTTGAATATAAATTTGATAGTAATGAATTATGACAATATAAAACAGAAATGTAACTTCAAACATAAAATCTTATTTTCAGGGGAGATATACGTGTGTGGAGGATTTGATGGTTATAACAGACATACTAGTATGGAATGTTATAATCCTAAAACTGACCAATGGAGAACATTAAGTGGTATGGCAGTAGGTCGTGAAGGGGCAGGGCTTGTCATAGCAGGGGACAATATTTACTGTGTTGGGGGATATGATGGAATAAACCTGCTAGACTCGGCAGAAAAGTATGATCCTGATACAGAACAGTGGTCCAATATATCTCCAATGTCTTGTAGACGTTCAGGTAAATATTCTCTCTATCATGTTAAATAGATTTTATGGGTTTTTAGTGTGGAGTTGCCATCTTTTAATCAAATTCTTTGTTACAATTTTCAGTTATTAAATGTTGAATTTCCTATAATGATATGCAACCAGAAATTTCATTCTTGACTCATTCGTGAAAAAAGAGACAGAAAAGACATATAAAGTGTGTATTTTATTAAAGCTTTGTATTACTGATTTATATAGAATTTTATTACCAAAACAATTGATATACATTAAAACCTGTCTAAACTGAACCCTGAATTAACCGAAATCCTGTATAAACCGAACTTTAAATATAGTTCCAATGTCAGAAATATTTCCAGGAGTAATTTAAGTAATTCCCAGTGAGAGAGTTACTGTATCTCACTTCCTTATGATAAATCCCATAGACAACACTATTTTTGTATTGTGAAGTAGAACAAGGAATAAAAATCATTTCTTGTTGAAATTTAGTCAGGACTAAAATGAGTTCACCTTTATATATATATATATATATATATAGATTTTAAAAGTTATTAATATCTACGGGAAGACCTTCCATAAAGTATTTTTTAAGTAGGATTGAATACGATACGATCAATACAAAATTTTATTTGTACATCAACAATTTTTTAATTAAACTTCGGAACTGTTCTGACTGTGGTTTATTTTAATTTTATTTCTACAACAACAGGAGCAGGAGTCTCGGTATTAAATGATCAGATGTTTTATTTCTACAACAGGAGCAGGAGTCTCAGTATTAAATGATCAGATATTTGTATGTGGTGGATACGATGGTACAGATCACCTATCTAGTGTAGAATCATACAGCTTACATACACAACAATGGATTTCATTACAATCAATGGTGGTTCCCAGGTGCTATGTTGGTGCTTGTGTACTCAGAGGGAAATTGTTAGTTGTTGCAGGGTAAGTAAGAACTGACCGATGGTTTCATCATTACCACATATATCAGACTATAGATCAAGATTTTTTTTACTTAAAATTATATATGTATGCCAAATATAGCTGTAAAATTTACTAAGAAACTTACATTTCTTGTTTGTCTCTGATGTAATATATACATTTATCCTGTGCTGGTTCTATTTGAGCAATCAATTTGCATTGACTGGATAATTTTTTGTTATATGTGGTCACTGGCCAAGATATAGTTTTTCTGGTACCTGAATCATGTTGAGCGACGATAAGAAAAGGTAACAGTATAAGTGTGAACATCATACAGAACACCATCAAAAATGATTAGAACGACACTGCTATTATTAGACAATTTGGCAGTTGTTTTGAGCTTTTTTGACTTTGCAGGATAAACACAATATATGTACATTGTCGGAAGATATCAAATTAATTTCCGATCGCTGCAAAACAGGGCATAAAAGATTACCAAAAACTCACTTATCTACCTGTTTCTAAAGCTTGTGCAAATAATGTACATGAGTAATCATTGGATAGTTCTTTACAAAGCTTAACCATTTTTATGTGTTAATTGTAAATCCAAAATGGCCACTATCACAGGACACACTTTTATATGGAACCCTATAGGAAAATGTTGTGAAGTCATCTCCTTAGAAACTACAAAAATGAATGATTCCAAACTATAATTGAATCATCATTAAATGATAAACAGATGGTTTATTACTAAGGTAGTCTTTGATTACATGTTAATTTGAAAATATCTCTTTATTGGGAGAGTTACTTAAACAAAAACAAGAAAGTAACAAGTAGACCATGCCCCATGCATGGTATATTAATTTTTGAAGGTATTATACCTATTGCTGAGATTTGCATATGGTAATTTTACAGAAATTAGAATAAAATCTGTTTAAGTGACTGTTAGATCTATTTATAATATCATAATTTGGTGGGATAACTTATTGTATTTAAATATTTGCAGATTAAATCAGAATTTTATTTTATTTTTATTGTCATATAGGTATGATGGTAATACTCTTCTAAACACAGTAGAAAGTTATGACCCCATGACAGGTAAATGGTCAATGTTAGAAACTCCAATGAATACTCATAGATGTGATGCTGGCATCACTGTAGTTAGAAAAATCTGATGCAATTACAAATGGTGTGTGTACGAGGTTATACATATACTATCAAATAATTGTAGTATGTAAGTATATAAACTGTTATCAGATTGTACATGTAGTCTTAAATGTGAATTGGAAAAAAATTATTGGTATTTATTTTATTTTTATTATTATGCAACAGTAAAAAATTTGAAATCATGCATATGCAATGGACCATAATTTCATACATTTTCATTTCATATTTGAATGATCATGATTTATTTCATTGTTAAAAATAGAATAATCAACTTGGGTAACATTAGTGCATGTAATAAAAAGCTTCCAATCTAATTAAAATTAGATATTTAATATATCAGGTTTTTTCTATGGTGATATACTAGGATCTAACAACATCCTGTTTTGGGTCATGTTATGTGACCTTTCATTCATCTTTGATTGTCCAATCATATACAAGACACTTACAAATATTGACCAATTGGACAAGAGTTCTTGCTTGTACTAGGATTTGATACCTTTTATTAGGTGCATTGCTGATTGGTTGGTTGAAAATATGAACCCTGACATGACCCTATACGGAATGTTGTTAGATGTTAGTGTATTACCAAAGAAAAAATATTAAAAAGATACAACAGACATCTCATTATATTTAGATTGAAACAGCTTCCAAGTTTTTAATTATATAATAATGTGCCAAAATATTACCCAGGTCTGAGAGACATATTATCCGACCGAAGATGTCTCTCAGACCTGGGTAATATTTTGGCATATTACCTGGACAAGACCACATTAATATCATTATTATACTGAGTGTCTAATTGTCCAGGTAATATGCCAAAATATTACAGTACCAAATATCACTACAGAAACTTACACGAAGTATAATAGTTATACAATATTATTGTTATTATTACTCTGAATGTCTTTGGTGATTTAAAAAAATGAAATTTGTCTAAAATGTATTGATAGTATAAAGATTGTCAAATAATATTCATTTAAATTCAAGAAATATTTAATTTCAACAATAACAATGAACTGTCAAATATTTAATTCCCAAACCTGGAACTGGCCATTGTTTTGACAGACAACAGCATCAACGTTAAAGAAAAACGTATAATACATTGTAAATTGTACACTGTTAAAAGCGCTCAGGTGATCCTGTTTAAACCCGCCTATTTAAATGACGTAACATTGTTCTAAGCTCTGCCCATCAGCATAGTAATGACTCCAACGAGTGCATAGTACGACGCTATTTATTGTTTGTAATATTATGTTTCGATAATATCGTGACAATTATAAGTTTCTTACATGAAGAGTAATATTAAATATTACTAGAATATTGAATATTCCTAGATCAGTAAGAGACCAAAGTGACATCATATCAGCCAATATTTTATAAAGAATTTAATTTTGTGTTTGTAATATAATTACTATTAGTCTTTCAGTAGATAAGATCTGTGATGTTCTGTGTTGTAAGCTCATCAAAGGCCAAGTACAATTGTGCTGTCCCTTTGTCTAGAATGATCCCTGGAGAGAAGAGATTCAGACTTGTACAAATAATGTGAATCACCCACGAGAAAAGGCTGGTAGGGAGGCCTAAAGGGGAAATTAAATACAATTTAACAAAACTTCTACTCAAGAATCAGTTATAGAAATACAACAATATTTCCTTGAATGTCATTATTATGATAGGTACATTCAAATTTTTGCAAATGAAGGTCACATGGTTTATTTGAGTCCAAGTCCTGGGTGTTGTCAATTTACAATGGGTTGAAAGGGAAATATTTTTTTTTTAAAGTCATCTTCTTAGGAACCAGGAATGAAAAGGCTGTTGTAAAATGAATATTCAATTTCGTGTGGATGAATATCCCAGGGTATATTGGGTAGTGTCATGAGGCTTCAATAGTTAACATATGCTACAATAGATAATAGTGAGGCAATTCTTATACATATGTTGTGTGCACAGAATTTGATAATTATCTACATTTTTATTATTATCACTGGGTCAATACCTCTGCTGGTGGACTATTAGTTCCCCAGGGTATCATACACCCAGTAGTCAATGTTTCTGCACTGACATGTTACTTTTATTAGATATTTTAATTATTGAAATTGACAGTTTCTAGAATATATAATTATTATTTAAACTGTTCTCCTCTCTCCGGTATAAGTAACCTTTAGTTGATCTATTGGATTTTCTTGCTCACAAAGACTATTTAATATTTTGGTTTTTTAAATCTTTAGACTATGTACGTACCTGATGAAAGTTATTCCAGAAATTTTCATATGCACTAACTTATTTATCTATGTTTTTATTAGAAAATACTCCTTACCAGGTGAGTGATACGTTTATGTGAGCCTGTACTTAATAATTATGGGAGTTTTTTTGTTGCAAAATGTAGCTGATGTTAAATTAATGCAATCATTGTTTATTATTGTAGTATTATTGTTACCAAATTATTGACTAGATTTTTAGTAAACATGTTATGTTGTTGATTAATTATTGAGATACATCCATTGAATGTAGATATTATTAAATTATCTGAAAAGTTATAGTTTTATAAATTATTTATTGGCAGACCTCATGATGAATTGATTGATTGGTGTTTAACTCTAACTTTTGCAGTATTTCAGCTATATCGTGGCAGACCTCATAAGATAGATATTTCTATTTGATTGGAGGAATGATGTAAACATATTTTATTGTGAAATATATACAATATGATTGAATGCAAGATTTACAACTTATATAAAGTTCTCGACAGTATCATATAAAAATAGGTCTGACAGAAAGCATGACGGATAATTAGTATACTAGTATAAGCATTTATAATACATGTATAGAAAAAAACCTGATAGCAGATAAGTAAAAAGAGGTGGGGTTATGTTCCATCAGTCAATCACCTACTGTTCTTAATGAATGTCTGTACTGCTTTTGATAGCAAAATATTTAGAGCCTGATCTTAATAGAAAAATTTAAAACAAGTCAAAATAAAATTCTACAACACTTCACTGGGGTGTTCCCTGAATGCCAACATTCTTAAAACAACATATAGTAGTGTAGATTGTTGTTTTAGCACTTAAGTTCACTTAAAGGTTGTTATTTAATTTTTAAAAGATAATTAATAAGTGAAACATCACATGCTATATTTAGTTAAATCTAATGAAAATTAAGTAAATAAAATATGTTGATTGAAGAAAAAAATGAAATAAATAAAATGGCAAATTTAATGAGAAATGAAATAATATATAATTCATACAAGTCTAAAGTGCAAGTTTGAGCTCGCATGGCCAAAGTGTGCTAAACAGTTTTTGACAGACAAGCAACATGTAACTGCGGGTCACTTTCAATACCATGCATGTAACTGCGGGTCATTTTTAACACCACATGTGTTATTTCATCTATATCATGACGAGAACAAGTTAATTTTCTATGAGATGATGATGATATAATAAAGTATATGTATCATTTCATAGTATAACATTTAAAATACCAGATAAAAACTAGAGGCTCAGGTGAGCCTGTATCGCTCACCTGACATAAATAAGCCCTCTTAAGAATGTCAGCATGCCGAATACATCTAAGTTTTACTATTCAAATCCCATAGGGTTCTACAATGTATGTTAAAACTATGTCTGCTCATAGCAGACATCTTGGATGGAGGTCGTGGTCACCGGACACAATTTTGAAAGTATACTACCCAAGGACCATCCATGCCATGTTTGCTTTAAATTGACTGACTGATTTCAGAGGAGAATACCTTTAAACAATTTTCCCATAGGTCCTATGTTAAAACTATGTCCGCCGACGGTGGCCATTTTGGACCGAGATCGGGGTCACTGAACACATTTTTGGCAGTTGACCACCTAAGGACAATCGATGATATGTTTGCTATATTGGCTGACTGGTTTGAGAGGAAAAAAAATTTAAACATTTTTCCCATAGGGTCCTATGTTAAAACTATGTCCGCTGACGGTGGCCATCTTGGATGGAGGTCGGGATCACAGGACATAAATTTGAAAGTTGACCACCTAAGGACCATTCATGCCATGTTTGCTTTAAATTGACTTACTGGTTTCAGAGGAGAAGACTTTTAAACATTTTTTCCATAGGGTCCTATGTTAAAACTAAGTCGAGTCATGGTGGCCATCTTGAATTTCCGATCTGCAAACGATTCACAAGTTTAGTACAGGACCACCCAATGATCATTCCTGCAAATTCACAATTCAATTGGCTTGGTGGTTTCTGACAAGAAGATTTTTAAAATTTCAGCCAATCAGAACACGTTATTGGCCCTGGCAGCCATGTTGAAATTCCGATCTACACCAAAAACACTGGTAGAGGACCATCCAATGAACATTTATGGCAAGTTTAATTGAAATCTGTTCAGCGGTTTCAGAGAAGAAGAGTTAAATGGGAAAAGCTAACAGACAGACGGACGCTTACCCATGACAAAAGCTCACATGGCCTATGGCCAGGTGAGTAAAATAAATAATATCCATATTTGTTTTCTATATCAATAGATGCTTAGAACATTGTTTAGAATATGTCAGTCAGTAAATAAGCGTAAAAATTTAAATTTTTTCTAGTAATTACGTGTAATTCCTGAACAATTTTAGTAAATACACGTAGTTACTAAGATAATTAGGGATTACACGTATTTACTGTTTTTCAGTTTTTACGTGTAATTACTGGTTATGCTTATTTACTGTAACATATATATATATAGTGAGTGAGTGATTGTTGTTTAATGCCAATTCAGCAATTTTTCAGCTATATCATGGCAAGAACAAATTAATTTTCAACTAGAACTGTGAGTAGCCTTGCAATACTATGCTGTTCAAACTTTGGAATACAGGTATATTAGCAAGTTACCTATGAAAAAAGAACGGATATGGAGTAATGTCAAGGAGACAACATCCCATCTCCAAAATAAACTAACCAAGAACATACATCTAGGGGTCGCCACAAGGTCTTCAACAAAGTGGGATTGTTTAAAACCAATACGGTTTCATCAGTATACATGAGGATTACAACATTTCCTAACTTTTTTACAAGAGGATATAGGTCACATCAAATGTTATTGATTCAAAATTAATTATTTATTCTCGAGTAGTTTTTATATTGCAAATATCCAGATGTGAAAAGGTCAATTAAAATCTTATTTCATTCAGGAATAGTTACGCTTACATCACCTTCCAAATTTTTGACAGGAACCATATTCCTTCATGTACATCTGCAGGCAGTGTATCACTACTGTGTAAAGTTTCATTTAAACCCAATGAGCCGTTTAGGAAGAGTTGTGCTTACAAGCCCATCTCTCCATAGAGAACGTATTTCAGAGTAAGTTAAATTATCTCCCCTTCCAAATTTTGGACAGCAACCATATTCCTTCATGCACATCTGCAGGTAGTGTATTACAACTGTGTAAAGTTTCATAAAAATCCAATAAGCTGTTTAGGAGGAGTTGCACTTACAAGGTACATGCCCTCCTTCTTTTCGTGAAAGTACAAGTTGAATTATCTCCCCTTCCAAATTTTGGACACCGACCATATTTCTTCATGCACATCTGCAGGTAGTGTACTACAACTGTGTAAAGTTTCACAAAAATCCAATAAGCCGTTTAGGAGGAGTTGCACTTACAAGGTACACAACCCCCCTTTTCGTGAAAGTATAAGTTGAATTATCTCCCCTTTTAAATTTTGGACAGCAACCATATTCATTCATGCCCATCTGCAGGTAGTGTACTACAAATGTGTAAAGTTTCATAAAAATCCAATAAGCTGTTTAGGAGGAGCTGCACTTCCAAGGTACATCCCCCCCCACCTTTTTCATGAAAGTATAAGTTGAATTATCTCCCCTTTTAAATTTTGGACAGCAACCATATTTCTTCATGCACATCTGTAGGTAGTGTACTACAAATGTGTAAAGTTTCATAAAAATCCAATAAGCCGTTTAGGAGGAGTTGCGCTTACAAGGTACATGGACGGACGGACAGACAGGGTGATTCCTCTATATACCCCCCCAAACTTTGTTTGCGGGGGGTATAATGAGATGATGACGAGGTCTGCTTTGTACTAAACCAACATGCTGAGTTGGATTTTTATAGTGCTAGCTGACTGAAACAACAGTACGTAGGTAGACATGTCACTCCACTCGGACACATTATTCTGATTTCGAGCCAACCAGTCTTTGCTCTTTCTGCGTGCTTAGCGGAGAAGCCACAAATACCAATTTTTTATATTTATGTAATACTTTAAATATTATCTATCTTTGGAATATACAGATGATTTAAATGAACAGTTTTACATTTAAACTCATAGATAAACCCCCAAGTCATGAGTTTGAGGATATAACACATAAACTGTATCACAAATCAATCAAGTGGAGCATGAAATTGATTGCTGGTTAACATCCAGTGGCAATATTTCATGTATATTCAGGACTAGTTCAACAATGTCAATAAACTATGCAGAAATAAAGGGGGAAGGGACAACCGGAGCAACGGTTTTGATTGTCATTGGAAAAGTATGGAGAACTGGGAAGAGAGGAAACATTTAGTCTTCTGTAAGGCCATGTAAAATTGATTGTTGGTTTCCCCTAACATAGGGAAATTTTTAAGAGCAGGCACAGGTTTTTTTTTTTTTTTTTTCTTCTAAAGAGATTGCAAATCAGGGTTTTGCTATCTTTCCCGTGAAGGTCAGAAAATATATCATAAAGATTTTGCTATGCAAATAACTTTGCATCACTCTTATTTCGTTTGATAAATGCAAACATTTCTGTAAATGAACAGCCAGAATGGTTCCACTGGGCACACAGGCGGTGGCCATTTTATACATACTGTACGTCACATAGACGGCTTAGATCATTGTCATTTTACCGATATCGTAAGCGCTTTGGCGATCTAGATCAATGACCTTGACATGTGGAAAAACATCGAAAAAGATATAACTGAAATTGTTTACGATAACAAAAATCTCCATATCACTGAGTTAGAAGACACACGGCCAGTGTTTCTTTTATTTTTATTTTATTTATTAGTAATAAAAGATAACGACCCAGCAGTAAAAATTTGACCTGGTCGGGTTAGGGGAAACCGACAATCATTTTCTCATGGCCTAATAGGTACAAAATGCCTACTCACAAAAAAGTTTTTGAGAACACTGTAATGCATAAGCATCTTTGAAATTGGCTCCTTTTTTGTCAGCAGGGGGTCATTTCACTTTTTAGTGACAGAATTACAGTTTGGGTTTTTTATTTTACTTCCATTCAATATAAGTTAATCAAGATTGTTTGTTTGTTTGTTTGATGGTGTTTAGTGACACTTTCAACAATATTTCAGTTATATCGTGGTGGTCAGTATTATTGGTGTAGGAAACCGCACAGGGGCGTAGCTACCGTAAGACACTTTACGCACGTGCCTACACATAATTTTCCCCCCCAAATGTCACAAACCAAGACGTGTACTGTACCCTAATATTTATTCAATTTTCACAGCCTTGAAAACAATACCAGTGTCTTCGGCGTCTAGCGAGCATTCATTCAGTGCGATGCACCACGTAAAAAACTGTCTTTGAGCTACAATGGGTGATGAGAGATTTATCAAATTTATCGTTGTTACACATCCACAGAACAAGAAATCTAAGCGTCGAAGATGTTATCAACAAATTTGCAGTGAGAAAAAACAGACGTCTGAACTTTATCTAATTACCGGTCCGTGTTGCTGGACATGATGGTTGCATGTGCTTACATGAACTCTGAAACTTTATTCTTTGAATGTTTCCGGGAATGTTTCTTTCATACATTTTGCATTTATGATAATTTTCGCTTATAGATTCAATGCTTTGTGATGCTGAATTTTTGTAACTGTTAAAATTATTCTGAAAAGCGGTGTAGAAACATTCAGTCAAAAGTTATTATATTCAGCAAAAATATATTAACAACTTCGATTTTTGTATTGTTTCCATGATAAAATAAGAATATATTTCATGTCTTTTATTGTTCAGATTTCGCCCTTTGTACATCAATTTACGCTTAAAATCGTTTTCCGTCGGGGGTTTAACCCCCCTAAACACCCCCACCAGGGCTCTGCCCTGGACCTGTTGCGGGCCTTAAGCGGCCCCCAGACCCCTCGCCGCAAGTTGTGCCTACATTTCATTTTATACCTAGCTACGCCCCTTCTGCAGGACCCGGAGAAAACCATGGACCTGTCGCAAGTCACTGACAAACTTTATCACATAATGTTTGTATCGAGAACACCTCGCCATAGCAGGATTTGAATTAACAACTTCGATGGTGATAGGCGCTGATTGCAAAGGTTGTTGTAAATCCAACTACCATACAATCACGGCCACGATCAAGATTGACATTTCAGTATTCTTTGTTTTACAAAACATAAAAAAAGTAATTTTATTATCATTATTTAAACACAATGTAAACACTATCTAAAGTTAATATCTGTTAAACTGGCCATTTCCACTGATTCTTAGGAGCTTCTTCTATAAGAGGTTCCCAGGCTTTCCATATTAACATGTTCTTAGCCAAATGAAATTCTCTTTCTGCCTGTAAAAAATTGTTTTTTTATTAAAAGCCTGTATTTACCTTCTTTTCACTCATATAAGACACTATTTCTAACTACATGGTTAAAAACAAGACAATGTTTGTTAACATGGGCGGAAGGATAGGGGAAATCTTAATAGAGGGCCTTCCATAGATGCTTCTCAGCAAGTTTCGGTTCATTTGGCCAAGCGGTTGCAGAGGAGATTTTTAGAAATTGACAAACCAGAAACAAGAATTGCCTATGGTGGTCATGTTGGTTAACAGATCGGAATGATATGAGCAATCTCAATAGAGGACCTTCCTTAGATGCTTCTTACCAAGTTTCGGTTCATTTGGCAAAGCGGTGTCAGAGGAGAAGATTTTTAGAAATTGACCAACCAGAAACAAGAATTGCCTATGCTGGCCATGTTTGTAAACAGATCGGAACGATATGAGCAATATCAATAGAGGGCCTTCGTTAGATGCATGTTACCAAGCTTCGGTTGATTTGGCAAAGCGTTTTCAGAGGAGAAGATTTTAGAAATTGACCAAGCAGAAACAAGAATTGCCTATGGTGGCCATGTTTGTAAACGGATCAGAATGATATGAACAATCCTAATAGAGGAGCTGCGTTAGATGCTTATTACCAAGTTTCGGTTCATTTGGCAAAGTGGTTTCAGGGAAGAAGATTTTTAGAAATTGACCGACCAGAAACAAGAATTGCCTATGGTGGCCATGTTTGTTAACGTATCAGAACGAAATAAGCAATCTTAATAGAGGACCTTCCATATTCCATATGTTCAAATGTGTAGTATCATATCTAATAAAAATTCAAATGGAAATTTGTTTATTTGCATCCCTGGTACAACTTGTAAATAGACAAATAAATAAATAGGAAAACAAGTTCCTCAAGTATAAATCAGAAGCTTACCTGTAAAACAAGCTCCTCAAGTATAAATAAGAAGCTTACCTGTAAAACAAGTTCCTCAAGTATAAACAAGATATTATTATAATCTAACGATTATGAAGTCTCCCAAACCGGCCACAGACAACCGGTTTAAAAAATAAATTAAAAGCTACCTTTGAAATTGAACAATGTTGAATTTTTGCGGTATTGTGGTGGCCATTTTGAAAATGGAGACCGGTAGAAATTTTTCAATGTCGGGAATCAATTCAGGACGTTGAAATTGAACGATGTTGAATTTGTGAGGTATTGTGGTGGCCATTTTGAAAATGGCGACCGGTAGAAATTTTTCGATGTCGGGAATCATTTCGAGACATCATAATCTACCCACATATGAAATGTCGTTGAAATCGGACAATGTTGAATTTGTGCAGTATTGTGGCGGCCATTTTGAAAATGGCAACCGGTAGAAATTTTTCGATATCAGGAATCATTTCGGGACATCATAATCTACCCACATATGAAATGTCGTTGAAATCGGACAATGTTGAATTTGGGCAGTATTGTGGAGGCCATTTTGAAAATGGCAACCGGTAGAAATTTTCGATGTCAGGAATCAATTCGGGACATCATAATCTACCCACATATGAAATGGCGTTGAAATTGGACAATGTTGAATTTGTGCGGTATTGTGGTGGCCATTTTGAAAATGGCGACCGGTAACAAATTTTCAATGTCGACAATCAATTCGGGACATCATTATCTACCCACATATCAAATTTTGATGATATCGGACAATGTTGAATTTGTGCGGTATTGTGGTGGCCATTTTGAAAATGGTGACCGGTAGAAATTTTTCAATGTTGGGAATCAATTCGGGACATCATTATCTACCCACATATCAAATTTTGATGATATTGGGCAATGTTAAATTTTTACCGCCCATTTTTTATACCGTGTTTTGGCAGCCATTTTGAAAATGGCAGACATCTCGAAAATTTTGAAAATGCAGAATTGCTCCTCTAATGGTGACCTATCACTGTCTCTATCATTATTCATTTAGAAGTTATCAACATTAATGTACGAAATTTCAACTTTCCCATAGGATTCTATAGTAACCCCCACCCCCTTTGAACCCCTCAAAATATGACTTTGACCCTCTTTACCACAAAACTTTAGGACCAACTAGAAACATGTATCTATAACTCCACAAAGTTTCATGAAATTCTGTCCAGTGGTTCCTGACATCTGCCGTGGACAAGTTCATGGTCCATGGAAAGAAAGGAGAAGGAGAAAGAGAAAGAGAATAATAATAATAAGAAATGGAGCAAAAACAATAAGTCTCCCAAACTTTGCTTGGGAGATTTAATAATAAGAAGTTTACCTGTAAAACAAGTTCCTCAAGTTGTCCACTATTTATCTTCTTTTCTAATTGTACTGGGTCTGACTCCTACAAAACAAAACATAACAGTTTTACTGGATCTGACTCCTACAAAACAAAACATAACAGTTTTACTGGATCTGACTCCTACAAAACAAAACATCACAGTTTTACTGGATCTGACTCCTACAAAACAAAACATAACAGTTTTACTGGGTCTGACTCCTACAAAACAAAACATAACAGTTTTACTGGATCTGACTCCTACAAAACAAAACATAACAGTTTTACTGGATCTGACTCCTACAAAACAAAACATCACAGTTTTACTGGATCTGACTCCTACAAAACAAAACATAACAGTTTTACTGGGTCTGACTCCTACAAAACAAAACATAACAGTTTTACTGGATCTGACTCCTACAAAACAAAACATCACAGTTTTACTGGATCTGACTCCTACAAAACAAAACATAACAGTTTTACTGGGTCTGACTCCTACAAAACAAAACATAACAGTTTTACTGGATCTGACTCCTATAAAACAAAACATAACAGTTTTACTGGATCTGACTCCTACAAAACAAAACATCACAGTTTTACTGGTCTGACTCCTACAAAACAAAACATCACAGTTTTACTGGATCTAACTCCTACAAAACAAAACACCACAGTTTTACTGGATCTGACTCCTACAAAACAAAACACCACAGTTTTACTGGATCTGATTCCTACAAAACAAAACATCACAGTTTTACTGGAACTGACTCCTACAAAACAAAACACCACAGTTTTACTGGATCTGACCCCTACAAAACAAAACATCACAGTTTTACTGGATCTGACTCCTACAAAACAAAACACCACAGTTTTACTGGATCTGACTCCTACAAAAGAAAACATCACAGTTTTACTGGATCTGACTCCTACAAAAGAAAACATCACAGTTTTACTAGATCTGACTCCTACAAAACAAAACATCACAGTTTTACTGGATCTGACTCCTACAAAACAAAACATCACAGTTTTACTGGATCTGACTCCTACAAAACAAAACATCACAGTTTTACTGGATCTGATTCCTTTTTACAAAACAAAACATCACAGTTTTACTGGATCTGATTCCTACAAAACAAAACATCACAGTTTTACTGGATCTGACTCCTACAAAACAAAACATCACAGTTTTACTGGATCTGACTCCTACACAACAAAACATCAGTTTTACTGGATCTGACTCCTACAAAACAAAACATCACAGTTTTCCTGGATCTGACTCCTACAAAACAAAACATCACAGTTTTACTGGATCTGACTCCTACAAAACAAAACACCACAGTTTTACTGGATCTGACTCCTACAAAACAAAACACCACAGTTTTACTGGATCTGACTCCTACAAAACAAAACATCACAGTTTTACTGGATCTGACTCTTACAAAACAAAACATCACAGTTTTACTGGGTCTGACTCCTACAAAACAAAACATCACAGTTTTACTGGATCTGACTCCTACAAAACAAAACATCACAGTTTTACTGGATCTGACTCCTACAAAACAAAACACCACAGTTTTACTGGATCTGACTCCTACAAAACAAAACACCACAGTTTTACTGGATCTGACTCCTACAAAACAAAACATCACAGTTTTACTGGATCTGACTCTTACAAAACAAAACATCACAGTTTTACTGGGTCTGACTCCTACAAAACAAAACATCACAGTTTTACTGGGTCTGACTCCTACAAAACAAAACATCACAGTTTTACTGGATCTGACTCCTACAAAACAAAACATCACAGTTTTACTGGGTCTGACTCCTACAAAACAAAACATCACAGTTTTACTGGATCTGACTCCTACAAAACAAAACATAACAGTTTTACTGGATCTGACTCCTACAAAACAAAACATAACAGTTTTACTGGATCTGACTCCTACAAAACAAAACATCACAGTTTTACTGGATCTGACTCCTACAAAACAAAACATCACAGTTTTACTGGATCTGATTCCTACAAAACAAAACATCACAGTTTTACTGGATCTGATTCCTACAAAACAAAACATCACAGTTTTACTGGATCTGATTCCTACAAAACAAAACATCACAGTTTTCCTGGATCTGACTCCTACAAAACAAAACATCACAGTTTTACTGGATCTGACTCCTACACAACAAACATCAGTTTTACTGGATCTGACTCCTACAAAACAAAACATCACAGTTTTACTGGATCTGACTCCTACAAAACAAAACATCACAGTTTTACTGGATCTGACTCCTACAAAACAAAACATCACAGATTTGGTCAAATTTGAAAAATATTCATCAACCAATGGTATAAATACAAAATTCCTACACCAAATTGAATTTAAAAACATTACTGGAAACAAAATATATTTTGACAGGTTGATGTCTTTTTTCTTCTAATTAGCTCTACTTTGTATTTCATTAAACAATTAAAAGATATGATGAAAGCACTCTTACATAAATAATAGACATACTGATAGGGGGGGGGACATTGCTTAATGCCAAGTAACCTTTCATGGCAAGAACAAACTATTTTTCTTTATGAAATAAAGATGATGTCTTGTCTACTTGTACTAGATCAACACAGTCTGATATGGATGTTTTTTAAGTGATAGCTGACTGAAAAAAGAACACAGAGAGACATACATGTCCATTCATTTTGACACATTATCAACTTCATTCGAATGGACCAATTCCGCAATAAAGATTGCAGTGAAAATTCTGTATGCTTTCCGAATATTAGTTTTACAGGATTTTAACATCTGGGGAGTTTACAGATTGACTAAACAAACTCAAATGATAAACTTGTGATAATGAATATTGGACAATTCGGCCCATGGACATATCACCTCAGGCTATATCAGGCCATAATTTGTAAATCTTGTTCTGTAGGTTCTATGTGTTAGGTCAACTTATTTAGCATCTTTTTCTTTGCTATTTGTAGAAAACAATTTCCTTAATAAAAATTCAAAATCACTTTTGATAGCTTTTAATTACTTTTATAAATCTAGATTTCTATTTGTGATTATCACTGATCACACAATTATTTGTACTTACATGTACTATATTACATTCTGCTGAACCAGAACATTACATTACACTACATGTACTTAATACTTTATATAGATTGAAAGTGACGTTAAACACCATAACCCTAACCCTAGATAGTAAATATTTTTTATTAACAGGTATCTTTTTTTTCATCCACTGACCACTTGTAATATTTGAGTGTTGTTATGTTGCCATGACAACTTCTAAATGCTGAATCAGTAACAAGACAACTCTGTAATGAGGAATTTCCTTTCAAGTGCTTATGACAATGATGGTGAGATGTACTCAATGCAACTTTATGTGATCAAGTTTGTTTGTTACATATGCATGTGCACAAAAGCAGAGCTGTCGAAATCTCTTTCCTGTCTGTCAGACAATAGGTCTGGCAGATGTGGACAATGTGTCAGACCTATCAAACATTTGCCAGACCTACATTTTTTTTTTACAACTTCAACTGAATTACACATATACTGGCTAAATCCATAAAATGGTTTGTTAACAGCTTCAAGTGATACCTTGGAATACTCAAAGTTAGTACAACACATTTTTGTGTGAGATGTGGAAATATAAATACAATACAATAGACTTGTGTATGAAATAAACAAAGATACCAAGTTTGCATAATGCTAGCTATACACATGTTTCAAGGTGTTACCTCTTATAAGTAGCATTAGGACCGAATCAATTGGATGACTGACAACCTACATACTTCAAAATGAAGCACTCATAGCCAAAAACACCAAAATACTAGGAAGCCAAATCCAGATAAGGACATATCTAACCATGTGCCATACACAGAATGAAGCCTTGGTTATCTGAAAACAGAGTGAAACAACTGCTGATATCAAATACCAGCCAGTCCTGACCTTCCTTCCATTTGATATTGAATGTCCGTGCAGGACGCTTGTCTTTTTCGTATTTCTTTCTTTTTTCTTTGGTTTCTACTTCGGTTTTTGTTTTACTTCTTTTCCTTTTAACTCCTGGTTTTGCCCCACTTGCAAACTGAATTGGCCAGGCAGTGGGCGCTGCCATTTTTTATTCTATTCTAATTTCGTCTCGATTGGATAATTCACCCCTAAAGTCCCTTTGGACGATAGTTCGGAGTTCAGTAATTTTGTTATTACCCTTATTCATCATTAAAAAAAATTCCTTTGTTTGTCGACATTCATTTAAGCTTTCGTGAAGCCATTCGTTAATTAGTTTTATTTTTCGTAAATATAATAATCAGTCGATAGTTGATCGATACTGACAACGATCAAAGTGCTGTTGACAAAGTAAGATCTGAGGGCCGAAAAGTTCCTTGGGACAAAAAGAAAGTATATTGACATGTGCAGTCACCGCATACTGGTTTACGGTTCATGCTAAATCAGTTTAATATTTTGTAAACAAAAAGAAACAAAAATCGGAGATTGTAAACAACGACAAGTTTGAGAAGCGAAAGTAAATAATGATGCCGGTCATCTTCAAGCGTTTTGTCGGTCCCAAATTACTGAAAAATTGCTCCGGACATCGGGTCTGACGCGAAGTAGTTTAAATCGGACCTAGCCAATATTTTGTCCGACAGATCCGACAGCTCTGCAAAAGGTTGGTGCTTTTCCAGTGAAACCTGTCTAGGTAACACTTTTCAAAGAGAGACTAGAGGTACTGTTGTCACATTAGTCCAGCTGGACTGTTTCAGTGAACTAAAACATATGTCTCCCACGATTCTGCCATAGACAAAAATAATTTATTTGAACTTGACATGTAAGATCCATATGCCTGCAACATACCCTGAGGCTAGTAGAAGTTTAATTGTTCTCCAGAGAGCCTATCACAGATAAACAAATAAATTATTTGACATTGTGATGTGGTCACAGTGACTTCATTTTAAGACGCAACATTCTGTCATGTCCTGAAGTAGTCCGAGATTCCTCTGTCGTTTAACGGCATTTATAAAGTTGCTGTAGCCGTTCAACGTCAGAGGGTAATATATACGGAAAACAGCGGATTTGCCTCACCAGCTCTAGGATCGGCACATTTCCACGTTTCGTGGCTATCGGATTTTATTTTCTATCAGAAACCCTTATATAAATCGCTTCACCAATCATTTTTCTATTCATTCAAAACCATCTTACCCTCAGAAAGTGGTGTTACACTCCATTACAGCACGATTTTGCCTTAGATCCTATTATTCCGCCATTTGACTTCCATTTTCGAATCTACAAACGTGATCTCGCGATACTAACTGAATGATAACAGTAACAAATTGCATGATGGGAGCTACTTAATTCAGTGCACCAAATTATTTGAGCATTATTTGCATACGTAAACAACATTCAAATCACATGGAAGACCATACATTTAAGTGTATTCTACAGGACAAACAGTTCATCTATAGATCAAAGCAGAGCAGAAGGAAATAATACAGAATGTGTTGGAAAGAAAAGATTCAATGGCAGAGTGTTGCCAATGGGCTTCGGAAAGAGCATGTGTTACGTCCCCCTTTTTTGGACAAGGTACATCATTTTTTTTTTCTTATGGTTATCTGTAATTCACTATTGCTGTTAAAATCATTACCAATCAATATAATCAACTGTATTAAATTTTATGTTAATTGTTCTGCCTTAACAGGCGTGTATGATTGGCAATACAAATATTTGTTTGTTTGTTTATATGCAAATCATCTCCCATGATACATTGCGGTAATCGTGGTTTTCTCGTAGTCACGTGACAAATGTTTGAAAAATGGAAGACAAATGGCGGAATCATAGGATCTAAGGCAAAATCGTGCTGTAATGGAGTGTAGCACCACTTTCTGAGGGTAAGATGGTTATGAATGAATAGAAAAATGATTGGTGAAGCGATTTATATAAGGGTTTCTGATAGAAAATAAAATCCGATAGCCACGAAACGTGGAAATGTGCTGACCTAGAGTTGGAGAAGTAAATCCGCTGTTTTCCGTATGTATTGCCCTCTGACGTTGAACGGCTACAGCAACTTTATAAATGCCGTTAAACGACAGAGGAATCTCGGACTAGTCCTGAAGTATATACCGGTATCCCTCACACATCAGGATGCTAGTACAAAATACAGAAAAGTTTGGCCCCAAGGGCCTTTCACTGACAAATATAAAAATTTATTTGAGATTGCAGTGAAATTCAGTGACCTCACAAATAATGACGACAAACTCATCATTTCATTCATTTTCAGTATTTATACCCTTTTTGAACCCCAAATTATAATCTGGGCCCCTATTTATAAAAAATGTTGGGCAGGTGTTTGCTTGATATTTTAGCTTTTACAAAACGCATTTCATTAAATTTGCACATTTCTACCCTTCTTGACCCCAAAATATTATCTGGACCCTACTTTGAGACCCCTTTTCACAAAAATTTCATGTAGACTCCCTTTCGAGAGATTTGGATAGCGGTTCACATTATGTTTGATTTTTCAGAATGGCTGAAAACAAAAAGCATTTCATTCCTTTTGAGCATTTTGACCCTTCTTGAACCCCAAAATATAATCTGGACATCCCTTTGAGACCCTCTTTCAAAATAAATATCATCTAGACCTCCCTTCAAAAGAAAATTTGGACAAAGGTTCCCCTTACATTTCACTCTTTCAGAATGGCTGAAAATAAAAAGAATTTCATTCATTTTGATCATTTTTGAACCCCAAAAAATCGTCTGAAATCTCTTTGAGACACACTTTTATATAAAAACAAAAACAAAAACAAAACAAAACTAGAGGCTCAGTGGGCTGATGCTGTGTCGCTCACCTTTCATTTCATTTGGCAAAGCGGTTTCAGAGGAGAAGATTTTTTAGAAATCAACCAATCAGAAACAAGAATTTCCTATGGCAGCCATGTTTGTAAACAGATCGAAACAAAATGTGCAATCTTAATAGAGGACCTTCCATAGATACTTTCTACCAAGTTTCGGTTCATTTGGCGAAGCAGTTTCAGAGGAGAAGATTTTTTTAGAAATCGACCAATCAGAAACAAGAATCGCCTGTGACAACCATGTTTGTTAACGGATCGGGACTAAATGTGCAATAATAGAGGACCTTCCATAGATGCTTCCTTTTAAGTTTCGGTTCATTTGGCAAAGCAGTTTCAGAGGAGAAGATTTTTTAGAAATCGACCAATCAGAAACAAGAATCGCCTGTGACAGCTATGTTTGTTAACGGATCGGGACGAAATTAGCAATCTTTATAGAGGACCTTCCATAGATGCTTCCTACCAAGTTTCAGTTCATTTGGTTAGGAGGAGAAGATTAAAATGTTAACGGACGACAGACGACGGATGCCAAGTGATGGCAAAAGCTCACAATGTCTTTGGCAAGGTGAGTCAACAAAAAAACCTTTGGACAGGGGTTCCCTTTTTATTTTAGCTTTTACATACGGCTGAAAACAAAATGCATTTCATTAATTTTTAGCATTTAGACTCCCTTTCAAAAAAAAATTGAATGAAAAAAACTTATTTTATCTTTATATTTAAGGTCAATGTCACTGTGACCTCATTTTTATATGCAACAACTCTGCCATGTCCTAATACATGTCCATACACACAAAATATATAATGAAGGTACTGTACTAAAAACAAAAATGTTCAGCCCCATACCACTGATAATAACTTTTATTTGACAAGATCAGTGACCTTGATTTGGTACATGACACTCGCGCCACCATCTGAAGGATATACCCCTCAAATAAAATGAGACTTACAAAACACAAAAAAGTCAGGCACTGGACAACGGATAACTGATTACTAGAGACTCCCAGGAGCCTGTAATCACTCACCTGGTTTTCAAGTTGACATCGAAAAATGGGGGTGTTACACATAATTTTGAAAGTGGGCCATCCAAAGATCATTTCAACTCAAATTTCAAAGCAAAAGATTTTGATGTGATTTTTATCTCATAATATTCCTAAACAGAATAAACTGGCTGAAAAAATCTCACAGAAAAACCCAGAATATATGTTAAACTACTCATTGCCATGTAGCTGCAGTTAAAATTTGAGTTCATTTTGATTTGTAATAAAGCAGAAATTGACAACTAAAGAAATTTCTATTTTTGGTAACAGCAGCCATCTTGAATGGAGGGTGGGGCTGTCGGACACAATATTGAAAAGGGACCACCCCAGCCAAATTTGCTTTAATTTAGTTCAGCGGTTTCAGAGGAGAAGATTTAAATGTGATCTTTTATCAAAATATGCCTAATTTGCATAATCGGTATAAATCAGCTGAAAGAAAAATTTCACAGTAAAACATGGAATATATGCTAAACTACTCCTTGCCATGTAGCTGCAGTTAAAATTTGAGCTCATTTTGACTTATACTAAAGCAGCATTGGACAATTGAAGAAATTTCTATTTTTAGTAAAGTGGCCATCTTGAATGGAGGGCGGGGCTGTCGGACACAATTTTGAAAGGGACCCACCCAGGTTTGGTTTAATTTGGTTCAGCGGTTTCTGGCGAGAAGATTTAAATGTGATCTTTTATCAAAATATGCCTAATTTGCATAATCGGTAAAAATTGGCAGAAAGAAAAATTTCACAGAATAACCCGGAATATATGTTAAACTACTCATTGCCATGTAGCTGCAGTTATAATTTGAGCTCATTTTGACTTGTACTAAAGCAGCAATGGACAATTGAAGAGTAACAGCAGCCATCTTGAACGAAGGACGGTTGGAACAAAAAGTAACAACACTTGATAAGGACCTTGCAAGGAATATTTCTGCCAAGTATGATTCCAATCCATCCAGTGGTTCTTGAGAAGAAGTTTGTTTTACATATTTCCCATAGGGTCGCTATGTTAAATTATGTCCCCCGCTGGCAGCCATCTTGGATTTTTAATCAGTCCAAAAAGTAACAACACTTGGTTAGCAGCTTGCAATGATCATTCATGACAATTTTCAATTCCATTCTCCATGTAGTATCGGAGAAGAAGATCATTAAAAATTTCAGCCAATCTGAGGTTTTTATGGCCCCTCAGGCAGCCATGTTGGAAAACCGATCGTAGCGAAAGTAACAAGTAACAACACTTGGTTAGACCATACAAATGAACATTCCTGCCACGTTTGGTCCCATTTGCTTCAGTGGTTCTCTAGAAGATTGAAATGTTTACGGACAGACGACAGACGACGGACGCCAAGTGATAGCAATAGCTCACCTAAAAATGAACTTATTTGACCTTGATCTTGAAGGTCAAGGTCACAGTGACCTTAATTTTAGATGTGACTCTCTGGCATGTCCTAATATATACATGTACGTATAAAATATAAAGGCACTGCATCTTCAGACAAAGACAAAGTTCTGCTCCGGACAAGGTTGTATCAGAAGAAGCGGAAACGGAAGAAGATGAATTTGGGGTAAAACAAAGTTGTCTCCCTTCAGTGAAGCAGACATAATTACCCTCTTTTTTAAGACCACTTTAAAAAGTAATAACTCTTCACTATGTAGAATAAAGCTCTCTTGATATACCACCTGTCTTGAAAACACCATACATGGGTGGCAAAAAGACAGGTTTCACTGAAAATTGAAACCAACTGCCACCATATATATCACTAAAATATTGTTGTAGACAGCTATAATGTGTCTATAATATTTGCAGGAAAATATATTATTCAATATTCAAATATATTAAAGACAAAAGTGTTCAATATTATTGATTTTATGCATATCTTATATACGAACGTACCAGTATCTGAGAATTTACTATATTGATTTAAAAATATGAAGAATGTGTTTGATTTTTTTAAGAAAACTACTAATGGGCAAATATGTTTGGAAAAAAAAAACTAGCTTTCTACAGCACAAATTTGTCAATACTTACTGTTTGAATAATATTCAATCTATCATTAATTAGCTGTTCAGTGCTGCGGCGGTAAGGATAAGATCCTGGCATACTTCCTAGTGCTTTCAGTGTGGCCTTATATAACCTTTGAAGTTTCTGAAAAATAAAACTAGTATGAAATCGCTCACTTGAATTAGCTTTCAATTTGACTTCTAAATTTCATAGAAAAATTTCAGCTGATTCTTTTTTTTGCCATTTGCAATTTCTGCCAATAGTAATGGCAGCCATCTTGGATCAAAAATCATTTCAGTTTAAGTTTCGAATCAGATGATTTTAATGTGATTTTCTTTTCTCAAAATATGCTGAAGGAAAAGTTCACAAGAAAAACCAAAATATAAGTTAAACTGTAGTCCGTTTGACTTCTATAAATATACAGAAAAAAATTCTTAAAAATCCAGTTTTCAAATCAACATTTTTTTTTTAGATGTATATTAATATACAATATATATGAACTCTGACAAATAAATCAGGGCTCTACAATGCGACCAAAACACTCGCATTTGCGAGTTACTTTTGCAAAATGTGAGTATAAATTCTGCATCGATAGCCAGACAGCGAGTTGATATTTCCAGAACATTTTCGTTTCCTCACCGATCGTATTTTTCAATTTAAATTCCAACATTGATTATCCGGTATGGTAAACCGCACAATTGACTCAGACATAAAAGTTTTAAATCACGTACTTTTAACTCTTCAGGTGACCACGATGAACAAAAAACAAAACCTTTATACACAATTTTTCGCTAAAAATAAAATGGTTGAATCAACTGATCATGAAACTGACATATCTGATGCAACATCGACGGAAGTATGAAGCCAAAATAGTGATGAAGGTTCGGGCTTTACTTTTAAAGTTGAAATGCATAAATTCCACGATGTCTGGAAGGAATCCTAGACATCTCGGTACCTGGACATTTCGGGACTTGGATGAGACAATTCGGTACTGACCACAATTGTTTAGTACTTATTAATTGTCAATAGTTTTGTACTAGTAGTTCTTTTATTTAATATATGACTCAAAAGTGGATGGATATGTGTTTTTGATAGTTCCAGTGTAGATCGTTGTTTTTGTATTGATTTTTATTTTCATTATTTTGACCTTTGCTTCAGATACCAGTGTCTCGTGAGTTTCTCATGATAAATTGATTTTTATTTCTGTTTGTGTTAAAATGGTATTTACTGTTACTGTTTTACTTTTGTGTATTCACTAATATGTGTTCCATATTAACCAAATGCATTTTTTAAACCTAATTAACGTAACATAATAATTGTTTATTGTCATAGACGCTAATCTAATTAACTTTATAGGGAAGTTAACCCAGTTAGTGACATGATTAGATTATTCAATCAGTACTAGGAGTCAGAAAAAGGTGCCCTATCATGTCATTAACATGTTCTCACCATGATATAGCTGAAAAATTGCTGAGTTGACGTTAAATAATATTCACTCAATATTAAGACCATAGAAAGAATGCACTGTGTAAGAATGAAAAGTTAGGCCTGGGAATATAATTGTCTTTATTTTGTTTGCATCACATTCAATAAATAACAATATAGCAACATTTCAATTTAAAAGACTGAGCACACACATACATAACTTATAAATAACTGAGCACATACATACATAACTTATAAATAACTTAAAGCACTAGTCATTGAAGTTCATAATGTTTACTCTGCTTGTGGTCCATAAATGGCACCACAACTGGAAAGAAGATGGCTGGCAGAGATCTCACGGTCACAATACCTCTTCCATAAATTAAACAGTCTACCTTGAGTTTGCCTTGTCTTCTTTCTCTGGTATCAACCTTAGGGTCATTGGCAGGTCACTCGCTTCCTTGAACAGCTCCATTACTAGTAGATAAAACGGTACTGGACCCCTGCTGCTGACTCTGGAGTTCAAGTTGTTATGCCAGCCCTCCACGTCGCTGTTTGTTCGGATGCTGCACATAAATATGTACCAGTTTCATATCGGATACACGTTGTTCCTTATCCAGGTGTTATACACGTAATCCATTACTGGAACGACACTGTCTGGGACCTTATCGTCCAAATCCAAGAAAGCATCTCTGATGTGTTCATGAGGTAGGAATAGTAGTGCCATAACCAGTCTGAGAAAAGAATACACATCACCCCTGCTGTTGTAAGCAGCCTAAAGAAAAGAAAGAATACAAACTTAAGTCAACAATTTATACGAAGATTACAAGATTATAAAACAATAATGCAAATACCGAATGAATGCAAATATATTGTGAACGTAGGTATAGTCACTGTCTTTATGCATGAATTGTTTATGTAAATCATTATTTAAATATTTTTTAGACGTAATATAATGATGATGCATTCTTTTATTTCAGGTAAGACTGGTAAGTTGGTTGGTTGTATCTTCTCCACATATTCCCAATTTCAATTCCTATAATCATTCTTATAATTATTTTTCCTAATTGTGTTGGCATTATAATACAAAGCAGTCATCATTTCGCATCATACTATTAACATGTTATCTCATTATGAAGTTTGTTTAAGTGCAGATTTGTCCCATAAATCATTTCTCCATCTCATTTATTTATCTTTATCAATTCATACCATGGTACATCGATACATATTTTTTTTTGTTCCACTGATCCAATGATTTTTAGTCCTCTGTCATTCTCTTCTGTGCAATAGGTTACAATAGAATGTTCAAAATAAAATATATACATACCTGGTAGTAGTCCTCTGTGCTTTTACCAGACATGATGACAAAGACCAGTGGTATCTGCTTCATGTTGTCACCGCTCTGTACAAAGGCGTTGATGCTGAACAACTGCTGAAAGGGGTCTTTGACGACTCTAAAGGTACCATCCATATACCAGATCTTGGCTTTCCCCTGTAGGTCTAGTTGGTTGTCTGTGTAGAACAGCAAGTGTCGTCGATCTCCAACCACCATGTCTTCCTTGAAGAAGCTAGTAGTATGCTGTTCTAGGAAGTCAAGGTCTAACTGAAATAGGAAAAGAGTATTATGAAAGTTGGCAAAGTAATACAATTTCTAATAATCTACGTAATGGTAAGAATACGGGTGTAAATATAAATGCATATATATAAACACAAAGTAGTAACCGATATATTTCTTGATAAAGCTCTGGTATCTTTGTTAGCTGTTTTTTTTAATTGTTCATTGATTGATGATATATCACTGTTTGGTCTTTATTTCAATAAAATTACTTACTAGCTTACGTGTACTTACTTACACAGCATAATTTAGCGAAATTCAAGTTCAGCATCTTGCATCAGTAATTTGAAATCAAGTCTATTTATGCATATCTCAGATAACTTTTATGTTCAGATAAAAAAAGAACAAAAGAAACATTACTTACCTCAAAATTCAAGTCAACTGGGTCTGAAGGACGTGATTCTTTGCGAACTCTGTTGGCAGTACGCAGGGACGGATCCAGGATTTCAAGTTAGGGGGGGCGCAGTTAAAAAAATTGCACCGAGCGGAGGTATTTCGTGTGAAAAATCACGATTTTACGACAAAAAATCATATTTTTTCCAATTTTAGGGGGGGCGAGTGCCGGGTGCGCCCCCCCCCCCCCCTGGATCCGCCCCTGGTACGGGTGAGGCTGCTCTCTGATGGATGACTAGCTGGAGGTGTGTCGACGTCACCAGTCTTTTTGACAACTGACTGAAATATGGTACTGGAAGACTGTCCAAAAACAGTTTGATGTGCTCTGGTTTTGACCTGTAGCAATAAAAATGCATTCTAGTTTTTGGTTCATTTATTTACATTTTGTACATGTTGTTTATCTAGTTGAGATTATAATGACATAAATTTTATAAGTATGTGATCATAACGAATTATGCAAATGAGAACAAAAAGAAAATATATACACACAAACATAATAACACAAACTTTAGGAAACGGTTGTATACGGTTGCAGATTTCACAACATGAGTGTAACATAATATAATATAGCATCAAAATCAGAAATATAGTAGTCATAATGACTAAGTTCAATATATAGGGTGAAGTCGAAATTCTCGACGATGACCGATATTTCCAGGCATCTGCTGCTGATATTTGCTGATGAATTTGACGAAAACATTAATGAGTTAAACTTCAGTTACCTCTGTTTTGAATTTCAAATGCAATGAACAACAAAAAAGAACGTTTCGTAGTGCTGGTACCAATAACTTCAGCTCACATATACGATTAAACACTATTTAAAATAAAAGTTGAAAATTTACAATTTTTAAAAAAGCACACTGAGTAGCTATTAAAACTGAAGAAAGTTCCTTAGTAATGTATGAGATAAAAAGTTCTTACCAGTGTTGCATAATCTGTGCTGCCACTGTGAACACTGGTCACATTGTAAAGCCTCCTGTCTGGGACGGACCAAGCTGCCATAATCTATACACAGATACTCGTTCATTTTGTAGTTTGAATCTCGAATTAGGGTAACCCTCCATTATATATTTTCTTCGGCTTAGCAAATATTTCTCAAATAAAATTCAGCTTTTATCGTCTTTTGAAGCCCAACAAAAGATTAAAGCATTGATCTATGATTAAAGAAATTAAATTTGGTAATTTAAGCTATCTAATTAAAACAGTTATGTAATCAAAACAGAAATAAAAATAATCATCTCGTTAAGTTTATCTATGATTTATTGATAAAGGGACTTAGTTATCAAAACAAAAGTTATTTACAAATATTAATGAATTATCTCTTTGATGTCAATTTAATTAAAGATGATTAAAAAAAAAAAAAACACATAAAAATTTGAATATAAACAATGTCTAAATGTAAAAAAAAATACAAAATAAATTTTTAAATTTAATCAAATTATTATTTCCTTGGAAGTACCGATTTACCTTTCATTCAGTACCGATATGTCTAGTACCAAGTACCGAAATGTCGCATATGTTCAGTACCGAGATGTCCAGATACCGTCTGGAAGCCAGAGTTTTTGTGGCTCATTTATGATTCCAGTAACAACGTTATGTATTGTGATGTTTGCAGAAAGGCAGGTCCAGATATTACCAGCAAAACCGAATTTGTTACCGGAAAGAAAAAGTTTAAACGTGAATGTCTTGTTTATTAAATAAAAGTCTGAAACATGAAATATGTTTCAATATGCGATATGGTATCAGCTAAAGCCCATTCCTCAAATACGGTAAGCATATTCTGTCTCATTCAGGGCATTAATAATTATCCATGAATAAGTACATATTGGAGTTGTATAGTATAAATTGGTATCTTTCTTAATCTGGCAAGTAACATGGCTTTGTTGGTGAGTAAAAAATGTTTCCTTACTAGCCAGGGCTATCAGGGTCTGGTATGAATTGTAGAGCTCTGGAATAAATTGAAAATTGTTGGTCCATTAAAAGTTATCCATTAGGAAAGGGGATTTACCAAAGACCATCCCAGCCAAATTTGATTTAATTGGTTCAGAAGTTTCAGAGGTGAAGATTTAAATGTGAAAATTTACGACGTACCAAGTGATGGCAAAAGTTCACATTGCCTTTGGCCTGATGAGCTAAAAAAAAAATTTGCATGTCACACAAGCTGCTCCTCTCTCTGGCTCTCTATTATTTTCCTTGTTTACATGTCATTTACCTCTTTCTTTATGACATCATCTTGTAGATTCTTAAAGGTGAAGAAGGGGCCATCATGGTCATGATCGTATGGTAGTTGAATTTACAACTACCTATATAATAAAAGTGACTGCCACGATATAATTGAAATAGTGTTGAAAGTGGCATTAAATACCATAAAACAAACCAAACCAAAACTTAAAGGTGAAGGAAACCCAATCATAATGTAGGGTTTTTAAACAGTACCCCCGGTAATTATTTATTGAACAGGTAATAAACTGAATTTTCTGGTTAAAAGAATCACAGATCAGAAAGCTGTTGATTGGGTATACCAAAATGAAATATTATATATTTCCCACCATCAAGGCAGCTGCCATATTGACAAAGGAAGTGACATTCAACATGATCTTACTTGTTGAATCATTACTTAAGTCTTTGTTTTTATATATCATTGTTTGTGTGTATGTGTTACCTGCGGTGCAAGTGGGTCAGCAGCAAGACCTGTTAATCCTGTTGTCTGAAAAATAATATAAAGAAAACTTAAATTTGTAATAATTGAAAACTGGTGACTCACAGGAGCCTGTAATCGTTCTCTTAACCTATCAGGGGTTCATAATTATTTTTTAAAGTGAAAGGTTGCGGAACTTCCAATTTTAAGTCTGAATGGTCAGTTTTTTAAAGAACGTTGACGTTGTAAACAAATTATCAATAAACACCTTGTACCTTTTCACAGTCCTCACGATGAGAAGCAGTAAAATTTCGTATGAATCAGTAAATTTTTCATTTCTTTTAAAGAACTATATAATATAAAAATAAATTCAAGGATATGATGCAGATCAGTAAATTCAAATTTTCATTTTGAGGACTGTTTTCAAATGTTTAGATTTACATTGTTGTGAGAAGATATCACCCAGAGCTGTATGATAGTATCAGATGCAAAAGACATTGGGGCATTAGAAGTAATATGGAGTCTAAACTAGAGGCTCAGAGGGCTGAGTCTGTGATGCTCATCTGTCCTTTTGTTTTGAAGAAATTTTATACAGAACCTTCCATAGGTGCACATGCTTCCTACCAAATTTCAATTAATTTGGCCAAATGGTTATAGAGAAAAAAAAATAATTGGCCAATCACAAACAAGAACTGTCATCAGCATACATATTTGTTGTATGATTGCAAGGGTGAAAATTTTTTTTGGGCAAATACTATCAAGCACATAATTAAACTTAAAGTAATGGTCATTGCCATTGGATCATTGATGTGGAACCTACAACACAAAAGAAAACAAGTTTATTGATTTTTGTCATTGAGACAATGAGACATTACAATGAGAAACTCACTCTGTTACATTATTTGTAATAGGGATCATTCACCACTTCTCCCGTTTGGTGACGCTACTGTTCCATAAGTGGTTACATGTGCATTTGAATCACAAAGACACTTGTATCTTAACATTAACCTAATGACGGCACTGAATCATAAAACTTGCATGGTGCAAACATTGAAGCTTAACTAGTACAGCGTGGGTGAAATTACCTGTTAGAAGTATAGATTTAGTTGAGGAGTATATGTAAAATAAAAGTATTATCTGTAAGTCGCAAGAAAAGAGTTTTATTATGACCATATTAAGAAATACAACAGACGTTTACAAGCCATATCGGCATGTACCTTGGTGTAGCCTATACATGTTCATAAAAGGTGTACATTGTACATGATGTTTTGTAACTCACACTGCAATACTGATGAACTTCATTCCAACATATTAAAGTACCTGAATTTCAGGAAATACTACCTCCAAGTGAACAAAACAGAATAATAAAGTCCCCGTCTACACATACAAAATTTTGAATGAATATATCTGGGTCTACATGTATCTATATTTAGGCAATCTTCAAATCTAAATCACACTCTTTAAAATTATTTGGTACAAAATTATATAGATAATATATTCCTTCTTCGTGTAGTGTTATTAACTGTTAAAGATTTGACAACAAGCGGGTTAATCATAGCATTTATTTTAGAAAGATTTTGAGCAGATGTATTATGAATGGCATAATAAATAGTTAAATAAAGAAAATTCGTTGTTTCTTGCTATTTTTAATTATTTTCGACAGATTTTGGTAGCATTCAAATATTTTGTACAATCACTGAATCAGACTGGCTGATCATCATACAAAACCTGGAACTGCCATACAATGCAAAACTAAAGACTCAAGTTGTCACCGACAGAGTTCCGTCGGGTTTTAAGTGGGATTCGTGCTGCTCAATCTTCAGTTTTCTGTATAGTTTTTTGTAGACCACTGTTTTATCATTTTGTCCTTTTTCGTTTGGCCATTGCATTGCCTGCCCTTCTTCGATATATGACTTCCGATAACCCTTTTGGCATCTACAAACTTTTCTTATCTGTTGACCTATACACACACCACTATACTATCCCAATTATCAAATTTATTTCATTGTAATATATATGTAAAAATATATTGAAGATTACAATTATTTGGCATAATGAACTTTTTAACGGTAAAGGACTAAAGGCAAAGCACATGATTTTTGTAGGTTTATTCCATTCTAATGCAGGTAAAAACGTTATTTATAACTTTAGTTAGCTGCCTATTATTAAAATGAACAGTCAAACGATTTGAATTACGATTTCAGTAATGCCACGAAAAATTTGCACGGGAATTTGCATAAAACCCAGCGTTCTATACATTAAAAACAAATAAACATAAAAGAATGTAAACGTACACGATTGGAAATGTACGGACTACTGGGTTTGGTGTTTAACCACACTTTCAACAAATTTCAGTGGGAGTCAGTTTTATTGGAGGAAAACGGAGTGCACAGAGAAAACCACGGACCTGCCACAAGTCACTGGCAAAATTTATCACATAATGTTGTATCGCCTGGGCGAGATTCAAACTCATAACGTTAGTCGTGATAGGTACTGATTGCATCTATAGGTAGTTGTAAATCCAACTACCAAACGATCACGACCACGAAGACCCCTTGCGGACTACTGAGTTAAATATTGTAGAACTAGATACATCTGGAAACTATCGTGATAGAACATCACATAATAAAAAAAAACTTTATATGGTATACTGATACCCTAATGAAGAATTTGTTAAATTTTGAAAATGAATTGATTGAATATAGAAAATCATGAATTTGATGGTAAAAAGTGGGAAGGGATGGGATGAGAATCTAAAAAGAATTTTATTTTGTGTGGCTTAAACTAAAAATTGAAACAAAAATGAAAAAAGGAAAATATGCTTCAAAAATAAAAACTGTGATAGAGAAGGTCAATTAAGTTTTTCCTTTCCGTAAACTGGATATATCGTACACTGAGATGAAGAATATTTTTTGCTGAAATATTTTGAAAATAATCATAAATGTGTTCCCTTTGGATTATTTATTACAAAGATAAATTTATTATTGCTATTAATTTTTTTTTATCATTAGCGTTTTTAGATTTATTTTGAATAAGCTCCCCTTTAAATGATATAAAATACTTGAAAAGGTGTCTATACACACAGAAATTCTATTTGTTCATTGTTACAAGTTTTTTTTACTATTACTTGTTCTTTTTCTGTGTTTGTTGAAAATTATATATTACTGCCTAAAGGTATAAATGAATTTGTTGTGTTCCTGTGTATTGTACATGTATATGTATGGTTTTGATTTTTTACCCTTTTACCCATATTTTTATTATTGGTCATAAAGGGACAATTTTTTCTCAGAACAAAAATTCTGTTTCAGAGTGCATTTTTTTTTCAGTTGCAAAAATGTAGCATCGAAATCTTTTCATAAGAGTAAAATACACCCTTTTCCCCTAATGCTAATGCAAAGAAATGAAATGTGATACAGGTATACACTGTTAGGAATTTAATTAATAACCTAATATCCCTGTCGTTCTGTAGTCAACTGTTCCAACTTCCAGTGCAATGGTTGTAAGTATAAGATACAGTACTATTAAAAAAAAGAATTGAATATCCCGCAATACGGATAATTTCTTTTGTTTCAATAGTAGTTTATCTAACTTGTACAATAATGTTATAATCTATACAATAAAAAAAGTGGTGAGAGCAGTTTTGTTTGTGAACGAATTTCACAGAATTTTCCTATTCATGTTATAAGGGCATCAGATATTGACGTGTTCTTGTACCCAACGTTAACAATTCAAGCGTCATCGAGATTAAAACGTTCCGCTAACCACTTATGGAACAACAGCGACGTCTGTTCAGGGGTTGACTTAAGAATTATTTTTTTTAACAACTGGCCCCTTCAAAATTCCACTGGCCCGAGAAATATCGGTCCACTTTGTGGACCAAAGTGGACCGATATAAAAGGGGGGATTTGCCCCCCCTCCCAGGAAACTAAAGATCGAGCAATATGAACCCCATTAAAACCTTGGGTGAACTCATTTTCTCCGGAAGGATAAGCAGTTCCTGCTCCACTAATGGCATCCGCAAATAATTAAATTGACTGTCAGTGATTTAAACATGTACATATAGTTTTGGTATTCTATGAATGAATGTTGTACTTGCTTTAAACAAGGGTAAAGTTCATGACATTTTCCCATACATGCAGTGTTTTTAATGCATTACAATTAACAGGTATGGTTAGAAGATAATCAAACAATCTACATATAGATAGTCAAACTTGTCTCAGCAACCCCCTCTGTTAGTCTGTATAACGGCTTCCTTTTTTAGCCAAACTTATTTATTCCTCCCCAGCGTTTTCCCGTGCATTCGACCTTTATATAACGAGCCACTGTCTAACGCGACTAACGACCATGTTCTTTGGGTAAAAATCCTTCATATAAGGGACCGACCATTTAACTTGAAGAGGGGGGTTATGGTTTTTTGTTTCGTTCAGAATTTTTTTTTCGGACAACACAAGAGTTAGAATATTTTTTTTTCGTCGCGCAAAGCGCGATTTTTTCACCAGAATTTAACATTAGGTTATATGACAAAAACTCTGAATCACATTATTTTTTTTCCCTCCACCAAAATCAGAAATATTTGTTTCAGCAACATTGGGAATCAGAATATTTTTTTAGAAAAAAAACCATAACCCCCCCTGCAAGTTAAATGGTCGTTCCCTAACGACTATTAGAAGATTACTATCAAACCGGAAGTTAGATAATAAATAAACAAACACAGTCCCGACTTTGGAAAATTTTCCGTTTTGCCCAGCTGATGCAGCGATTGTTGCCAATATCCCTCTTGCTGATATCGGCATGATCTACTGACTGAGTCCATACCTGTTACTAGATACCTGTTACTAGTTCATAATAATAGATTTTTCATATTAAATGAAGTCACGCTTAGCGTTATTGTGTATCCACTATTTTTTTTTACAGGTAAGTTGTTCACGTGATGATTTATTATTGTTGTTTGGTTTAATTGGGTTTATTTCTTATTTATATTAAATATTTAAAATTGCTTACTATAGAAAATACCGTTTTAATCTTTCAGTTTTATAAATAAATAATCGTGATTTTGAAAATTATTGAATTATGAAGTACTGGTTCCCAGCATATATTTCTCTTCATATTCGTTTAACGTGCAGTAACAGATCAAGGTAAACACATGCTGATTGTGTGATTAGGCTATTTATAGCTTTCGGCGAGTGATTGAAGTTGAATTTTAACGTTTTGTCAGAAAATTTCATTAGTCTGTTATCAGTCGATATTGAATGACACAGAAGAAACGAAAGTTGCTGGCCCAAGAATATCAACTGGCCCAGCGGGCCGATATTTGCTCAGTTTGACTAGCCGACCGTAAATATACTGGCCACGGGCCAGCGGTTACATCGACCCCTGCTGTTGAAAGAAATTTGGTGAATGATCCCTATTGGGAATCAGTTTAGAATTCATGTCACTACTCAGTGAGTCAGTCTCTTTTGCATAATTAACTATTTTTTCTGCTATTGAAAATGGGAGTGTGTCACTGTGTGCTCAGTTATGAAAGAAGCAGCTACACAATGTAACTCTGACACATGGTCGCTTATTGAAGTATGGCCTAAAGTATGGATTACTCTGGGTAATGTTGAATTTTTCATCCATGTTTCAGCTTTTTTCTGATGCCCAGTGATGGTCAGTCTCTTAACAATCTACGCGCAAGCTTTTTTTCCCATTACTTGCATATCAGATGCAACATTGCCTCCATGCATGACCTTCGTTTATCATTTTGGATGATGCCTGTGGCTCGACAATCTTTTTTCAAGGACAGTGTTCAGAATTTTCAATTTAACTTTTTTCAGTCATTCAATTCATCAATCAAAATTTACTAACGTGAAACAAACATGCAACGTGGCAAGTAATTCAAAATATAACTCTACCTATATCTTTCTGATAATTAAATAAATCAAATGCGTAAAATCGGAAAATGCAGCCAGGCTGAAAATCAAAATATTGAAGCAAATACCTTTTTTATGAAACCAGCCATTCTTCCGGAAGTTGACCTTCGGCAATGACACCAGGGAGGGTCTAAAAGCCGGGAAATGAAAAAATACATACTTTTTCTATCATATTTTCTGAATGCGCATAGGTAGAATAATAATTTGAACGGATTTTTAAAGCTTATAAAAAGATATATCAGATGATATATAATTAATTTAAATTTAAATTAATTTTAAAGCCAATATGATGGCCGGAAATATTTTTTGGGAAATATTTTCAAACCAAATTTACGACTTTGAACTAAAATATCTCGAAATATATATAACCCGGTCAAAAACTCTTTATTGATTTCCAAAGACATTTTATCTATGAACAAAATGATATAATTTTTATATATATAATTTCAATAAAAATGGTAAAAATTGTGGGCGGAAAGATATCTGGTGTGCTAAATCGGAAGTAATTTTTTCAACTTTGAATATGTATTTATACATGAAATTGAGGGGACCCGGTCAAAAACTTGTTGTTGATTTCCAAAGACATTTCATTCATAATAAAAATGATGTGAAGTTTATTTTAATTATTTCAAAAGAAAAGTCGGTGAGTAGGACGCACAGTTCCTATTTTATTGCAGATCAAGTGTTGAAGCACACGCCCACCACACTGGAGAAATATGTTGTCGATTAAAAAATTAAGCATCTTGTAAATATCGTCGTCTTGTATTTTGAAAGTGACTTGACATCTTGTCACAAAATAAGTTGAGTACCTGCCAACAACTGAGCCTTGGATATGGTATATTGGGATACGGGATATTTGCCATTATATTTTTAGGGATATGGGATATGTGTCCTCTGAATTACTGGGATATGGGATATTGCATTGTCATTTTGGGTATTTTTAGGGATATTTTTGACTTTTGACCGAAAATCAATTTTAGGGATATGGGATATTTGCCTATTTTGTTTTAGGGATACGGGATATTGATACCCCTCCCCTAAACAAGGCTCACAACTATCCGAAATCACAGAAAGATGGCAAAATCTAACTACAAGTTTTACCTTAAAAATATTTACAGATGAAAAACAAAGAGAGCAAACAAATGAAAACGAAAACAAAACAAAAATTGTGACACGTTTTTGGTGTTGTGTGATCTTGTTTTGTCTACAATAAAACAACATGTATATATGCAAAACCTGTTAAGTGGAGTGTCCGCGGCCTTTTTCTAGACAACATAACTCTTCTGTTCTTATTAAATTTCCAAGTTGAGGTGATTATAAATATGTTCATAAAACGAGAGCCTACACCCCATAAGGAACACGAAGTTAACACCCCATACTCTACATTTAATTTTCGAGAATGACGCTTTGTTTATGTTAAGGCAAAATCGTGCTGTAATGGAGTGTAACACCACTTTCTGAGGGTAAGATGGTTATGAATAAATAGAAAAATGATTGGTGAAGCGATTTATATAAGGGTTTCTGATAGAAAATAAAATCCGATAGCCACGAAACGTGGAAATGTGCCGATCCTAGAGCTGGTGAGGCAAATCCGCTGTTTTCCGTATATATTACCCTCTGACGTTGAACGGCTACAGCAAATCCCAATCGTAACTACTCGGCCATTATCGCTACCCTGCAAATAACCTCGTACGTACATAGTACTGAGAAATTCTTCTTAAATTGTTTGCCGGAAGTTAAGCTAAGTTAAGCCGCACAAAAATATAGTCCACGAAAATCCAATATGGAAGACATACTAAGTAAAATATAATCATGCAAAGCAAATTAAAACTTTAATTGAAATATAGAAAATTGTTTAAAATATAACTTTATCAAACTTTCATGTAACTGACATGTGCAAAGTAGTGCGATTTATACGCCTAATGCATACGAGGTTATTTGCAGGGTAGCGAGAATGGCCGAGTAGTTACGATTGCAGCAAATCCATAAAAGCCGTCAGACGGCAGAGGAATCTCGGACTACTTTAATCACAGCTTCATAAAGCATGATAATGTCTTGATTCCGTGCACTAATAATTTTGATCAGACTCGGTCCCTTTATTACTACAAATGCAAATGAACTTACCATGTTCGCAAATCAACCGCTTCGAAACGGACACCCCACGCTTCACATAGCAATCACCCCGAATGCTCCGTTAGACGCGGTGTTTTATCCATGTCACATGAAAATAATTGAAATATAGAAAGTTGTTTAAAATATAACTTTATCAAACTTTCATGTAACTGACATGTGAAAAGTAGTTCTCTTTATCCGCCACCTACTTACGAGGTTATATGCGAGCGCCAGCGAGTTCTTAATGGTATAAAATGTGTACTTAGGATTTTTTGACAAATATGGCGCACATACTGATGGATAAAAAAAAAATTCGAGACATTGTAAACACGTCCGTGTAACACACTCAACTAATGAAGATCTTCTTAACATAAAGCACAAAGGTGGTCATATGTCTTGTACCCTCTCTCGTACGTCCGATACCACTAAAACCCGGAACCCGTGTGTAATAAAAGTCATTTTGTTAGCTTGTTTTACTTATATTGACATTTTTTAATTTATTAAATCTCTTCTGACATACTGACAAGAATTTTGGTTTCTACGCGGAAGTTAACTTTTGAGATTTCGTAAGGAACGATAACTCGAATAAAGGAACGACAGCTCGATTGAATGTAGTCTGGTACTCGTGACCCCTCGGATTTTTTTGCTTGATATCAAACAAAAAAATCCGAGGGGTCACGAGTAGCAGACTAGATTGAATGAGACTAGATTCGGCCCTAAGAAAAAGTCGTCCACAATATATCTCGGCACAAAAAATCTCGACACTTTTTGATGCACTGGATGAGCGTGAAATTGCCAGATAATTTTCAGATGCGCGAGCATTCATGGCCGTGCCGGTTTCATATTATATTATTTTATATGGCCGAGTAGTTACGATTGCATTCGGAATATCTGTATATATTACAGTTGTCGTTCTTTTTCTAATTTTTCATTTCCGCCCACGGAATTGTCTCCGTTATTGTTTACAATTTTACAATATCTACCCATACAAAAATGGCGGTATTTTCAAAAACGGCAAAATTGAAAGATAAGAACGAAATAATAGCTATTCACGAAGCACAGGCCCAAAACACTATGCTAATGAAAAATTCCATTCGACCCAAGAATCTGGTAAAGAGCTAAACAAAAACCTGGATGATGTTAGATACTTGTGATAGGAGGGAATTCGTCTAAATGCGGACGGTTTTCACAGTCCACATCACTTAACGTTCTCTTATGCTATTTGCGGACACGTAGATGCATACAATGAAGTGTATAGTCAAGAGGGGTATCAAATTGATTATTTCTCGCCCTTCTCGGCTCATTTAATTTGATTCGTTGGTATAAATATCAAAAGAAACACAAATGAGTAGAGTTCGGATCTAGACTTGGCTAGCGGATACATCTCTACAGTGAGCAGAAATCAACTCAATTCAACAATGGACTTACCTGTCGAACTGGTTCAACTTCTCAAACACGCAGGGATAAATGGACAGAAATTAACTTGGGACCTGCAAGTTAATTCCAACGCTGTATCGGTCAAGCTGGTGTGGATCAAGGCTGGAAAACCCGTTGATAAAACAGGAGAAACTACCAGCCTGGTCCAAAAAAGAAGCACCTCTCACCTTCTACCAGGAGAAGAAAGGACCAACGTATGGACCAGTGGAAGGCGAAAAGGGAAGCCGTTGGTGACAATACAACTTGTGTTCAAACACAGACAGCCGACATCAACCCCTCTACAGATGAAACAACGCAAACAGACCAGCACAACAGTGACGCCCAAGCCATCAACATTCCAACAGTATTGACAAAAAAAGGGAGTGATCGACACAGACAAGATGCACATATACTGGTTCGCTACCAAAACCAACAAAATTCGACCCGGACGATCCAGCACTCATCGATCGCTTTCCAGAGTATACACCTGATATAGATATTGGTGATAGACCACCAACACATGAAATATGTAGCGGGCGAAGACCCAGCAAGAAGAAGAAATACTTGTCCGCAATACTTGAGCAGGGTAGACGGACATAAAAAACCCACAAACATCATGAGTAGAGTAGTGTTAATGTGGAAAGGTAGTGTTTAAATACGGACAGTCTATCTTCCAAATACGGACACCTTTTTTAGTAAATGAAAATGACCTGCAAATACAGGTTAAGATAAATTCTAATTTACCTATTGTGTGATTTATGATTCGACTCAGTAAAGAGTAATATGCTATCGGAAGCAGCGTTGAGAGCAGTAAACTTTGAGAGTTTGCGGGTTATAGACTGACTGATTGGACATGGGAGACGGGAGAAAGGGTGTCAGGAACCCTTAGTAAGAAAATGGTAATATGGAGTTAGACGGTGTGGAACGAGAGTGAGAAGGACGAAAAGCGCGATGATTAAAGGTTGGAGTGAGGAACGCGGGAATAAGGAGGAAGAGTAGAAATTACCGTACACAATCTAATTAAAATTAGATCTCCGATCTCGCTTATTATTTTTTTTTTTTGCGGAAATCTAATTCAAATTTGATTTGAATTACTGAATCCCTGTCCTCCCTCTTATATTGGGTCGTAACCTAATAATATTAAAAATAGAAATGTGTATCATAGTTCATACACACCAACATTGCTATCAAATGTCAACAGTCTCAATATTACAAGGATCCGGGTGGCTCAATCAGTTAAGTAGTTGGATTACCTAACAACTCATACAAGCCTATCATCAATACGGCGTGGGTTCGCGCCCGGCTTTGTAAAATACAAAAAGGGTGCACTCGACTCGCATCCGCAAGTGATAAAGTTTACCAGTTGCTTGCCCAGGGTTTATGACTTGTCACCCCGGAAGTAACACACGGGTGCCACTTTTGGAGCAGGAACTGTTAACTCTTCTGAAGCACATGACTTTGACCCTGTTTTATTTATTAGTGTTAATGTTGCTCAATCTTTTCTTTTTGTATAGTATTTGTTTTGTATTTTTGTCTTTCTGTCCTTTTTCTTTTGGCCAATGCCGCCATTATGTCGTCTGTTCTTCAATTTACGACCTCTGGTACCTTCAAACTTGTCTTACAATGAAAACATGACACATCTAATGATCTATGCAAAGAACAAACTAGATTCACAGAACACCACAGACAAACGCTTCAAGATTTATTTGATATTACACTGAGATACTATCATATTACACTGAGATACTATCAAAATAGTTTCGATGCTTGAGATGAAGAACAACAATAGAATTTTTTAAAAATGCTCTGAACATGTGGTGATTGGATATTTCGGTACATTTGTATTTGATAGTCTTAATTGTCTTTTGCATGTATAATTGCAGGAAAATCAACTGCTATCTCTACAATGGAGGACCATGTTGACTTGAAACAGCTGCATCTCCAGATGGGGCGACTTTCTCAGTGTCGGTAGCTGACGATCCCGATGAGTTCTGCATTGATAGTTCGGTGATTGTGACGGCGGGTGAGTTTGCCTGATTAAAATTTTCTGTAGGCTCACTTGGGAGGTATGCTTACCCGGGAATAGCGAGTGGACTAAAAGTGATTATGCCACAAGCTCGAAAACCACTTTTGATGTTTTCGGCAGTCATGGAGGCATGCCACGCAGTTTTGAACAAAGTTGAAAATGTCCATTTATCAACTTTATGTAGGGTGTTTTCCTGCAAAAACTCTGAACAAGCCCGGTCGTACTGCTTGTCAAATGGTCCAAATACAGTTCTGTTCAGAGGCTGTAAATAGTGAGTTGTGTGTGGTGGTAGTGATAATATAGCTATATTTTCTCTGATTCCTTCCTGTATCAGAGCTAAAGACTCATGAGACGAGTGTCCGTCTAATATTAACACCTGAGGTCGATCAGTACCACACTGTTTAAGAAAGATTTCTTTAAACCAGCGCTCGCCGATTCTGTCATTCATCCACCCATTTTCCTGGAAATCCCACATAGTGGTGCCTCTTGTATTGAAACCAAACACCGATCGCTCTGTTTTACCATTAACGACTAATAGAGGGCTCATTCTTTCGCCTGCAGCATTGACGCAAGCAACTATCATCACGTGTGTGCTCATAGCACTCGTACGTCCCGGAATTTTTCTTGCTCCCTTCTCAGCTATGACTTTCACAGGGTCATGTTCGAAAGATTTCCCTGTTTCGTCCATGTTCCAAACTAACTTAGGTTTGTCCAAAAGATTTCTCTCTGTTAATATTGCCTCTAAATCTTTAAAATACTCCTCAACCTTTTGGCGATTCATCATTCTACATCTTAAAGTTCCCGTCTTTTCTGGTTTTCTTATGGTTAAGTCACTATTCCTTTGTTTAAGTTTTTGCCACCAGTCTTTACCAGGGGTTGAATTTTTAAAAGGGGTTTTCAATTTCAACCTTTTTACCAACGTACAGGTTCTAGTAAGAAGTTGTCTTCTGGAAACACCAACGCCTAATTGGGATGTCCTCTTTACAGACTGTACAATAGAGTTCTGTAACTCTAGAGGTAGTGCTGGTCTTTACAGACTGTACAATAGAGTTCTCTAACTCTAGAGGTAGTGCTGGTCTTTACAGACTGTACAATAGAGTTCTCCAACTCTAGAAGTAGTGCTGGTCTTTACAGACTGTACAATAGAGTTCTCTAACTCTAGAGGTAGTGCTGGTCTTTACAGACTGTACAATAGAGTTCTCTAACTCTAGAGGTAGTGCTGGTCTTTACAGACTGTACAATAGAGTTCTCCAACTCTAGAAGTAGTGCTGGTCTTTACAGACTGTACAATAGAGTTCTCTAACTCTAGAGGTAGTGCTGGTCTTTACAGACTGTACAATAGAGTTCTCTAACTCTAGAGGTAGTGCTGGTCTTTACAGACTGTACAATAGAGTTCTCTAACTCTAGAGGTAGTGCTGGTCTTTACAGACTGTACAATAGAGTTCTCCAACTCTAGAAGTAGTGCTGGTCTTTACAGACTGTACAATAGAGTTCTCTAACTCTAGAGGTAGTGCTGGTCTTTACAGACTGTACAATAGAGTTCTCTAACTCTAGAGGTAGTGCTGGTCTTTACAGACTGTACAATAGAGTTCTCTAACTCTAGAGGTAGTGCTGGTCTTTACAGACTGTACAATAGAGTTCTCTAACTCTAGAGGTAGTGCTGGTCTTTACAGACTGTACAATAGAGTTCTCTAACTCTAGAGATAGTGCTGGTCTTTACAGACTGTACAATAGAGTTCTCTAACTCTAGAGGTAGTGCTGGTCTTTACAGACTGTACAATAGAGTTCTCTAACTCTAGAGGTAGTGCTGGTCTTTACAGACTGTACAATAGAGTTCTCTAACTCTAGAGGTAGTGCTGGTCTTTACAGACTGTACAATAGAGTTCTCTAACTCTAGAGGTAGTGCTGGTCTTTACAGACTGTACAATAGAGTTCTCTAACTCTAGAGGTAGTGCTGGTCTTTACAGACTGTACAATAGAGTTCTCTAACTCTAGAGGTAGTGCTGGTCTTTACAGACTGTACAATAGAGTTCTCCAACTCTAGAAGTAGTGCTGGTCTTTACAGATTGTACAATAGAGTTCTCCAACTCTAGAGGTAGTGCTGGTCTTTACAGACTGTACAATAGAGTTCTCTAACTCTAGAGGTAGTGCTGGTCTTTACAGACTGCACAATAGAGTTCTCTAACTCTAGAGGTAGTGCTGGTCTTTACAGACTGTACAATAGAGTTCTCCAACTCTAGAGGTAGTGCTGGTCTTTACAGACTGCACAATAGAGTTCTCCAACTCTAGAAGTAGTGCTGGTCTTTACAGATTGTACAATAGAGTTCTCCAACTCTAGAGGTAGTGCTGGTCTTTACAGACTGCACAATAGAGTTCTCCAACTCTAGAAGTAGTGCTGGTTTTCGTCCTCTTCCGACAACAATTTCTCTCTTTCCCGTGACACGGTCTTCTACAGTAGATGTTGGTACTTTAAAATGTTCTGCTGCTTTCCTAACGGACATCTCTCCTGCTTTTACACATTTCACAGCATTGTCCAATGATGACAGATCATATTGTAATATTTTGGCCTTTTTTACCCTTAGCATTCTGGAAAAAAACCAGGCCTAATAAATAAAAAGGCATTTCAATAAGAAAAAATTTAAATTTATTTAATGCACATATTAATCAAAATACTTTAAAACAAATCTTTTAAAAGTGTCTGTAAGATTTTGCATTTCGTCTGCTTCCTCTTGTGTAATGAAACAACTACTCCTTTTAACTAGTGTTCTTGTCACAAAACAATACTACCGATGTCATTTTGTTTATCTTCTTCACAGGCGCATGGGGCATGGATTTCGTTTCCTCCTTCCCCCCTTTTCTCTACTACCTCCCCTTTTTTTTCAAAATTTTCATAATCAAATTCAAATTCAAATTCAAAATTTTATAGAATTAGTGAACACAACCTATTAATAGAAAAGGAGAGACATTTAAATATTCCGAGAGAGCAAAATTTATGCTCACACTGTAAGTGTATAGATGACGAGAAACATTTTCTTTTACATTGCACGATACATTTCTTCTTTTTTAAACATTTTGAACAACGAAAATCAAATTTTTAATAACTTATCAGAATCAGAAAAACTTTCAACAACACCATCTCAAGTAAATAAACTGGGTTCCTTTTTAAAAAAGTAATTAGAACTGAGGACAGGGGACTCCTAACATGTTTACTTGAAAATGTCGATTTTATGTTCTCTTTGTTACATGTTTATTTGTATAATTTGTATAACTGTTACAAACTGTATTGTTTAATGACAATAAAACTTTGAATTTGAATTTGATTATGAAAATTTTGAAAAAGGGGGGGGGGGGGTAGTAAAGAAAAGGGGGGGGGGGAGGAAACGAAATCCATGCCCCATGCGCAAATGGCTATTTATGTGATACTATTTGAACGTGAAATAATAATTCGGGGACTTCATTTTTCGCGCAATTAACATCCTCGCAAAGAAAGCGAAAATTAAATACCCACCAAAATAACCACTTATACGGTAAAATAGGATTTTTTTTCTGGATTTCAACACTGATTTCTGACACTGCTGAAAACTGGAGTTACACAAGTTATTTATTTATTACCCCCTGTAAGACAGATTTTTTTTTTTTTTTTTTAATAAAATCAGTGACATGAAATGAAAAAGAAATAGCCCCCTTAGTTAAATGGTCCCTCCGGCTCCCTTACACATTTTTATCAGTTGAGAGCCCTTTTATTGACACGGTGTATATCCATAACGGAACCTTCGAGATTGAACATCGACGTTACGCGATTCTTGGGGAACAAGTAACGGATCCTTTGTGATGAAAAGGATGTCAGCAAGTGGGAAAGCCATATAATAATGGATAGCTGCAAGGAAGGAAGGTAAATATATCGTATATTTTGCTCTCACGGAACTCTCTGATGTATGATTCAATCCAAAACCAAAAACCATTCACATACGTCTGCTGAAAATGCGTTTCGCTCGCTTTCCAACGAGATGACTGTCAATGTAAAGTGAAATTTCGGACATATCTTTTATGAATATTTGCTTTTTTCCACTTTTTAACTCTCAAATTTTGACAATTATTAAAAGAAGAAACCTAAATGCACCAACTCCTAACCAAGTCTTCAGTTAATAATCCATTAAAGCCCATTAAATTCGATTTTTAATGGAAAAGGTTCGTAACGGCACCTTTACGATTTATAGAAAACGTGTTAAAATGTGGCACCGCGACCTTGGCGACTTGGAGGCAACGGACCCTTTACGACAATAATACTAAATACTATATATATAAATACTTTATAACACAAACTCATTTATAATAAATGGTTAGGTCCCATATACAATGTATTATGTACACTGATTATGTAACAGTATGACAAGTTAAAAATATTTCCACAAACAAACCCTTAATTAACCTGCATTAACTAAGAAATAAAGAGTTTATTCATAAGTTAAAACTTTTCTTGCAAAAACGATGACGGAGTTTAATAAGCATAAGGTGCTTCCTGATAAGGAAGGGGGCAACTTCCTATTTTGTACGGTATACTGGGGTGTGCAAATATGAAAGGGTAACAAGTTTTGTAAGCTTATGAAACAATTATATCAATTTGAGGGCAATTTTTCTCCTTTTCTAGTAAAAAAAAAAGCCAAATATAGTGTATAATATACCTGGTTAGGATATATTAATTTGGGCCAGTTTTCAATCCTTCAGACCGCCACGATATAGCTGAAATACTGCTGAAAGTGGCGTTAAACCCCAATCAATCAATCAATCAATCAATCAATCAATCAATCAATCAATCAATCAATCAATCAATCAATCAATCAATCAATCAATCAATCAATCAATCAATCAATCAATCAATCAATCCTTCAGTGGTACATCCCCGTAAAAAGTATGGTTGTTAACCCTCCCCCCCCGGGATCCCTAATTACCAGTGTAAGAACGCTTTGAATATTTCCTTTGGCAATCCTGAAGGTTGTAGTTCCACAATCATAAAGATCCGTTGCTTTGCCGAGATGAAAATTTGTCATCATTATTGATTTTATTATACATTAATTGGTTTTCATATTTGTCATGGCATTGAAATGAACATCCAAGATATATTCTAGCTAATAATCAAATAACAGAATACTGTTAAATTGATGATATAAGACAAACTATGTGATGAAAACGTCTTTTCAATATGTTGATGCGGTGCAGGGGCGTAGCTAGTCTTTTTTGCAGTGCAAGCAACCAAACCTGGAAGGGAGGGGGTCTGGGGTCCCAGAATTATTTTTGACTAGATGTAAAATGGTGCGTTCTGAGGTGTTTTCATGGGTAAATTGAATACATAAGCAACACATTGATTTCAGGATTTTGTTAGACAGAATTTACTTAGAATTGCCCAAAATCTGTTCTTCGTGTCTAGCAGACACGAACTTCTCCATAACTTTGTCTAAATCCACACTGAAATCGCGATGGATATGCATTAATGCTAGCGATGACAACCTATCGTTATTCATTGTTGATCGTACATATGTCTTCAACCGACGTAGTACACTGAACGATCGCTCTGTAGTAGCACTTGTTACCGGCATTGTCAACATGATACACAAGATGGTATCTACAGAAGGATATAGCACCGGGTTTAAAGCATCAAGTGTCTCACAAAGTGAAGTTGGCATCTGATCGCGAGGTGTTATACTCTTGAATTCGTCTAAATTACATGTCAGGTCAGTCTGGTATGTCTCATACAATGTTGCGAATTGTTCGTTCGTAATATTTCCTTTTTAATTTTTATTATTCCTTATTTATTTTATCTTTTTGCTCTTTATTTTTTTTTCAGCACGCCGATGTGCACGCAACTGCGTGTTGACGTATAGGGAGCTACGCGCCTGCGGTGAAAACTGCAATCGTTTTTATTAATGCCGCTTCTGCGTATGAACAGATGCGATAAATCTTGTAGAAATGGCAAATGTAATAATAGCTGAGTTCCGTGACACTTAATATACAGTTCCTAGACATCTTTGATCGTATTAAATCGTAAAAATAAAGAGACCGGTTTTTCAACTTACCTCAAAAATCTACCAAGGATCCGTTACTTGTTCCCCAAGAATCGCGTAACGTCGATGTTCATCCCGAAGGTTCCGTTATGGATATACACCGTGATTGAGGAAGGGGGTAAAATGCCATATAGTCCCATTCTATAGCTGTTCTCAGCTTCTACTTCCTTTGTTTTTTTTGTTTTTTTTTATTTTTTAACTGTATATGTATTTGTTTGGGTATGATTTTAATAATTTGAAGTCGAGGCAAGCTGAATATTTCTTTTTCATTGAAATTTTGACTTCAGTTCTAACCATTCAATCATATCTATTTCTCAGTTTGAATTTCTCCCAGAGAAATTCTTTGTATGTGTTAACAGTTATTTACCATGAAATTATTTCAATGTTTCCATGGTCGTTTTGCCATTTTTACAAAATAATCCGTCTGCTGTTATGTTTTTTCAGCGGTTTATATTTTCCGGCAAAAAATTCCGGGAAAAATATTCGGAGCGCATCTGGGTTTTCCTTGAAGGTATTCCATTCGTAAAAAAACCAAGGGTTATTGTTCTAAGATGATGTAGTTTGACCTGGAAACGAACCTGCTGCGCTATTCTCGGTGATATTTCTTGGAAAAGATCGACGTACCGACTGAAATTCGAACATGGGCAATTAGGTAAGTGTCTTAGAAACAGTTTGATACGGCAGTGCTATATGTAGACAAGGTACAAAGTGTAAAAAACTCGGGGGTTTCCTAACCGAGGTGAGCGATATGGCGCGAAATATGAAAATTGAGCTGCTCACCTTCTCTCCGGTTCCTCTCCTATAGCTATACTGTATTCACAGGGCCTTGTCACTATCCACGTAAATATACTATAAATATACTATATCAATGTATACATTGATAGTATATTTACGTGGATAGTGACAAGGCCCGGCTGTGCTGTATCAGTCGAAAAACTGTGGACACAGAATACACCTACATTCATGATATATAATGACGTCTACTGATATTGTCAAATGAAGAAAAAGGAATGATTATGAAAATTTTGAAAAAAGGGGAGGAGGAGGAAACGAAATCCATGCCCCATGTGCCTGTGAAAAAAAGGAATCAAATATTCACTAGATATAACGTTAAAAAACAAAATTATTAGCTTTGATAGTATCTTTCCAAAACGAAAATTGTTTGTTTAGACTGCCGACATGAAATGCGGATACATTTAATTGATTTTCATATTCATAATCTTGATTATGTAAATTATAAAAGTGTACTTAACTGTTTGTTCAGTAGGATTTTCTTGTTGGAACCCTGGATTTCCTGGGACACTGATATGCCCGGTGTCCTTCTGCATTACAATAAAAGCAATTGTTATCTCCTGCTGCTTTTTTTGCCTCCGTAATACTCAGACGCTGTATAAACGTGACGGGCTGTGTTTCTTGATGAGGCTCCAGATGTTTCTCCTTGACGTGTTGGGCTAGAGCGACGAAAAAGATCAGCCGTATTATTGTCGGAATTATCTTGGTTCTTGAAATAAGTGTTGTACCTGTTATTCTGCCTCCCCTTGTATTGTGCTTCAATTTTGCCCTACACTCGGCTTGGCGTAGTTTTGTCGCATCGTCTGTACTATCGGTGAGCGGGTCATCGACATACTCCTCCACGATATCCCATCCGTATTTATCTGCAATACGGATAATTTTGTTGCGCTCCTTGAGGGCCTTTTCACATTGATCCAGAATCTTCTCGGCTGCAGCTATCGACTTCTGCTCCAAAAATACTCTTGCTTTTGATACTTCGTCAATATGAGAACTGTTGAATTCGTACTGCCTTGCGCTTCCCTCAAATTTAAATTTAGGCGTGGTCACGGAAGATTTTGGCTTTTCACACTGTTGCAAACCAATTTTTACGTTGATTTCTTCAAACAGTTCTTTCTTATGTTTCGATAGGGCATTATCAAGTTGGTGTGAAAATAATGTTACAGCATCTGCTGGTGAATTTTTTTTTCAGAACTTGCGCCTCCTTTGTCTCGCCTATTTGGTGATACGCTTTCTTCTTCACTCATGTTGACCGTATAAAACCTGTCGAACTGGTTTGGTGTGAAGTAATTCTCGACAAAAGAGAAAGGCACGAGAAATTCTTTATAAAGCTCACTGAACCAAATTACTTGTAAGCACATGAAAAAAATAAAATAAAAAAATTAATAATAATTAACAACTTTTAGAAATGCATTTATATGGGGTCGTCTTCTTATTTATCTACATTATATACAGTTATTCTTTTGTTGAGAGTGTGAGGAAGAACTGTGGCAAGAAAAAAAAAACCCATACTGTCCCATACAAAAGCCACATTTCCATGAAAAGTACATACTTGAAATATAAGATCTCACTTTTAACTTGAATGGTATCAAGGTACCTAAGTGTAAATAACTTTGGAAGATCTCACTTTTAACTTGAATGGTATCAAGGTACCTAAGTGTAAATAACTTTGGTTTTGACTATCACCAATTAATGTAGACAAGACAAGACATCAAAGTCATTTTGAAATGTCCCATGCGTAACACTTTTTTTTGTCCCATACGTAAGGTAGAAAATTTTCAATTAATTTCCTTTACTGACTTGCATTCTTTGCATCATTACATTTCTAATACACTGATGACTACATAAACATAGGATTAACTCCTTATATCCATCCAAAAAGTTGTTTATAGAGATGTAAGAGTGTTTGCTGTTTCTTCCCAAACTTAACAAAATATTCCCATTTTGTCAAGAATAAGCTAAATAAACAGTCATATCTGTAAAAAAGTAGAAAACTAAAAAATCAGACAACATTTCATTACTTTCTAAATTAGATGTAAGTGAAATCCACAACAAAATAAATATTGCAAACTTTTGTCCCATACATAAGATGTTCGGATTACACTATATAGTCCCATATGTGACAAAAAATATCAATTTTTTCTGGTAAGAATGTGTCAAATGCTGAAATTTTAATTCTGAATACTATACAATGTGTTGACTACTTAGTTAAATCAGCTTAGTCAGTCTAACATTTGTTTATTTTTTGCAAGAAACAAGAATTAGTATTTGTATTTGCTTCTTTTTTGGAAAAAGAATACAGGGTTCTCAAAAAGAATTGAAGTAATTTTGGTACTCTAAAAGGCATTTTTTTTTGTAAAATATACTACAATGTTGTATCAGTGGCAGCTGGTGAAAAACAACGTTATACAAAGCAATTTTCCAGGAAACTTTCATGACAAAATCAGCCTCAGAATATCTCTTCTGCAAGAAGAATTGAAAAATGTTGTAATATATAACTATAAATAACTAGAGGTTTCATATTTTAATCTGAATATTACTCTCACGTTGAATAATGAATGAAATCTCAAGGAATGTTGGCTTAAACCAGTCCCAGTGAAACTTATCTTTTTTTGACCGAACAGAAGGTCCCGTGTAGATAAAAATTTCACTGGACCTTCAGTGCTTCCACGTGACCTCCTTTCTTTAAACATTTTTTTTAAATTCACAGGACACAACGTCTAGTAATCTTTTCGTAATCATCAATGACATGAAAACAATATTTTTGACTTGCAACAAAATTCGTGCTTTACTACAAAAAATAGGATCACGAGTGATGCTACTAAGCATAATAGTAACGTTCTCGCTTTGAAAATTATCCGAAAACTTTAAATGACCGAAAAACCGTTAAATCTTCATCGATTTCCTTGCTTGTTTTTACGTTCCATATAGGGATATCCCAGCTTTTGGAATGTGACGACTGCGCATCCTTCATGAGCAAATACTCCACTCGGAACGCTTCGCGCATCTATATAGTAGAACCAAGTGAAGTCCGAAATGTTGTGTAGTAGAATGTCCGGAGTTCCCACCGTGATGTCACCGTGAGTTAGATATATTTAGAAAATGGTGGATTTATTAGTGTTCGGTTGATTGCAATAGTAAAAATAATCGATTAGAAGATATAGATCAACAAAACGCGATAACGACAATTCACATAAACATAAAAATTGTTGGAAAACACATGCTTGATAAAGTTTTAACCGGCGAGAATGTGAAAGTAAACGGCGAAATCGCCGGTCGCCGGCACATTTTGAGAACCCTATAGCTGTCTGGTCATCCAATGCTGATTGATTCATATAAAATAAGCTTAAAAGGTCTAATATATTATTTCTACCACCTTACTACTCTGAAACACTTGGAAGATTCAAATATGATGTTTCTGTATTATTTAATTTTACTTCTATATACACGTTTGTGTATAGGCTATACAATTTTACGTATGGAACATAATTGTAAAAAAAAAATTAAAGTATTATTTTATCCTTATAAGAATGAGTCAAATGCTACAATTTTAATTCTGAACTCTATACAAAATGTAGACGTTATAATGTAATCAGTTTATTCAGTCAACATTTTTTTTTATTTTTTGCAAGAAACAGGAGTTAATATATCTGTTGTTTCTTTTAAGGAAAAAAAAAAAGACTTATTTGGTGATTCTTTCTGATCATTTTTATATCAAATTTATGTAAAAGGTTTAGTTTACAATTTTCATCACCTTATTTCTTTGAAACAATTGGAAGATTTTAATATAGAATGTTATTGTTTCATTTAATTTTACTAAATCTTAATTAAATCTTAGGTATGGGACAAGAATATGGAAAATCAGACATTTTAAAAATAGTATATTGTGAATTTTATGTATCAGATATCTTAGTGAATTTTTTATTGGTTAAAAGAATAGTAAAATTTCATAATCACCTGGCATGTTAAATGAAAAATAGTTTAGCTTGTGTGATTTTTAAAATGAGGCAGCTTGAAAAATGGGAAAATTATAAAAAGATATCTTACCAGAAAGCCCTGGTTGTTCTATAGAGTTGAAAGCAAGCTAGTTCTGATTTCAAAATATAATAAAACAATTGATAAAGTCTTTAGAGGAAAAAAAAAATAATAATCATAAGTGATTGTCCCATACATTATCTTCAAATATATTTTTTCAATCAAAATGATGGAAACTATCCCTGATCAGTTGGAATCTTGTAGGTATGATGTTTGTGTTAAAAAACAATTAAAATTTGGAATGATTAAAGGTGTTTCATTTTTCACCCTAAGTGGCCACTAAAAGTGCAACCTTAGCTTGCAGTAGTCCATGGCAACAGATTTGTTGTAGCTTTTACTATTTCTGTGATATGAGAGAACCAAAAGTCCTATTTTATTTGTTTAAAGATTACCATATTTAATGTGAAATGAATAAAATATTTTCTCTGAAAATCTAGACTTGCTTGAACATAAATTGTATGAATGACCAGGTGAGCGATACAGACTCAGGTGGGCCTCTAGTTTATTGTTCATTGAACTTTAATGCAGTTTCTTGCAAAATCATCATTTAATGGTTAATTGATGAGCCAAACAAATCTTGGTATTCATTTCTAAAGGGTTCTCAATTTTGAAATTTCGCTTATATTGAAGACAAATAGAATTTTGATCCTTCGTCCAATTTTGATGTTTTTTCATTAAATTTACTGAGCTTAGAGCTCCATTGATCTGATTTATCTATTTCTTACAGTTTTAGCAATGAACTCGACCGAAAACCAAATTCTAATATTTTAACTTTCTTATTTAAAATTTTAATGCAGTTTTTTTTCTTCAAAATGATCATCTTTATGGGTTATTGATGGACCATTAAAGCAATTTACTATTTTATTTCAAAAAGGGTCTAAAAGGTGCCCTAATTGAGGAACCTAGGGCCCGGGTGACTTAATAAGTTAGGTAGTTGGATTACCTAATAACTCATACAAGCCTATCACCAATACGGCATGGGTTCGCACACGGCTTTGTAAATTACAAAAAAGGATGCACTAGACTCGCAGCCGCAAGTGATAAAGTTTACCAGTTGCTTGCCCATAGTTGGTGGTTTCTCCGGGTACTCCGGCTTCTTCAACCACTAAAACTGGTCGCCATGATATAGCTGAAATATTGCTGTAAGTGGCATTAAACACAATAAAATCAATCAATCAATTCAGGAACTTCGCATTTAGGTGGTATATTTAACACTTATTTATTACAGTAAAACAAGACAAATGTCCAGTATACAGTGGGTCCAGCATATAACTGTGTCCAACTCTTAATTGTGTTTAGCAATTTACTGTGTCAAGCAAAATACTGTGTCCACACTTGCTTTTAATATACACTTGTTCAACTTTCCCTTGTCGACATGCTGTGGTCATATCATGTTTCGCTCTGCGTAACCCTTTATTACATTTTAAGCCTTTAAGAAACCACTGCTCCAATTTGAACCAAACACGCCAGAAAATTTTACTGTAGAAACTCTGTAACATATGTTCTGTGTTTTTAGCTCACCTGGCCAAAGGCCATGTGAGCTTTTGCCATCACTTGGCATCCGTCGTACGTCATAAACTATCACATTTAAATCTTCTCCTCTGAAACCCCTGAACCAAATTAAACCAAACCTGGCAGGGATGGTCCTTAGGTGGGTCCCTTTCACAATTATGTCTGACAGTGACGTTCCGCCCTCCATTCAAGATGGCTTCTGTTACTAAAAATAGAAATTTCTTCAATTGTCCATTACTCTTTATTATCCCCTCGCCAACGAAGTTGCAAAGGGCAGGGCTCACCAAACCAGGCGAAGTGTGGGCGACTTCTTCGCCTTGGTTTCAATGAAGTCGCCCAATTTCTGTCAAAGAGCGAAGTTTTAGTCGCCCTGTAAGTCTTTTCAAGTCCGTATTTTTTTCACCAATATTCATACTTTTTCTTCAATATTCACATAAAAGGAGCCCCCATGTTCCTGAAATGTGACCATACAGGGTTTGATGTTCAATATTTTATTCCAAACTCGTTAATTGCATCCTTTTAAGATCATTGTGCAAGCACGTTCGTTTTTGTGAAAGGTACGGGAACATGCATCCGTCCGTCCTTCCGTAACATCCTTGTGAACACTCTAGAATCAACATCCTTCAATGGATTTTGACCAAACTTGGTACTTACTTAGTCCTTCAGAAAATCTGGAAACCTATTGATTTTCAAGGTCAAAGGTTAATATCACCGGGTCAAATTTTTACCACGTAACATCCTTGTGAACACTCTAGAATCAACATCCTTCAATGGATTTTGACCAAACTTGGTACAGACTTAGTCCTTAAGAAAATCTGGAAAACTATTGATTTTCAAGGTCAAAGGTCAAGGTCACCGGGTCAAATTTTTACCACATAGCATCCTTGTGAACACTAGAATCAACATCCTTCAATGGATTTTGACAAAACTTGGTACATGCTTAGTCCTTAAGAGAATCTGGAACCCTATTGATTTTCAAGGTCATAGGTGAAAGGTCAAGGTCATTGGGTCAAATATTTAGGCGAGGGGATATGCCACGCTTTGCGTTGCCCTTGTTATAAATCAAAATGAGCTTAAATTTTAATGGCAGCTACATGGCAATGAGTAGTTTAACATATATTCCGGGTTTTTCTGTGAAATTGTTCTTTCAGCCGATTTATACCGATTATGCGAATTAGGCATATTTTGATAAAAGATCACATTTAAATCTTTTCCTCTGAAACCACTGAACCAAATTACACCAAACCTGGCAGGGTGGGTCCCTTTCAAAATTGTGTCCGATAGTCTCGCCCTCCATTCAAGATGGCAGCTGTTACTAAAAATAGCAATTTCTTCAATTGTCCATTGCTGCTTTAGTATAAACCAAAATGAGCTCAAAATTTAACTGCAGCTACATAGCAATGAGTAGTTTAACATATATTCCGGGTTTTTCTGTGAAATTTTTCTTTCAGCCGATTTATACCGATCATGCAAATTAGGCTTTTTTGATAAAAGATCACATTTAAATCTTTTCCTCCGAAACCGCTGAACCAAATTAAACCAAACCTGGCAGGGATGGTCTTTGGGTGTGTCCCTTTCACAATTATGTCCGACAGTTCTGCCCTCCATTCAAGATGGCTGCTGTTACTAAAAATAGAAATTTCTTCAATTATCCATTGCTGCTTTATTATAAATCAAAATGAGCTTAAATTTTATCTGCAGCTACATGACAATGAGTAGATTAACATATATCCTGGGTTTTTGTGTGAAATTTTTCTTTCAACCGATTTATACCGATTATACAAATTAGACATATTTTGATAAAAGATCACATTTAAATCTTCTCCTCTGAAACCGCTGAACCAAATTAAAGAAAATTTGGCTGGGATGGTCCTTGGGTGGTCCCCTTTCAATATTGTGTCCGACAGCCCCGCCCTCCATTCAAGATGGCTGCTGTTACTGAAAATAGAAATTTCTTTAGTTGTCAATATCTGCTTTATTACAAATCAAAATGAACTCAAATTTTAACTGCAGAAACATGGCAATGAGTAGTTTAACATATATTCTGGGTTTTTCTGTGAGATTTTTTCAGCCAGTTTATTCCGTTTAGAAATATTATGAGATAAAAATCACATCAAAATCTTTTGCTCAGAAATTTGAGTTGAAATGATCTTTGGGTGGCCCACTTTCAAAATTATGTGTAACACCCCCATTTTCTATCAACTTTAGATGTCAAATTGAAAACCAGGTGAGCGATTACAGGCTCCTGGGAGTGTCTAGTTTGACAAGTTAATACTTTTGCTGATTACGGAAATGAGGCTTATTTAAGCAAATAATCCTTAAAAAATATTCTTCTCTAATCTAAAACTACTCCTCCAATTTGGACCAAACTTGGCAGGAATAGTCCTTGGCTGGTCCCCATTCTAAAATGTACCAGTAGCCAATAGGTGCGAACTCCATCCTAAGCATGTTTGGAAACAGAATAGAAAATTCTTAAATGGGCCTGGCCTGAACAGCTTTATTTAAAGTCAGAATTAGCTAAAAATTTAAATGTAGAAGCATAATTAGGAACTCTGTAACATATTCCAGGTTTTTATATAAAGTTTATACTTTCGTCATTTTTTGCTAATTACGGACATTCAGCTTATTTCAGAAAATAATTGTTAAAAAAAGTGTCCTCTCTGAAAGAACTCTTTATCGTATATTTCAGGGGTTTTTTTTGAGGGGGGGGGGGTTAAGTTTATAGTTTTGTCGATTATTATGTCTGCAAAAATTTTGTGAAGTCCTAGTATGTTATGGTGCTGTTGTCTTCTTCTGTTTGCAGACAAAATGGTGTCAAAGTTGACATATTTGGGATATTGTTACCTAACCTGTTTCCAAACAAGAGCCCCTAAGGTGCCAAAATGGACGTTTCTGTTCTTTGTACGTGAAGAGTTTATTTTACATTTGATTTTGATGTTTTTTTAAATGAATTCCTTAGGAAAATCCCTTTCAGATAAATTCATAATGTTATTATGCTATTACCGATTGTCACATAAAAAGGGGAAATTTCAAATGTTTCAGAGGGCCCGGGTGGCTCAATGAGTTACATTTTTGTAGGTAGTTAGATTACTTAACAACTCATACAAGCCTATCACCAATATGGTAAATTACACAAAAGGGTGCACTCGACTCGCAGCCGCAAGTGATAAAGTTTACCAGTTGCTTGCCCATGGTCGGTGGTTCTCTCCGGGTACTCCGTCTTCTTCTACCACTAAAAATGGTCGCCATGTTATAGCTGAAAGTGGCGTTAAACACCATAAATCAATCAATCAAATGTTTCACTTTTTAGCTCACCTGGCCTTTACTTTTCGTCCGTCCATCCGTCAACATTTCACATTTTAATCTTCTCCTCAGAAACCACTGGGCCAATTGCAACCAAACTTTGGTGGAATGGTCCTTGGATGGACCCCTTCCAAATTTGTGTCCGGTGATCCCGACTTCCAACCAAGATGGCCGCCAAGCTAAAAATAGAAAAAAAGGGGGGATGAAATTTTAATTGTCCATTGCTGCTTTAGTGTAAGTCAAAATGAGCTCAAATTTTACTGCAGCTACATGGCAAGGAGTAGTTTAACATATATTCCGGGTTTTTCTGTGAAATTTTTCTTTCAGCCGATATACCGATTATGCAAATTAGGCATATTTTGATAAAAGATCACATTTAATTCTTCTCCTCTGAAACCGCTGAACCAAATTAAGCCAAACTTAACAGGGATGGTCCCTGGGTGGGTCCCTTTCAAAATTGTGTCCGACAGCCCCGCCCTCCATTCAAGATGGCTGCTGTTACTAAAAATAGACATTTCTTCAGTTGTCCATTGCTGCTTTAGTATAAGTCAAAATGAGCTCAAATTTTAGCTGCAGCTACATGGCAAGGAGTAGTTTAACATGTATTCTGGGTTTTTCTGTGAAATTTTTCTTTCAGCCGATATATACCGATTATGCAAATTAGGCATATTTTGATAAAAGATCACATTTGAATCTTCTCCTCTGAAACCGCTGAACCAAATTAAACCAAACCTGGCAGGGATGGTCCCTAGGTGGGTCCCTTTCAAAATTGTGTCCGTCAGCGCCGTCCTGTATCCAAGATGGCCACCATTACTAAAAATAGAAATTTCTTCAAATGGCCAAAATTGCTCTATTTTAAGCCAGAATGTGCCCAAATTTGAACTGTATAAGCATAATGATGAGCTTTTTAACATATATTACAGGATTATTTATGAACTTTGAACTTTTGCCGATTTTGACCGATTATGCAAATTAGAAAAAAGGGGGGAGGAAATTAAAAAAAAATCTTCTCCTGTGAAACTACTGAGCCAATCTCAACCAAACTTTGCTGAAATGATTCTTGGGTGGTCCTCTTCCAAAATTGTGTCTGGCATTTCAGAACTCTGACCAAGATGGCCGCCACAGCCGAACTTAATTTAACATAGGACCCTATGGGAAATTCCCATAAAAATCTTCTTGTCTGAAACCATTTGCTCAATAAGAACAAAATTTTGATTAAATAGTCATTGGATGGTTCTCTTCCAAAAATGTGTCCGGCGGTTCGGCCCTTCGACCAAGATGACCCCCACAGCCGAACTTAGCTTAACATAGGACCCTATGGGAAATTCACATAAAGATCTTCTCCTCAGAAACCACTGGGCCAATTGCAACCAAACTTTGGTGGAATAGTCTTTGGATGGCCCCCTTCCAAAATTGTGTCCGGTGATCCCGACTTCCAACCAAGATGGCCACCAACAGGCCTCTACATTAACATATTTTTCAACTTGTCCCTTCGGACAACTAACTAAAAAAAGTACTTGTCCGACTCAATCTTTTAATTGTCTGAAAAAAATTAATAAAAATTACAAAAACTAGAGAATAATTATCCAGGGCTCCCACTACTTTCAAATTAGAGGGAGAAGTGACTTCTCTTTCAGAGAGCTCACAGGGAGAAGTGGGAAGACTTCTGGCAGAAGTCAATTAAGATTAATCGAAACATTGATTCGGGACCCCTCTGACGTTACCCTGCCCAAATTAAGTAAATAGTTAAAGCTGCCTGAACTGATTTGTTCTGGGTTTGTTTTTATTCATAACTACCTTAAGGACATATATTCAATGTCACATTTTTATTTCTGTCTTTTTTGATTGGAATCTTGCATACCAGTGAATTTTATGTGTACCCCCCCCCCCCCCCCCCCCCCCCCTTTTCCTTTTGAAATATTACTGTGTTGTGATCCAATACCACACAAATTTATTTGTGTTATATAAATCCTTGTTTCTGGTAAAAAAAATATACCTAGATACTATATATATACCAGTATCTAGGTATATTTTTTTTACCAGAAACAAGTGCCTGTGATATAAATAAAGCAAAAGTATTTTATTTAAATTCACAGAGAAATACAAATTTTAGTGGATCTTTTCAACCAGATCAGGAAAAAGCTTGTAATATTTGTCCATTTCAAAGGTTTCATCATTTCCCAAAAGCCTAAATCAAGTCCTCTATCGTATTTTGCACAAAAGACAAGTTTAAATTTGGCATCAAATTGATATCCGATAATTTTTACGTGTGCGTTCCGGAGTGATTCTTGTTCTTATATTTCAAATATTGATATTTCCGTTCATTAAAGCGTTTCTGAGATTGCGACTTTAATTTTGTCAATGTCCTTGAACTTCATCACAGCATGGAGAACGATAAATGATACAATAAAAAGAGTTTTGATCTGGCGTTTCACTTTAGTTTTAATCAAAATAAATTATGGACAAATCGGGGATCAAACAGGGCTCTTTTATACAACAAACCCAGTCTTTTATAGCAGTGGAAATAGATTTGTCCATCGTACCGGCACGTTTGGGAATCTGACTTTTTCACTTGTCCCGTCGAACAACCGTAATACAAGATCTACTTGTCCGACGTCAGTTTTCACTGGTACCGGACAAACGTTAATGTCAAGGCCTGACCAAGCTAAAAATAGAAAAAAGGGGAGATGAAATTTAAAAAAAATCTTCTTCTCTGTAACTACTGAGCCAATCTCAAACAAACTTTGCAGAAATGATTCTTGGGTGGTCCCCTTCCAAAATTATGTCTGGCATTTCAGACCTCCGACCAAGATGGCCACCACAGCCGAACTTAATTTAACATAGGACCCTATGGGAAATTCCCATAAAAATCTTCCTGTTTGAAACCATTTGCTCAATAAGAACTAAATGTTGATAAAATAGTCATTGGATGGTTCTCTTCCAAAAATATGTCAGGCGGTTCGGCCATTCGACCAAGATGGCCCCCACAACCGAACTTAGTTTAACATAGGAACCTATGGGAAATTCACATAAAAATCTTCTTGTCTGGAACCAGTTGCTCAATTGGAACCAAACTTTGATAAAATAGTCATTGAATGGTCCTATTCCAAAATTGCGTCTGGTGGTCCCGCCCTCTGACCAAGATGGCTGCACAGCTGTACTTAGTTTAACATAGGACCCTATGGGAAATTCACATAAAAACCATCTTGTCTGGAACCAGTAGCTCAATTAGAACCAAACTTTGATGGAATAGTCATTGGATGGTCCTCTTCCAAAATTGTGTCCGGCAGTCACGCTCTCCCACCAAGATGGCCACCACAGTGCAGTTGCATTATTATTGAAAGCAGCTTTGATCCATGTGAGCGATTACAGGCTCCTGGGAGCCTCTGGTTTATTTTCCATCCAATTTTAATGCGTTTTTTTTGTGCAAAATGATCATCTTAATGTTATTGATGGGCCAGAAAATAATTTTGTATTTTATTTTTATGCCGAGATTGACTTAATTACATGCAGTTGACGAATCCCAGTAAACCAGAATCAACGTTCACGTTTATATTTCTTGCTTTCTTTGGTTTGTTTTCTAGAAGTGAATAACAACAATGACGGTTCCATTTGCAAAAAATTGATAACTGTTGATGACCGGTGCTGTGAAATTTTGCAAACGGAAATCAGATGGTCCGTAGGTGTGGCTAATGTAAAAGTCCAAAGTCAATAGCAAAAAGTCTCAGACGTTCATAATTTTGTAATCGAGGCCTGGAAATCTGGCATAAATGTGATGTAGACAAAAAAAATGGCTCCCTTAATTTATTTTCAAATCATCTTTCAATAAGAAAAAAAAAGATAAATCAGTACAATGTATACAAATTTTAATGGTGCTTGTGTATTGCAAAATCATGAATTAAATAAAATTAATTGTATTTCCATCACAAAAATTTAACCAAGATTATACAGAGTTCGCGAAATTGCATATGGGCTTGGTGGTCCTATTTAAATAATATCAGTCCTCATTAATTTTGTATTGCAAAATACCAATCTTGTGTCAGTCCTTATCAAAATACCAATCTTGTGTCAGTCCTTATCAAAATACCAATCTTGTGTCAGTCCTTATCAAAATTTGCCCAAATTTTGCTGGTCATATCTGACAGGACTGACAATTTCGTGAACTCTGATTATATAACGGTACAGTGTTTGATAATGTACACTTTGGCATGTAAATACATTTTGAGTTTGTTTACTGATATAAAATTGATTATTTGAACATAAAAAAATCTTGAAATAATTTGAATTATTTCTTTGCTATTTTGTCTGGCTTTTTTTATATACTTGTCACATGAGTTTTGAAATTCTATTACTTTCCTGATTTTCCCTGAAGAACATGATCTATTTACAAAGCAATCACTCATTGATTAAATTGTAATAATCAATAGAAGTTTTTTTTATTGATCTCTATTGTCTCCCCTGTCTTGTAGAGATGGAATAATCCATTTGGCTTCCTGCAGGCTCGCAGTGGAAATTCTTGGATACTTTCATTGATGTCCAAAAGCCTGTATTAATACAAGTAAGTCCTTATTAATTTTTATAAATCATACAGTGATAAAATTTGATTACCATGAATTAAACATTAATTTTATCTTACACATTATCATATTTATGAATATACTGTATTTAATTACCATGCTCATACAATGTATATTCCATACAAAAAATAATTATTACATTGATTTTCTGTTGATTATTTATTTATGTAAATATTTCTGTTTAGAATTTCTTCAGTAATCAATTGCATGCTAAAAAAGATTGCAAAGGAAATCAATTCTTGTTATAAAATTATTATCATGAAAACATTGTCATGTGTATTGATATGGTATATATAGATTTGTACAAGTTACATTTAAATATATTGATTTCTTTAAAAGAAGAGTGGCAAATAGAAGTAGATGTAACAAAAGTTATTTATTTGAACATTAGAAGAAATATAAGTTAAAGTACTTAGTAGCAGAATTCTTATTTGATCCACACATTTTTGAAATTTCCCCAAAAAGATGCTATAATTGTTTTCATATTCTTAACATAAATGCATGCATTAATGTTGACAGAACTGAAAAAAAAGATGTGCATGAACATGTTTAGCCATTATAAGTATAAATTTTCTCTACTTTTACCAAGTAAACATGCTGCAATTTCTATTAAACTATTTATTGTACCAGTCTTTGAATGTTTACTTAAGGTCATTTTCAACAAATTTCAACCTACACATCATCATTGCCAGGTTACAAGGTATAGGAATCAAAAATTAAAAAGAATATATGACATGCCTGATATGGAAAAGGTCATGTATTAATCTTTTCATCATATACTTCCGACAAATTGGATTTTTGAGAGGCTAATTAAAAGTGAAATGACTAACAATCAATAACTTTATAAAGAAGTTGAATTATAAGTTCAGTGGATAAACTTTTAGAAAACTATTTTCATAAAAGATTGGTTGGTTGGTTTTATGGTGCCACTTTCAACAATATTTCAACTATATCATGGCGGTCAGTTTTATTGGTGGAGGAAAGCCGAGAAAACCACCAATCGCAAGTCTATCATAAAAGAACATCATTATCTGCATAAATATTTATGGTAGCATTTCCTATGGAGTCATTTTGAAACGTGTGCAAGTTACTGTTTATAAACAAATGACACCAGAAGTAACTTGTGTGATAGGCACTGGTATGGGTTATTAGCCCTTTACTTAAATTTAGCCATAAATTGAGATTCATAGCAGTATAAAAACAAATAACAATGCGAGGAGCACAATTCTTTTCTATTGGAATTCCAATAATTTAGCAAAGTATTATTCTGTCTCACCTTTAATCTATATTAAATCCACTATTGTTGAAAAATTGTTTGTATATGACTCACTGAAAAAAATGTACCTTCCACATATATACTCTTCAAAAAAAGAAACGCATAGCTCATTTTACACCATTTTTTATTTTAACGAGATTGCTGTTTCAATAAATGTACATGATTTAAATGTCACTATGTGAGGACAAAAGAATATTACTATGGGTTTTAAATGCCGGGTCAATTATTGTGACCAGTCATGGTTTTTGTCAAAATTTGTTTTCGTTTGACTGCACCAGGATGCACGAGTTTGAAAACTTTGCACACTTTTTGCATGAAACCCTAACATAGGACCTATAAAATCCAAGGATTCTCAATTACAAAATCAGTTGCACATGTAGACACTGAAAGATCCAACACATGCCACGTCTTAATGAAGACCAACGCAACAACACTATCGGCCGGTTACAAGCAGGTGAAACCCAGACACATGTATCCAAGGTGCTGAATGTTTCCCAGAGTAACATCTCCCGCCTTTGGGATAGGTACCAACAGCAAGGCTCAACACATGATCGCCTACGGTCAGGACGACCAAGAGTGACAACACCTGCTCAGGATCGTCATATCCGGTTACGTCATTTGCGGGACAGGTTCACAACAGCGATATCTACTGCAGCAGCAATTCCTGGACAGCGTAGAATTTCAGACCAGACAGTCCGTAACCACCTACGTGAAGCTGGAATAAGAGCAAGACGTCCCGTTAAAGCTGTTGTTTTGACCCGCCGACACCGTCAAGTCCGACTTCAATGGGTTCGGACACATAGAGTATGGCCACAGCAACGCTGGAGAACATTTTGGTTCAGTGACGAGTCACGGTTCCTGTTGAAACGAGGCGATGGAAGAGCTAGGGTATACCGATGACGAAATGAGCGCTTTGCCAATAACTGTATTCAGGAAGTCGACAGATTCGGAGGTGGGAGTGTAATGATGTGGGCTGCAATATCGCATACTGGAAAGACAGCGTTGGTGCACATTCCAGGGAATTTGACAGCCCAGCGTTATTGTGATGAAATCCTGCAGCCGCATGTTCTACCGTTAATGAAGCAGAATGGTGCAAGATTTCAACATGACAATGCCCGACCCCACACTGCAAGAATTACAACCGCATTACTAACGAATTCTAACGTTGCGGTGCTTCCTTGGCCGTCCAAATCTCCCGATCTCAATCCAATTGAGCATCTTTGGGACGACTTAGACAGACGCGTTCGCCAAAGACAACCACAGCCTCAATCTTTACAACACCTGGTGAATGCGTTACAAGATGAGTGGAACAACATCCCGCAACAAGCGATTCGAACTCTGATTTCGTCAATGGGCCGGCACTGCCAGGCTGTTATTGATTCCCGTGGTGGACATACGAGATATTGAACAGTAGTGACCTTGAACTTTAAATGTGCAATGAATTTAACAAGAAAATGAACATTTTAATTGTGTTTGTAATTCTGATTTCTTGATTGATAAAATTAAACATTGCTTTACTTGAAATTTGTTTGTTCCTATATCGCCCTAAAATTTCACTATGCGTTTCTTTTTTTGAAGAGTATATATGAAAAATTTCGGAATTTGGACCCCTTTTAGAATAGAATACAAGATATTTACTATGGCCTATTTAAGATGATCCTTTTGCAAAAAACTGCATTAAAATTGAATGAAAAATTAAAAGAAAAGTAAAAAATTTGAAATTTCCCACACATGGCACATATCTACATATATGTTGAAATTATGAGTCAACTACATTACTACTAAATAAACATTAGAGCAAACCGAACGGACAATCCAGAGACACTTAGTCTAGTCAATTTGTGAAAGACCCGGAACAAATTGGAAAAGAAAAAAAAAGTAACCTATCATCTTTATATACACATGTTGAAGGAAATATGAAAAGTTGCCACAAAAATAATAAGGGGAAATGCATGAATTTAATCACGGAAAATTAATGATTTGGTAGTGAAAACTATTGATGGCCATTGCATTCTGTACGATATTATAAAGTACGGAATCGTCTTGGGTATTGCAGACAATGAATAGAATTAAACAGATTCAATGTTATTGAAAATTATTCATGACTTGTGAAGTATACATCAATATAAAGAAAAATAAATACATTACCATTAAATATGATATAATAAATGCACCAGAAATGTATGACCTTTCCCATTTTACCGGACAGACAGCAGACGATTTTTTCCGAACCAACATATTTTGATAAAACATTCCTTAAACATGGTAATTGCACAAAATAAACATTCAATTGCTCTAATATTTTAAATATATGAAATCACAGCACAATAAATATAAACTAAATACAGATAAAGCAATCACAAGTGTCGTTTTATAAGTGATATCACGTTCAATTTTTTTTTTAATTTATACAGCAGCCCGTCATGGACATAAAAACGTTGCAGTATGTTTAAAAGTTATGTGCATTAAATGTATGCCCGATACATCAACTCTTCTATTAAATCTTATGATTTTTAGCCTTAAATGTTCCTATATAAAGAAAGTTATATTAGGAGACAAGGAAGGTCAGATCATATGAGATTTTTTAAAAGTTTTTATTTAGATAATGCAGAATAATTTGTGTCCCGCATGATTTTCAGGCAGAAAATTTTAGAACTGTTTGTGCATCATTAGAGTGTTGTCCTTACATTTACATTTGTTTCTGTTTCCACCAGAGTCTACTGGATATTTTCTATGAGTATGATGTTCAAATTAATGCAATCTAAATGTAACCTATTAGTCAACTTTGTCAGGCGTTATGATTGACAATAAAAAATATCTTTTTATTCTTATTTGTTCTGCGAAGCATAACGTCTTTTCAAAAACACAATAAAAACTTTTTGTTAAAGCTGAGTTTCAATCTTACTGCATTTTCAGCCAATAAAGTTGACTTCTTAAAATTGGAAAATCATACAAATGCTGTGACCGGCTGAAAATAGTAATAATCGCAATAAGATAGTGAAGCTAAAGAGCTTACAAATTTTCAATGCTGATTAAATTAAAATGATAAAATAATATTTGAATTTCATTTTGAATACTTTTGGCATTTGACACTTACTTCTTAAAGTTTGATGAATATTTTTAATTGTCTGTTCTTTATTTGCTTTGCATACATATACAGTAAAACCCTGTTTTATTTACAAGTCACGTTTTCTTTCCATATAAAACCCTCGTTATAATGCCAAACTCGCATATCGCCATCCACCCAGGTGTCAAAAGATCAAATGGTCAATTTACTGTTGATTGTCCCTGGATAAAATGCCAATGTCACAGGTAGATTTTATAGGTGTTTGATATTTTTATAGGTAGGTTAATTACAAGCAATTAAGGTAAATTGATATTCTTGGACAAACCATCTGATTACAGTTAATTGTTTTTTTTTTTAACAACCTAATATATTTTATTCAAATGCTTGCTACAATTAACATGCCAAAAGTCCAAGCTCCTTTTGGTGTTTCCCTGTTACATCTTGTTCTGATTATCCAGGGCTATAATCAGAATTACATGAACTATATATACAACCTAAATACAATTTCTATTTAATACCTTTGAAAACATTTATTTATTTTGCATTTATTATATAATTTTTTACTTTCATTAAAAAAGAACACTTTGAAGTGTTTTATTTTCATTTATTCTTTTAATATATTCATTGGCAAATATTCTATAAACATCAATATACTTTGTTTTCTGTTCAGATATATAGTACGATTTGTAGATGGAAAACCCTACAACTGTTATCAAAAAATTTTATGCAAGATAGTTTTTATCATCTATCTTGTATCCAAGTACTATATGATTCAAAGTAATTTTGTTTTCGATACCCAAACCCTTCATTAAATTCTGAAATTTTGTCCAAAACTCTTTTAGAAAGGTACAAGTAATAAAATAATGAGAGTAATCTTCATCTAATTTACAGAAATTACATAAACTATTCCCAACAATTTTCCATTTGGAAAGTAAAACTTTATTTGGTATAATAAAATGAAAAAGTTTCCATCTGAACATTTTAAGTTTGTTTTCGTCAAGAAATTTGAAAATGAAAAAATATAGACTACTTGTATTTGGTTTTTCAGACAACACTAAATAATTAATCCAATAATGTGTACCAATAGGGTTTGAAAATTTAACATTCACCAGTTTATTATATAATAACTTATTAGACAATGTAGATAAATTAATAAACTGATTGTTCCAGATGAAATAATCTTTTTTGATATTTACAATGCTTTTAACTGAGCTTTCTGTTTTTAAAATGTCTATCCAATTCTTTGGGAAAGCTTTTTTGAGAATACTAAATTCAGATATCCAATTAGATTTATTTTTTAACTTGTGAAGAATAAATTCTTGCGTAATTTTACCATTATTATCTATTATATCATTAACAAAAAATATTCCACTATTAATCCATTCTTTAAAAAATAAATACAGTTAATTGTTGCACAAATAAAAGTTGAAACCATAGTGTTAGTTTTATGTTTTGTGAATTCTTTTAATTGTGAATAAAATTTGTTTGAAGTTTTCAGAGTGTTTTCAGTTTCGTAGTGTAAAAATGTTTACTCCAAAGTGGAAAAGAAATCTGCTTGATTTCAAATGGAAACGTGAAATCATAGATTATGCAATGAAACATCCTAAAAGCACTCAGCAACAAATAGCAAATTATTTCTCTATTTTTTGGGGGAATAAAGAAACTTACGATTCTGAGGATGATCAGGGAACTCCCTGCAAATGCCATCGTACATGTAAATAAGTTTGATGACTTCCAAAAACTTTATTTGCAAATGATAATTTCTGTATGTCATGTTTGTATCATGAAATATTGTTTCTATAAGTTAAAATAAATTATTATTGTTAACTTATTGATTTCTTAAATGAATATTTGAAATTTTTGAACAGGTTATACGATATAACCTGGTTTGAGGCAGTTTACGCTTAATAAACCATGAAGTAGTTTATGAAAAGCCTAAACTGTTACAAACTTGCTTCAGTACTTGTATAATCTGTTCAAAAATTTCAAATATTCCTTATAATTTAATTTTTACAACAAAATTTCACGTGACTATTTGAATTTGTTGTTGACGAATGAATATGTTGGTGACGTCACAATACTAACCCAGGCTATCAAGTATAACCAACATTTTCTTTAAGCGGATCAGCCAATCAGATTGCAGTATTCAAATCAAATTAAATTATTATCAGTTAACAACCACCATCTGTAAAATCTATTTCCGATGGTCATTATGAACATGTCTGTGTCCATACTTCTGTTATAAGGCTTCTCTCAGTTTATCACCAAACTCTTTATAATGCCAAATTATTGTTGAACAAACGGTGGCGGCATAACCGGGTTTGACTGTAGCTGTCTTTCTAAAATGAAAATGAAACTGTTAAACAGTCCATTTAACATATTATCAAAAAATAACAACAAATCGCTCGCTACACACCACCTATGATTACCAAAAGTTACTGTTCAGTCTTGTTTGAAAAATATAATTAATGGAGTTTCATTTAGGTATTTTGGAAATTGTTGTCATGTCAAATCCAGATGGCAACAGGGGCCAGTTATACAAAGGTGTCTTTAGGACTAAGACATGTCTTATGATGGTCTTACGACATATCTTTGTCCCAAGTCTGTTTATCAAACCTGTCTTATGTTACAATAGGTCTTAACATTTGTCATAAAGTTAGGACAATAAAAGATATCTTTTAAGATGGTCTTAGGATATAGTCATATTGTTAAGACATCGTTATGCTATCCTAAGTTGTTCACCATCATATAGTTGAAAAATTGTTCCTTTGGCTTTAAACAACAATCGCTCACTCCTAAGTTGTAAATAAATATGGCCGTGGTGTATGCTTGAGATGACATATTTTCAGATTTACGTAAACATAGATTGTCATGTCCTTTGAATTCCATATTTATGCAGAATGTTTCAAAATGACCTGTAAAGATCCACCATGAGATCACACACCTTCCATATATCTTAGCAAGTTATTGTTGCTTACTATTATTTGCAACTGAGTTTATTTTTCATCTCGATCAGGGCGAGGTGTACAATATTATGTGATAAAATTTGTCAGTGACTTTCGACAGGTTCTCCGATTTCCTCCACCAATAAAATTGACCACCACGAGATAACTGAAATATTGTTGAAAGTGCGTTAAACACCATCAAACAAACCATAATATTGCGACTTTGTCCTGAAGATTTTGAATCTCTGCTTCAGTAAAGTTTGAACTCCCTGGACATTGAGAGAAGAGACAATTTGGATATGAGGACTATTATAATATTGGGTTCTTTCTCTATTGATTTGGGATGTTTAATTCAGAAAACTTAAATTCATTACTTATAATTATGCTTTTACACAAATAAATTTAATTTTAGACTTTAGAAATGCATTTGATAATTAAAGTAAAAAAAACAACAAAATACAGTCCCAACAAATTACTGATTATCATATGATCATTTAATGATTTAATAAATCTTGTTGTTTGTACATCTTTAATGTTTTACTCTTATTTTCTGTCTTATTTTAGAGCAATTTTATTTAGCCTGATTTTGAAATATTCTAGATTGAAACTTACCAATGTTAAAATAAATAACATTCAGTTTGTAAGTACGTGTCCAAAAAATTGTGCACAATTCATCTGAAAGAGCATATCTTCCTCTTCTTGATATTTAGCTATTATAGATGGCATGAGCATGTTGCCCAGCCATACTTGCCTGTTATCTAGATCACCTAGAGGCTTTAAAATGTACTGGTTCCTAATTGTGACATCACTATCATGCATAGGAGAGTTGGGGTACCAGTCGACTACATCATCTTAATCATAAACCATGACATTCCCTGCATTACAATTAATCACAAAAATACACAACAGATTCAGATTTGCTCCTACTGAACATGACTGCAACACAAATAAATTTGATTGAACCCAAACTGTAAATGATCAATAATGGATGATCCCTTACGAAATTTTAGTTTTTTGTGTCAATCGGAAAACTAAAATAACTGCCACTACAGGACATAACGGTAGTTTTAACATAGGAACCTGAGAAAATAAAAAAAAGAAACTACAAATTTGATTGAACTCAAAAGTGTTCATGAATAATTAATGGGTGGCCCCTACAAAATTTTAATCTTTTATCTCAATCGTCAATCCAAGATGTCTGCCACCACAGGACAAATTTAACATTGGACATATGAGAAATAAAGGTAATAACAAAATTACCGAACTCCGAACAATCTTACAAAGGGAAAGTCAAAACTCATATTTATATAAACAGACAAAATCAGTCAACAACCGGAAAACTGTGAAAACCGTAATTACCCTGACTTGGTACAGGCATTTCTAAAGAAATGGTGGGTTGAATCAGATTTTAAGGCGCCAAACCTCCCGCTCTCATTACGGTTCAAAGGTTCCGGCTGTCACTGTAACAGTATTTAAATACAGGAACAAAATAGTTGTCAAAGCAGTACCATATTCGGTGACGTAAATGTCAAAAATACTTTTACGTCACACATTGACAAAAAAAATTCTTGACATATTTAACTCTTTATCTTTATACATTTTCACTATATGAAAATGCATCGCTTATAATTTTTTCTGCAGAGACGGAATATATTTCGACAAGATATTGGTATCGGAATATAAACTTTTTAAGAGATCGAATAAGGCAAATCTTTTTATAGCCCTGGTCCAGTAGCCTGTTTCTCAGATGAAGATGACGTTTCAGGAAATCAGAATAATTGCTACTGCCCCTTGCATAGCGAATCAATTGCGAGATGTAAACACCATATGCAGGAGAAGCTGGTATATTGCTGCACATATTTGGAAAATTTATGATTTTAAAATTGAAGTCGTCCCGCTTATCATAAATTTTAGTACTGAGTTGACCACTGTCGTCAAATTCGAGGTATAAGTCCAAAAATGATGCAGACGAAGCTGTATCGGTGGTCTCTTTAACTTCCAGCTCTGGAGGATATATCAATGGAAGAAATTCTGCAAATCTAGAATTATTGATAGATAAAACGTCATCAATATACCTGTATGTGAAATTAAAGGCTCTAGCCTCATGAATCTTCTTATCTTTTACAAGCTTTTGAAGAAACTCCGACTCATATGAGTATAAAAATAAATCGGCTAGAAGAGGGGCACAATTCGTACCCATTGGTATGCCGACGACCTGCTGAAACAGTGTCCCTCCAAAGGAGACAAATATGTTATCGATGAGGAACTCCAGCATACTGATCACTTGTTCCTCGGAGTAGCATGTTTTACCTTTATGAATTTTGTTTGAAAAATATGTGGAATTGTAGCCTAACACAACAAATTTTGAGCCATAGTTTCTATGACTAAAAGCTTTATGAATTGTTTCTTTTAAGCGGGTTTTTAATTTGTCATGCGGTAGGGTGGTATATAGAGTTGAAAAATCAAAGGTTTTGATGGAGGATACCTGAGAGAAAGATCTTGATTTCAGGTTATCCAAAAGATCTTTAGAGTTTTTCAAAATCCAATATCCAATATCCAAAATATGTTCAAATATTCATATCTGAAACCACTGAACCATTTGACAGCAAACTTTGGTGGAATGTTCCTTAGATGGTCCTTCTTTTTTGTGTTGATCAGAAATCAATAATGGCTACCATCACAGGGAATAGTTTTAACCTAGAACCTTATGGGAAAATGAAAATATGATTTTTATCAGAAATTATAAAGTTGATTGAACCCAAACTATACATGAATAATCATTGGTTGGTCCTTTGCAAAATTTTATTTTTTTTTGTGTCACCACAGGACAAATTTAACCTTTATCCTATGGGGCAATGTTTTAGAATTACTCTTATCTGAAACCACTAAATCATTTGACAGCAAACTTTACAGAAATATGCCTTGAGTGGTCCTTTACAAAGTGTGAGTTTTTGTATAGATCGGAAATATAAGGTGACAAATTGTTTTAACATAGAATCCTTTGGGAAAATGAAAAAAAATAACTATGAATTTGATTGAACCATACAGATTTTGACCCAAAAAATCAGATGAAAATCTTTTCGGACTCATCTGAAATCACTGAGCCAAGTTAAACCATTCACGGATGGTCCCCTTTCAAAATTGCATCAACCATCGTTTTATGCTGAGTTGTATAATATATTTGGAGTCTGCCATGAAATTTGTAATTTTGACTATTGTTTTTACCGAAAATGTTTTTCAACAAAAAATTATTTGAAGATCTTCTCTTCTGAAAACAGTTGACCAATTTGCAGTCTTCGCGCTGACCCATCCTTCCCGAAGCCCGGGACAAGAAAAACTGGATTCTGATAAGTGAAAATTATGAAAGAATTTGTTTGAGTAAATTTGGCTTTCTTGCAAGTAGGTGAAAAAAAAAATAAGGCAAACACTGCAATTTGCAAGCTTGCTCTTAGTCATCATTAAAACCTGTATCTGATGATCCCACATACCAACCACAGCCCTCAAAATAAATTTTTAATTTACTGGTCCGAATCAAATTCTTGAATTTATTTTATATACCTGTATATGTATGTATATGTTACAGTACAAATTGGAATCCAGGAGGATCCAGAATCCTACTAGTATAAATTGGAATTCCGATTTGTACTGGATTTAAACCAGTATAAATCAGAATTCCAATATCTACTAGGACAAATCAGGATATCCAAATTTGTACTAGGAGGATCCAGGATCTTACTGAAATAAAAAATTGAAAAATGGAGAAACATGAAAAAATAAATATGAACACTTTTTTAATACAAATCTTCTGTTTTATGTCCCTTAGGTAAAACCAGTAAAAGCTAAATAAATATACTTGTATGATCAATGATCACTGATCTTTAATTAATACTTAATCCCCGGATTTGAACATTAAACCAACTATTGGCAACAATTTTGATGAATTTCTAAGCAGTGATTAATTTGTTGCATGGGAATTACAAGATACAATGAAAATAGTAGATTTACCAGAATCTAGACACAACTCTATCTGTGACACTGCTACTATGAACTATATACGAGAAGCTAAACGGAGAGGTGTTCGACATGAATCAGAACTATCATTTATCAGAAAAAACATATTCTATTGGTGACACTGTCGGTATAAGAATTCACAAAGTAGACAGAACTAACACTGACTCAAACATATTGCCATGCAAAGTTCTTGAAGTAAAAATAGTAACCGATTCCAAATCCGTTTACAAAATATTTTCAAAAGATGGAATACTGAAAACCTATTATTCAGATGAAGACCTAGTTGACTTAAGAACAGTTTACTTCCCAGGATTAAATTCTATTGACCCTAATTTACTATTGGAAATTTCTCACTTCAATTCAAGCTTGCCAGAAAAACCGGACAGTAAATGAAACTGCTAATCTGGTATCCACATGTAATACGATGCGATGTTCATGCCGCAAATCTAAGATACCTTGCTCAAGCAAATGCCACAAACAAACTTTGACCAAATGTTGTAATAAATAGGAAACTTAATCCAAAATTGTATTAAAATGTATTTTTCTCACTATTTGCAGAGCTCCAGATAGTTTTCAAGTCCAAATGGTAATTACCCCCTACTTTTGAAAATGTTGGGTATTTGCATATTTCCTTTGCACTGTTGTACTCTCTACTTCAGAAAAGATTGCTTACATGTACACTTTTAAAATTATGTTTGATACAAGTGTTATTCAATAAACGCAGGATGCAAGTGAAATGTATATCTCTGTTTAATTTGACACGATTGTGTCTTGTTTATTAACAAAATGTTGTAAATATTTTGTTTTTTGCTCGTCGACTTCGGCAGTTTTCACAGCCGTGTTGATAATGTCATCAATGATACCATTAACTATATTGTCACTAGACACAGATGAAACTATCAGGAACTTAAGTATAGAATTTTCCGTAGCGCACTTATTCATGTTCTTGCTCATTTTCAACGAACAACGTGTTCCCAAATTTACTTTCGTTTTAGTTCTTACTTATTACGTAAAACCGCATTTATTTGTAATATTGACCGCGATTGGATGATTTATCGTAAACATCCAATCAGATCTCTTTTGACATCGATGCTTAGAAAGGCAAACATTCGATACCCCTCTGATGTATGCGTTCTCTCCTTCGAAAAGTATAAAGGAAAGTAATTACGGGGAATTTCTCAAAGACAAAAATGTATTGTTATGTACACGACTGTACAAGTACGCTCCGAATTTGGAAAGTTTGCTTACACAGCAATATGTATGCGTAATGTGTACACTCTGATCTGATAATACATGCGTTTTTACTCGTTTTCATAGCGTAAAAAACGCAAATACGCAGCTTATCTGGAGCTCTGATTTGTAATTAAATTATCGCACAAGACTTATTTTATTTTTCACAAATTTTACATATTTTTATGTTTTTCAATTCAGTAATATCCAGAATCGTACTAAGCTTTAAATTCAGTAATATTCTGAATCCTACTGAAAGTTTAGTAGGATCCAGGATCCTCCTAGTAGATATTGGAATTCTGATTTATACTGGTTTAAATCCAGTACAAATCAGAATTCCAATTTCTACTAGTAGAAATTGGAATTCCAATTTGTACTTGTAGGATTCTAGATCCTCCTGGATTCCAATTTGTACTGTAATATATACATACATATACAGGTATATAAAATAAATTCAAGAATTTGATTCGGATCAGTAAATTAAAAATGTATTTCGTCTGAAAATTAAACCAAACAGTGTTAGAATTAGATTTTAGAGCTGTCAAATATTTGTTCTTCCCTCGACAGGATTTGAACTCACACCATTGATACACTGAAGCACCATTTGCTTAGGCTTACGGCAAGTGCCCTAGACCACTCGACCACATCCACTCCCTACATACATATATAGGCAACACTTCGACTATTGAAGCTATATTTTTATATAGCGGATGTGGCCGAGTGGTCTAGGGCACTGGACATAAGGCTAAGCGATTAGTGCTGTAGTGTAATGGTGTGAGTTCAAATTCCGTCGAGGGAAGAACAAAAATTTGTCAGCTCAAAGACCTAATTCTAACACTGTTTGATTTAATTTTCAGCCCTATATACCTTACGACAAAAGACGCTCTTGCCCGTGAGTCATCACTTTGTGTCGCCGGAGCACTCATTGAATGACTTTGGCAGATCCAAAATTTATATCATTGACCACAATTCAAGTTGGAAAGAAAATCAAAGACAAAAAAGAGAGAGTATTTGGATCCACGAGTTACAAACATTACATCCTAGTTTTAATTTAAATCTGTCGAATATGACAAAAAGCAATTAACCCTTGAAAATCAGATGCTAATGTTATCATAATGTGGTAACTGAAAATGTGATTTAAGCACAGAGGAAGTTGCCATTTTTTTAATTGACAGAAAAGACCATTTTTACTTTTGTTAAATAGGACATTTCTGTCAACTGCCAATATATTGGGGGGAGCTGCACTGCACTGTGGCCATTGTTCCTTCTTTGCTCTTAAAACAACATAGTTCTGACCTACATTAAAGACAGTACATACAACAAATGCATATAATTTATATCATCATTACACTGAAATTGTTTATGAATGAACTATATACAACAAGAATTGAACAGGGTATTAACACATATCTTTATGGATAAGAAATTCCTCCAGATTCACTAAGAGTGAACTTTTCCAATGCACCTTGAAGTGTGTTCAGAAACACTTCATTGCCCAAAGCTGTTAAATGAACACCATCACTGAGCAAAAATTGCTTAGACTTTTTAATATCTGGGTAATGTATATAACCACCCCCGTTTTTAAACATGTATGAACCCATTGAACTATTCAGCCTCTTTCCATTGCATTATTGTTATTGGAAAACTGCCAAACAGTCCTTGGCAATACTTGTGACCATATTAATTGTTACGAGGCATCTGTTGGCTTAGCCAAGACGTAAACTTTTTTAATTTATACACAAGATAACCAAGTCGGGTCACTCCAATATCATTACCACCAATATGAATCACTATGCAAGTGTCACAAGAAGTAGAATATGTCGCTTCATTTTATCCAATTTCAGGCCACCACGACCTTGCCAAATGATATCAACCCCCAATCTTTTCTTCAAAGATAAATTGGTACCACCTGGTCTCTGTCTTGATACCAAGAAGGCATTTCTAATTATGGAGGAACCAATTATCCATTCTTCCGTAAATGGCCGTTTTCGGGTGAAGACGACCGAGGTAAGACGAGTCCACGTGCACTCGTCTTTACTCGTTGTGACATCCAATCAGAACGCCTCTAACAAGAAAAAAAATCGTTTAAATATATACCCTAAGCCGGGAATGTCACATTATATACCCTGTCTGATAGCTGAATAACAGATATATTATGGATTTAACCATTGGTAAATATATTTGTGTCTTATTTTAATTTTTTCGTATTTCTAGATGTCCTTTTCCGTACCTTTGACGTCATTCTTCAATGACGTCAAAATATGTGTCACGTCATATTTCATGTATGGGGTGTCTCATGAAGGAAAATACTGTACTTTCAATAAAATATTAGTGAGAAAAGCTCAAATATCAGTAGAAAGCTACTTAGTTTATTAGTCGGTGTCACAAAAGTCAATTTTATGTGATGTGTATTTCATAACGCTCAACGATATTGATCTGATAATTTATTCAAATTAGTTACTGATCAATGGCGGGCATCTCTAGGAGTTCGCGATAGTGAAAGTTGTTGGTTTACGGAAGAAATAGGTACTTACATGCGTTGTTGGGAACGTATGTAAGAACCTATTACACCCCAACTTGTGAACCTGCAATACTTAGATAGCAATTAAAATCTTGCTAATTTGTTTGCATGTCACATTAACAAAATTGTTCTACAAATAAAATGAACTATCATAAGCTAACCAAAACTTAAATTGGGATTCTAACGTATCTCAAATATGCCCCAGATTTCCAACGACCTAAAGTTTTGATCTGGTCATCAGGAACCCCTTCCATTGCACAAGTTGTAGCCATGTCAATCCTAAATGAATGGGAAGTGAACTGTGCACCGCTTACGCCCAAAACTGCCAAGCTATGCTTTAACACAGACGAAAACTGGTACCGAGTAAGTGGTTTAGAATCGAAATGACAAAATACCGGACCATTGCCAGTAGGGCGTCCTTTTAAATACTTGATTAAGTTTGCTAAAGGGCAATTGCCTTTTTCGGCCTTAGCTGAAATGCTAATAGAAGTACCTGTACGTTTTCAATTTTTACTGTGTGAATTTGATCACCCTTGGGGCCTACCGTTAATTCTCTAACTCTAAAGAACCCATGGAAAGCTAATAGAAAGGCAGCTTTAAACAAATCTGCTTCATAATGAGAAGTACAGATGATAGACAAAATGGACAAAATTCTGTTCAACAATTCCCTAATAATAGGCAGTCTGTGGTCCTTCTCATGTAATTTTGAGCATTTAATTCCCTCAATCATTTTGCTCACTATGAACATCTGTGTGTAATCCTCAAAATTATTAATCTTATTATAGAAACTTAAACCAGATATGTAACAATTTACAGTTGAAAATGATAGACCTCTTCTATACATGCTTGCTATAAAAGACATAATGTCAAATATTTTTTAAACCAAACTTGCTTCCTGAATTCGTTAAAGTGATTTAGAGACAACTCGTATTGCCTAGCTGTGCTTGATGAAACAGAGTTCTTTAATAAATGGTCTATGTCAGATTGGAAATAATTGTCATGAACCCCACAGGAATATCTGATGGGGCAGGGTCTGCGGTGGGGACTAGCAACCTGAAACGATCCATCTGAAAACGAAATAGAGAGTCGGCAATATCATTTAATTTACCTTTAATATGCAAAGCTCTTAACCCGAATATTTAAAGCGCATCAACACCAAAACCAAAGGGCGAACTAACTTCATAACATGCTTTGATTTAAAAGTCCTTTTGTTGGCAATAGCAACTAAGGCTTGATTGTCAATTCTTAATAACATTTTCTTGCTTACAAACATTGGGACCCAAACGAACATGGCCAAGACAATTGGAATTAATCCTAGAAATGCTATATCACGCATAAAAGATTCATGCTCCCAGTTAGTTGGCCATTTATATTGAACCCAATGCCCGGCATAGAATGCGCCACAGCCTAATGAAATTGACCCGGCACTATCTGTAAGCAACTCCAGCGCATCATTAGAGATCCACAACTGATTTGGGAGGTAGCACTCTCCATTAAAATTGCATAAAAATTCATACCAAACTTGAGCATCATGCTTAATCTCCTGATTCATTCTAATAGAACACTCTAGCTGAAGGAATTGGCGTTGCACAGAATGCCATTAGCCCTATAATAGATTCAAGTTCTTTAATCTTCAATTTTTTACTATTCAATATTAATGAAATACCAAACTTTAATTTTTCAATTTTGTCTTCTGGGATTTTCACTATCATCCTTAATGTGTCTGTAACGAGACCTAAAAATGTAATTAAAGTTGATGGACCAACTGTCTTTTTGTCAGCTATAGGTACTCCAAGCTCTTGACACATTTTAGTAAATGATTCCATTAAAATTTGACAATTGTTTGTTAATGGTGCCCCAGCAAATAAAAAGTCATCCAAATAATGATCTAGTGTATCCAACCCAGATTTGGACTGCCCGAGCCAATGTAAAAAGGTTGCAAATTTTTCAAATAAAGAGCACAGCCCATGGGCAAATTTTTATCAATCCAATATTTACCCTCAAACTTTATTCCAAGAAGGTCAAAATCCGCAGGGTTTACTATTAACAATCTAAAGGCCTGTTGAATGTCAATTTTTCCCAATTCTGCTCCTTTTCCCAAAGCAGATATCATTCCTAAGACTTTATCAAACGAGGCATATTTCTCCTGACAAAATTTGTCATCTATAAAATCATTGACTCCACCACCCTCAGGAAAAGACAAATGAGTTATAAGACGCCAACCACCATCTGACTTCTCAACAAGCCCTATTGACGATATTCTAAGAGTTGAAATGGGTTTTTTCCTTAAAAGGACCAATCATTCTACCTAGTTGTACTTCAGACTGCAATTTGTTTAGTGTTTCAAACTTATAGATGTTTGCTGAATTAAGATTCTTGGCATCAACTGCCATTCTTGGTCCTGTATACTGTAAATGAAAACCTTTTGTAAACCCATCTAAGAGCAACTTCGCATCAATTTGATTCTTGTAATTTGCTAAATATTTTTGCAACACAGTAATTTTTATAGGGGTCCAACCTTTGTCCCATAATTTTTTCAACAAGTTTGACTCACTATCTAAGCTCTCGATTAGTAAACCACCTGAAATAAACTAACAGCACTAAAAAAAATAAAAAATGAATTGACAATTATACTTAAGGTGCCCAAACAACAATGCTAGGATTAATTTATTGAAATTGACCATGTCCAACTGCGCTGTGCATTTTGAAAATTTCTTGGGCTGAAGCGAGCTGAAGAACTACCAACTGGTACTCTTGGCCTGAATGTAGGCAAAGACTGATTTTGTTGAAACCTCTGTGGTATCTCCCCAAACCTATTTGGATTAATATTCTGCCTGGGACAGTTAAGAAGGGGATGTTCCCCATTACAGCGCAAACAATTATGCGAGTAGGAACAAAACTGTGTTGTACAATTCCCTTGATAATTGAAGGGATAACATTTGTAGCCACTCCCTAAAGAGGATACATTTGGATTAGAAGGGTTTGAATATAAATACAAAAGCCAAAGCTCTTGATCAATCAGGGCCCAAGAACTTGTAGGATCTTGCAATTTCCTTAGCCTAAATTGTTCGTCATAGTTTTTCCAGGCTTGACTATGCTTGACACCAAGCCTTATAGTATGAATATACTTTAGCATGTCAGGATAAGTTGCCGGTTGAGCTGAACAGTAAATGCTTGTAAATATATAAGGATTGCATCTGTCCAATTTTCTATATTTATAATTTTTTTATGCTGTTTTTGCTGCACCAACAGATCCCCTTTCATAAATACCAATTTTTGACTTTTGGCTGCAGCAGTTTGAGAATTTACCAGCAATAATGCTAAGTCAGTGTATTCTCCCATTATTATCTTTTGCTTTATATTAAGAGAAACATTTCGTGACAAATCGTCACTTGCTTTCGAGCATATGACTGGGTTATCTGCAACCACAAATTCATTACCTGTTATAGATTGAGAGCTGGTAGGACTGGTACTGCTAACAGCAATTGTATCAGTGTTCATACTAGCCATGGAGGAGACGTCAGATACTGTAGGTAAACAAATGGCTTGTGTAGATATGCCAGGAGAAATGGTAGAAATTGGGTTGGTAGCTGTATCTTGTAATGCTGTTATGTTGGTTCGTAGTGTCATTACCCTCTTGGCAGCAGGGACGACAAAGTCACCCCTACCCACTGGGTTGACTCTTTTTCTGTTGGAACGACGAAGCATGACTATAGTATTCTGAAACAAATTACAACATATTAATTTTTTTTTATTTTTTTTTAATGTCAATTAAAGGAAATTATTTGCAAAAGTCAAACCCAGCTGTATATCACAAAGTTCCAACACTTGCATTTACTATTTTTTTTTTTTTTTGCTGTGACCCGAGCTCATTCATGCGTTTTTGCTTTATTCATGTTTGTTACTTTGTCGTTGTATAAATTCATTTTTATTGAGCAAAAAGAGGTACTCAATATAACCCTATTCATCTTTGCTCGTTATTTTTTCAATGTACATATATCATAATTTAAGTATATTAAAATTATCCACTCATTACATCAACTCGTTGATCGAACGGGGACACCTTCATATAGCCCAAATATCAGTTCGGTAATATGCCAGAAATTTATATTATTATGGCATTAAGCAGGTCAGCAACCACGCCGAAATGCATGGCCGCATGGCTAAAACCATGCTGAAGATTTAACCCGCTTCATTTCGTGTTTTGATGTACACAATACACTATACCTGTAAGTTGATGCTATATTTTGTGTTAAAGAGTCTACAAAACTGACATTTGAGCATTTGAAACAACAATCTTAAGAAAACGTTTCGATTTTTTAGGATGAAATCCTCTCCCAGTAAAAACCTGACTTGACTTTTCAATGGCTGATCGAAAAAAGGAAGTTATCGTAGATTAACAATCTGACTTATTACCACCCACCAATTAACCGACAACAACGCACCAAAATTATGATCACTCAGATAAAGGATTTAAAATATATGCTTTGAAATCCAATTGATACACCACTTAATGTATCAATCAATACACAACTTGTTATATCCATCGATACACCAAATTATGTGTGACTGTCAGTTCTTGATTCTTGAGTCCAAGGAGATAGTTCCTTAACAATGAGCTAGTTTTTGTTGATATATGTGAAATATATCTTAAGCAAAACAAATACAAAGATGCAGCTTAATATTTAATGATAGGCACAATATGTAATCAACAGATATCAAACTGTATGTAACAGGAAGAAGAGTTTGAAGATACTTTATATCAAACAGACAACACAATGGCCAAAAGAAAAAGTACAAAAGGACAAACAGCGATCAACAAAACATACATATAAAACTAAAGATCGAGTAACACGAACCCCACAAAAAACCGGGGGTGAATTCATGTGCTCCGGAAGGGTAAGCAGTTCCTGCTCCACTAGTGACACCGGTCATGTTATTAGATTTGGTCTGAAATAAACAAAAATCACATGATTGAAGTTTCAAAAGAAATCTTCCAGGTGTAATTGTTTAAAAACTTAGAAAAATATTCACTGATTCAATTTTGTCTTGTAAAACAGATTAAAATGTCTACACAATGTAATATATATGGAGGATGAAAGAAAATTGATGGGTTAATGTTGCTTCTTTATAGAGAAATCAATTAGACAATGCATTTTATTGATGTTATTTTCAGATGAAATTTACGAGATTAAAAGCATTTCTGCCAGGACAGTCTTAGTTGTTTTGGAGTCTAAGATGTATATTGGCAATTGCAGTTCAGTCTGTATTTGATCAGATATCAATTTGGTTTTTGTCTTCTTTACACTAGTCAGATACTTTATATAAAACGTGTTTGATGGTGATTTGCTTGCCATATAGAAGTTTCATATTGATCTGCCATTCATAAATAATTCCATTAAAATTTTATTGTATAGATTGCTGGAAGCATCATATTTTTTTTGTTTGATTTATGATCCAATAAAATTTTCCATACATGCTAACACAAACATTGCCATTTTCATCTCACCTTGCCAAAGGACAGTGACTGAGTGTAAGATTTTGCCATCACTTGGTGTATGTGGTCCATCCTTCCGGCAGCCATCCTACATTATAAACTTTCGCACTTAAATCTTCTCCTCTGAAACCACTTAACCAAATTAAACCAACTTTTCTGGATTGGTCCTAGGGTGGTTCGCATTCAAAATTGTGTCAGACAGCCCACCATTCAAAATGGCTGCTGCTACTAAAAATATAAGTTTCTTTAATTGTTGATTGCTGTTTTATTATGTCATATCAAAAAAGCTAAAATTTTGATTGCAGCTACATTGCAATGAGTAGTTCAACATATCGTCCGATTATGCATATTAATATGACAATTACCTCAACAGTGATGTAATGGGTTACAAAATTATAAGAACATATTTCCATATCTATTTTTAGCTCACCTGACCCAAAGGGTCATGTGAGGTATTGCCATCACTTGGCGTCCGTCGTCCGTCCGTTAACTTTTCATATTTTAATCTACTCCTCTGAAACAACTGGACCAAATGGAACCAAACTTTGCAGAAAGCATCTATATAAGGTCCTCTATAAAGTTTCTTCATTTCGTCCCATTCCACCAACAAATATGGCCGCCAAGGGCAATTCTTGTTTCTGATTGGCTAATGTTAAAAAAATCTTCTCCTCTGAAATTGCGGGGCCAAATGGAGCCAAACTTGGCAGGAAGCATCTATGTAAGATCCTCTATAAAACTTCTTCATTTGGTTCCATTCGGCCAACAAACATGGCTGCTGTTACTAAAAATAGAACATATGGTAAAATTGCACGTTTTTGGTAATAACTCAAAAACTGTTAATAATATCAGAAATTTGACAGGGATAAAAATGATCAGCACACAAGATCTAACTACCCTGAAATTTTGAAGAAAATCTGATTACCTATCATGGAGTTATTGCCCTTTTTTCATCAAATTTTCTAAATTTTGACACTTTTCGTTTTTTATTTCAAAAACTATAAGAGATAGACGTTAAGTTTAAACAGCAAACATGTGCAGCATGTTAAGATCTACATGCCCTGCAATTTTGAAGTAAATCTGATTACCCGTCTAGGAGTTGTTTCCCTTTTTTCATTAATTTTTTTTTAATTTAAACATTTTTATCTGATATTTCAAACACTATTAGAGATAAAGGTTAAGTTTAAATTGCAAAAATGTGCAGCATATCAAGATCTACCTAACCTGCAATTTTGAAGTTAATCTGAGTACCCAATTTGGAGTTATTGCTCTTTTTTCATCAAATTTTCAAAATTTTAATACTTTTTGTCCTTTATTTCAAAAACTATAAGAGATAGATGTTAAGTTTAAACAGCAAACATGTTCAGCATGTCAAGATCTACCTAACCTGCAATTTTGAAGTTAATCTGAGTACCCAATTTGGAGTTATTGCTCTTTTTTCATCAAATTTTCAAAATTTTAATACTTTTTGTCCTTTATTTCAAAAACTATAAGAGATAGATGTTAAGTTTAAACAGCAAACATGTTCAGCATGTCAAGATCTACCTAGCCTGCAATTTTAAAGTAAATCTGATTACCCATCTTGAAGTTATTGCCCTTTTTTCATCAAATTTTAAAAATGTTAATACTTTTCATCCTATATTTCAAAAACTATAAGGGATAGATGTTAAGTGTAAACTGAAAACATGTTCAGCTTGTCAAGATCTACATGCCCTGCAATTTTGAAGTAAATCTGATTACCCGTCTAGGAGTTATTGCCCATTTTCATCATTTTTTAGCTCAATGGGCCATGTGAGGTATTGCCATTACTTGGCGTCCGTCGTCCGTCCGTTAACTTTTTCATATTTTAATCTTCTCCTCTGAAACAACTTGGCCAAATGGAACCAAACTTGGCAGTAAGCATCTATGTAAGGTTCTCTATAAAGTTTCTCCATTTCATTCCATTCCACCAACAAATATGGCCGCCAAGGGCAATTCTTGTTTCTGATTGGCTACTGTTTAAAAAAATCTTCTCCTCTGAAACTGCTTGGCAAAATGGAGCCAAACTTGGCAGGAAGCATCTATGTAAGAACCTCTATAAAACTTCTTCATTTGGTTCCATTCGGCCAACAAACATGGCCGCTGTTACTAAAAATAGAACATATGGTAAAATTGCACGTTTTTGGTAATAACTCAAAAACCGTTAATAATATCAGAAATTTGACAGGGATAAAAATGATCAGCATACAAGATCTAACTACCCTGAAATTTTGAAGAAAATCTGATTACCTATCATGGAGTTATTGCCCTTTTTTCATCAAATTTTCTAAATTTTGATACTTTTCGTTTTTTATTTCAAAAACTATAAGAGATAGACGTTAAGTTTAAACAGCAAACATGTGCAGCATGTCAAGATCTACATGCTCTGCAATTTTGAAGTAAATCTGATTACCTGTCTAGGAGTTGTTTCCCTTTTTTCATTAATTTTTTTTTAATTTAAACATTTTTATCTGATATTTCAAAAACTATTAGAGATAAAGGTTAAGTTTAAATTGCAAAAATGTGCAGCATATCAAGATCTACCTACCCTGCAATTTTGAAGTTAATCTGAGTACCCAATTTGGAGTTATTGCTCTTTTTTCATCAAATTTTCAAAATTTTAATACTTTTTGTCCTTTATTTCAAAAACTATAAGAGATAGATGTTAAGTTTAAACAGCAAACATGTTCAGCATGTCAAGATCTACCTAGCCTGCAATTTTAAAGTAAATCTGATTACCCATCTTGAAGTTATTGCCCTTTTTTCATCAAATTTTAAAAATGTTAATACTTTTCATCCTATATTTCAAAAACTATAAGGGATAGATGTTAAGTGTAAACTGAAAACATGTTCAGCTTGTCAAGATCTACATGCCCTGCAATTTTGAAGTAAATCTGATTACCCGTCTAGGAGTTATTGCCCTTTTTCATCATTTTTTAGCTCAATGGGCCATGTGAGGTATTGCCATTATTTGGCGTCCGTCCGTTAACTTTTTCATATTTTAATCTTCTCCTCTGAAACAACTTGGCCAAATGGAACCAAACTTGGCAGTAAGCATCTATGTAAGGTTCTCTATAAAGTTTCTCCATTTCATTCCATTCCACCAACAAATATGGCCGCCAAGGGCAATTCTTGTTTCTGATTGGCTACTGTTTAAAAAAATCTTCTCCTCTGAAACTGCTTGGCAAAATGGAGCCAAACTTGGCAGGAAGCATCTATGTAAGATCCTCTATAAAGCTTCTTCATTTGGTTCCATTCGGCCAACAAACATGGCCGCCAAGATTAATTCTTTTTTCTGATTGGCTAATGTTAAAAAAATCTTCTCCTCTGAAACAGCTTGGCCAAATGGAGCCAAACTTGGCATAGATGGTCCCTGGGTGTGTCCCTTTCAAAATTGTGTCCGACAGCCCCACCCTCCATTCAAGATGGCTGCTGTTTTTTAAGGTAATGATTATCTCCCTTTGAAATTTGCTTCATTATCATTCTATTGTCAGGTGAGCGATACAGGCTCAGTGGGCTGAGCCTCTAGTTTATCATATTCATGCTACTTCGTTCAACAGGAAGAGACAATGATTCTAATACTTCAGTATAGTTATCGACATAATCTGAAATATTATTATTATTATGATAGTTGTCATCTAAAATAATAAAATCATCACAATTATTTGTCCCTGCATTAAAATCCACGATAAGGCAGATGTACAAAAATGTATTTCGAAATATTTAAAAGTAATAAGTATTCTTGTTCAATTTCTTGAAATGCTTCGTTTGAGTACTTTGTGTATTCAGAACTACACCAAAACTAAAAAATTACCGGTTGGTCTAATTTAAATACAAATATAACTCCCTCATACACTTAAAGGTGAAATGCAAATGTCATAATTTACACATTTTTAGATAGTGATTTTAGTACCTTGATAGAAAATCGTAATAATTTTCAATTTTCTCAAGCCGTTTGTGGGAAATCGTCAGGTAAACTTGCTTGTTTATAACTGCGGGAAATATCAATCATGCTTATTCCCCTTTAAAAATCTCCTGTTGTGACGTCGTTCGTGTCATTTCTTCTTTTTTATGGGGGCAAAGATAATCATACCATATTCCTTCTTTGTGAGCAAAACGGTTGGGCGGGTGGACATTGGTAAATTTACTGTTAATAAAGCTAACGTTAAAAGGTTTAAGTATACTAATTAAACAATTTCGCTTGTTAAAATATACTAAAATGAAAGAATAAATATCGTGGTTCTAGAATATCCTTCCGTGGGTTCATCGTGCATATGGGTCTATCAAACAGTTATTGCTGTGCCATGATGCGTTTTGGTATAAAACCGTATGAAAAAATTTCATATCATTTTCAGTTCTGACTTAAAAAAAATTGTCTGTCCTTTCAAATGTAGACCGTAAATATTATCAATGTATACCAAAAAAGAGGAAGCCATTCAGATTTCAAAGTGGAGATGTACTCTTGGTTCATACAAAGGAGAGGTGGCACGATCGCATCCCCTTTTTTTCTGTCAGAAAACAGTATTTCTTTACTTTGAAAACATTATTAGCCCCTCCGAACGCACCTCTCGATGTCGAAATTGGGTTACATCGCCCCTAGCTGCAAAAATATCTGCTGTCTAACACGTTGCTCGTTTGTTTTTTATGCTAAATAGACCACAAAATTTATAGGTATATTCGTGTAAAAAAAATTGGCCATTGCCTTAGCTAGCAAGGATAACACAATGGCAAAATCCCGAATTTATTTTTACGCAGAATTTTTTTTTCTTTTATTATCAAGTTGTCTATTTATGCTGTATTTCGTTTTGTCTCATTGCATGACAGGAAATCTATTTTATTTTTCCTCATGACCTGGTCAGAATATTTATTTGTAAAAAAAATTCCAGATCCCTCTCAGAATCAAATGGCCATCCCCTAAGAGACACCAAGGACGTATATACGTCCTTGGAGATACATAGGCAAATCCAGAGGGGGACAGGCCCCCTTTTTGTGCTAGGTTATAGACTGGTAAAAACTTATTTTAACAGAATATTTCCAGTTTCGTTCTTGTCATTTTTAGCTCACCTTGCCAAAAGCAATATGAGCTTTTGCCATCACTTGGCGTCCATCGTCCGTTGTCTATCGTCCGTTACCTTTTCACATTTTAATCTTCTCCTCTGAAACCGCTTTGCCAAACGAACCGAAACTTGGTAGGAAGCATCTATGGAAGGTCCTCTATAAAGGTTGCTCATTTCGTCCCGATCCATTAACAAACCTGGCCGCCACAGGCAGTTCTTGTTTCTGATTGGCCGATTTTTAACAATCTTCTCTGAAACCACTAGGCCAAATGAACCGAAACTTTGTAGGAAGCATCTATGGAAGATCCTCTGTAAAGATTGCTCTTTTCGTCCCGATCCGTTAACAAACATGGCCGTCACAGGCAATCCTTGCTTCTGATTGGTCGATTTTTAAAAATTTTCTCCGCTGAAACCGCTTGGCCCAATGAAACGAAACTTGGTAGAAAGCATCTATGGAAGGTCCTCTATAAAGATTGCTCATTTCGTCCCGATCCGTTAACAAACATGGCCACCACAGGCAATTATTGTTTCTGATTGGCCGATTTTTAAAAATCTTCTCCTCTGAAACCGCTTGGCCAAATGAACCGAAACTTGATAGGCAGCATCTATGGAAGATCCTCTATAAAGATTGCTCATTTCGTCCCGATTAGGTGACAAACATGACCACCACAGGTGATTCTTGTTTCTGATTGGTCGATTTTTAAAAATCTTCTCCTCTGAAACCGCTTTGCCAAACGAACCAAAACTTGGTAGGAAGCATCTATGGAAGGTCCTTTATAAAGGTTGCTCATTTCGTCCCGATCCATTAACAAACATGGCCGCCACAGGCAGTTCTTGTTTCTGATTGGCCGATTTTTAAAAATCTTCTCTGAAACCACTAGGCCAAATGAACCGAAACTTGGTTGGTAGCATCTATGGAAGGTCCTCTATAATAATGCTCATTTCATCCTGATCCATTAACAAACATGGCCACCACAGGCAGTTCTTGTTTCTGATTGGTTGATTTCTAAAAATCTTCTTCTCTGAAATCGCTTTGCCAAATAAACCAAAACTTGGTAGGTAGCATCTATGGAAGGTCCTCTATAAAGATTGCTCTTTTCGTCTCGATCCGTTAACAAACATGGCCTCCACAGGCGATTCTTGTTTCTTATTGGCCGATTTAAAAAAATCTTCTCCTCTGAAACCGCTTGGCCAAATAAACCAAAACTTGGTAGGCAGCATCTATGGAAGATCCTCTATTCAGATTGCTCATTTCGTCGCAATCTATTAAGAAACATGGCCGTCACAGGCAATTCTTGTTTCTGATTGGTCGATTTCTAAAAATGCTTTTCCTCTGAAACCGCTTGGTCAAATGAAATGAAATTTGGTAGGAAGCATCTACGTAAGGTCTTCTATAAAGAATGCTCATTTCGTTCTGATCCATTGGCAAACATGGATGCCATAAACAATTCTTGCTTCTGGTTGGTCGATTTCTAAAAATCTTCTTCTCTGAAACTGCTTAGCCAAATGAACCAAAATTTGGTGGGAAGCACCAATGGAAGGTTATGTATTAAGTTTCCTTAGAGCAGAATGAAAGGTGAGTGACACAGGCTCAGCCCACTGAGCCTCTAGTTCTTTTTACCATGTCTTGTAATTTTCGCTTTGAATGACGTCTCGGTATCTTTTGATATTTAAAAAATAATGGTTTCTGAAATAAAATGCCTCCCCCTCCCCCTTTATGGAAATATCTGGATCTGCCTCTGAGACACATGTACATTGTCGTACAGGGTGGCTGTCGTCAATTGTTGAATACGGTACAACGATCTCTGTTGTAGATTGTGTAAAATTTTCTGTTTTGGTGAATCAGGTGTCTGGACTTCATGTAGTTTAGGGGGCTCTACATATCCTCCAAAGAAAGAAAAAAAAGCCGGACACTCCATATAATGTATCATTTTTGTTCTATGAGACTTGGTTTTGTTGTCTGACGATATTTATAAGGTACTTTAGGGGACTCACATTATTTTCTATAACGAATGTTGTTGTCTTATGATATGAACCAGGTATATATGGTAGTGCGCAGTCTTCGAAATTAGGCGGTAGTCCGATGCCTGTGGCGTGTAAAATTGTACACGGGCGTATAAAATGAGTAGCTCCACAAGTCCGACGGGCCTGTGGAAAAAAAGTCATATAGTTTCAAAAGTTGATTTCATAAGATATTTAGTTTATTGTTCTCCGATTTCAGTTGCTGCCGAGTCAATGCAAAAAATGGGTAAGTAAACAAGTCCTTTTAAGAATTTCCGATATTCGAAATAGATTTAGATATTTTTACCATCATGTACATGTAGGTTTTAAAAAAGGACGAGAAGCAGGACTCACGTTAGACGGCGAAGTAGTTGCCTTGTGAAGGTTGACTTCGATTTCTCGTTGGTCAAAAGCGAAGTTCAAGTAGCCATGTAATTTTGAAGAGTCACCCTATGACCTATGTTGCCCGCGTATTTTTGCCACGTGCCATTTATGAAAATATCGACATCATGTTTATTGAATTCTATGGTATTCATTAAGTATTTTGAAAGTGACTTTCTTGAAAAGTAATCCATTTCGGTTTAAAGAAACTTTAATTTCGTTCAATATCAAATAAAAATGGCACCACGAGAAAGGGGGCGCAATCAGACACTGTGCTACGGGAAATGTTGATCGAAGCTACTTTTAACCAAACAAACTTTTGATTTATTTTTTTCTCAATCCTGTGACATAAAGTCTGAGTTATCATTTAAAAAATACTATGTTCAGAGAAGCTCAGAAGGTTGGTCATTCAAAATTCGTTGAAATGCACGGAGACACTTCAGATTTTTTGCGATCCGCTTTCAAATCCGATTGGTATTTTTTATTAATTGCGATCTATTTATAGAACTGTTGCTGACAGACCTCTGTCTACGTTAATACCTCTGCAGTTAGAAAATAGACTTTGAACTACAGTAGTTTTGTTCCATTGTTGCACTCTGATTTGAGGTCTGACAAATAATAATTACAATCTTTACTTGCTTCAGTTTATGACTGTTAGTGTCAATATCGTGCTATATTTGCATTCCCTAGCTATCTATATATAGTTGGACCGTTGAGCAAATTGGCATATTCATATTTCTTCTGCTGAAGGCTACACAAATATGACTTTTTGCATTTTGTGTGGTATTAATTCAAAGCATAGTGATATTTAAAAAAAAAAAAGGGGGGGGGATACATATTAAAAATTATCACCAAATTATGTCACACGCAATGATGACACCACAAGTTTTTGTTATAAGAGTCTTATAACAATATTGGTTGTGATGATGATGATGATATGGAATATACTGAGGATGCTATTGACAACATGATTTTAGAATTTTCAGGAGATTAATATAAATATGAATCCAAAATAAAGTGTCTTTTTGGTTTTTTTTACCCGCATTCTGGTCTTACCTAATGCATAATTGACATGCCCACATAATATTTGGTACATCATCATCTTTTGAGTTTTGGTGGTTTGAATTAATGGTCATTAATGTAGTTTTCAAATTCGGGCCTGTAGAATTGATGTTGGGCCTGTAAATATTTGAACTTACAGGCCCGGTGGGCTTGTAAGGTAAAAAGTTAAGCGTGAAGACTGTAGTGGGTCCCCTAAAGTACACCAAGGCATTATAGGAATCATTTACCTTAGGGGACTCGCATCATTTTCTATTGTTAATGATTTTGTCTTATGATATGAATCGTGGATATAGTAGGTAGTGGGTCCCTAAAGTACACCAAGGCATTATAGGAATCATTTACCTTAGGGGACTCGCATCATTTTCTATGGTTAATGATTTTGTCTTATGATATGAATCGTGGATATAGTAGGTAGTGGGTCCCCTAAAGTACACCAAGGCATTATAGGAATCATTTACCTTAGGGGACTCGCATCATTTTCTATGGTTAATGATTTTGTCTTATGATATGAATCATGGATATAGTAGGTAGTGGGTCCCCTAAAGTACACTAAGGCATTATAGGAATCATTTATCTTAGGGGACTCGCATCATTTTCTATGGTTAATGATTTTGTCTTATGATATGAATCGTGGATATAGTAGGTAGTGGGTCCCCTAATGTACACTAAGGCATTATAGGGATCATTTACTTTTGGGAACTTTTTTTTTTATGGTTAATGTAGTGGGTCCCCTAAAATCGTAGATATATATTATGAAAAGGATTTAACTTTTATTGAATTTTGTTTCTCTCGGAAAGGTGTAAAATGACACTTTATGGGGCGAGCCCCTTAAAGTAAACTTTGGAAATTAGGACTAAAGTAAATGAAGGCTATAATGGCTTAGTGTGTAACGGACATGACTTCCACATGTCGCTGTTCTCTATTCAACGATTACTGACAAGTCATAAGTAATACATTTTATGTAAAAATGCATTAAAGGGGGGAAAATGTGAAGGTTATAGTTCATGTACAAATAACCAGAGTTATTAGTATTTATCATTCATATTTCCTATGCAATATTTTTTGAGAGAAGCCTATTTATAAATTCCGTGGCGAATATTGTCTAAATGTAAGGAAACAGATAGAGTACAAAAGTTCGGCATGTACTTTTTTTTTTTAATATTTTTTATTTCAAATTAAATGCTTTTGTTTTTGTTTTTGTTTTTTTTTAATTTGTATGTTTTTAATATATTTTTTTCTATGTTGAATCGATGCCTGTGATGTCACTTTGGTCACTTTCATCATCAGAATACCGAGAAGCTATGTTATCCTCGTAGGCACAGCAGACTGATAAGAACCGAATGACGTCACAGTCTTGGCTTACCAAGAGGAGATAATCATGTTGAACTTCGACTATAAACCATAAATTTACCTGTGTTTACAGATAAACGGTGACACACTTGGTGTCAAAAAAAAAATTTCGGCATTATTTATGTATCTTTATCGAGTAAAGCAATAAAATCAAATATTCAAAACCTTTGCATTTCACCTTTAAACCACAGAACCTATTTATAAACTAGTTTATTTTATTTCAATCATGTTCACTAAGGTGTCTCTATATCCCACCACTTCAACGATGGTTAGCTGTATTTTTTTGTTTTTTTCATTATGCACTTAAAACCAGAAAAATTAATAACATCCAAGTAGTCAGATTTTGTCTGATAAAACATAAGATATCATGATTTCTAATAAAGTCTTGAAATTTCGGATACTGCAACCTTGACTTGATGCCACAACAATTCAAACTAAATTAATACAATTGTTAGTTCACCTGGACCAAAGGTCCAGGTGAACTATTGCCATCACTTGGCGTCCGTCGTCCGTCGTCTGTCGTCTGTCGTCTGTTGTCTGTCGTCTGTAAACTTTTCACATTTCAAGCTTCTTCTCCGAAACCACTCGGCCGATTGGAACCAAACTTAGCAGGAATGTTCCTTGGATGGTCCTCTACAAAGTTACTGTTTTTCGTTCCAGTCGGATATTCAATATGGCTGCCAGGGCCAATAATATGCTCTGATTGGCTGAAATTTCAAAGATCTTCTTCTCTGAAACCAATGAACTGACTGAACCCAAACTGTAAATGAATGATCATTGGAATGTCCTTTACCAAGTTTCTGTTTTTTATGCCGATCGGAAATCCAAGATGGCCGCCATCGCAGGACATAGATTAACATTGGACCCTATGGGAAAATGTTCAAATGCCTTCTTTTCAGAAACTACAAATATGATTAAAGCCAAACTGTACATGAATGTTCATTGGACGGTCTTCTACAATCTCAAGGTTTTTTGTTCCGATATGAAATTCAAAATGGCGGCTACGGCAGGACTTAGTTTAACATTGGACCCTATGGGGAAAATGTTTCAAAATGCTTCTTCTCTGAAACCACTTGGACAGTTGAAACCAAACTGCCCAGGAATGATCATTGGAAGGTCCTCTACAAAGTTTCTGTTTTTTATGCCGATCGGAAATCCAAGATGGCCGCCATCGCAGGACATAGATTAACATTGGACCCTATGGGAAAATGTTCAAATGCCTTCTTCTCAGAAACTACAAATATGATTAAAGCCAAACTGTACATGAATGTTGATTGGACGGTCTTCTACAATCTCAAGGTTTTTTGTTCCGATAGGAAATTCAAAATGGCGGCTACGGCAGGACTTAGTTTAACATTGGACCCTATGGGAAAAATGTTTCAAAATGCTTCTTCTCTGAAACCACTTGGACAGTTGAAACCAAACTGCCCAGGAATGATCATTGGAAGGTCCTCTACAAAGTTTATGTTTTTTATGTCGATCGGAAATCCAAGATGGCTGCCACCGCAATACATAGATTAACATTGGACCCTATGGGAAAATATTCAAATGCCTTCTTCTCAGAAACTACAAATATGATTAAAGCCAAACTGTACATGAATGTTCATTAGATGGTCCTCTACAAACTTTACGTTTTTTGTTCCGGTATGAAATTCAAAATGGCGGCTACGGCAGGACTTAGTTTAACATTGGACCCTATGGGGAAAATGTTTCAAAACGCTTCTTCTCTGAAACCACTTGGACAGTTGAAACCAAACTGCCCAGGAATGATCATTGGAAGGTCCTCTACAAAGTTTCTGTTTTTTATGCCGATCGGAAATCCAAGATGGCCGCCATCGCAGGACATAGATTAACATTGGACCCTATGGGAAAATGTTCAAATGTCTTCTTCTCAGAAACTACAAATATGATTAAAGCCAAACTGTACATGAATGTTCATTGGGCGGTCTTCTACAATCTCAAGGTTTTTTGTTCCGATATGAAATTCAAAATGGCGGCTACGGCAGGACTTAGTTTAACATTGGACCCTATGGGAAAAATGTTTCAAAATGCTTCTTCTCTGAAACCACTTGGACAGTTGAAACCAAACTGCCCAGGAATGATCATTGGAAGGTCCTCTACAAAGTTTATGTTTTTTATGCCGATCGGAAATCCAAGATGGCTGCCACCGCAATACATAGATTAACATTGGACCCTATGGGAAAATGTTCAAATGCCTTCTTCTCAGAAACTACAAATATGATTAAAGCCAAACTGTACATGAATGTTCATTGGATGGTCCTCTACAAATTTACGTTTTTTGTTCCGATATGAAATTCAAAATGGCGGCTACGGCAGGACTTAGTTTAACATTGGACCCTATGGGGAAAATGTTTCAAAACGCTTCTTCTCTGAATTCACTAGGACAGTTGAAACCAAACTGCCTAGGAATGATCATTGGAAGGTTCTCTACAAATTTTATGTTTTTTATGCCGATCGGAAATCCAAGATGGCCGCCACCGCAATACATAGATTAACATTGGACCCTATGGGAAAATGTTCAAATGCCTTCTTCTCAGAAACTACAAATATTATTAAAGCCAAACTGTACATGAATGTTCATTGGATGGTCCTCTACAAACTGTACGTTTTTTGTTCCGATATGAAATTCAAAATGGCGGCTACGGCAGGACTTAGTTTAACATTGGACCCTATGGGAAAAATGTTTCGAAACGCTTCTTCTCTGAAACCACTTGGACAATTGAAACCAAACTGCCCAGGAATAGTCATTGGAAGGTCCTCTACAAAGTTTATGTTTTTTTTATGCCGATCGAAAATTCAAGATGGCCACCACCGCAGGACATAGATTAACATTGGACCCTATGGGAAAATATTCAAATGCCTTCTCCTCAGAAACTACAAATATGATTAAAGCCAAACTGTACATGAATGTTCATTAGATGGTCCTCTACAAACTTTACGTTTTTTGTTCCGGTATGAAATTCAAAATGGCGGCTACGGCAGGACTTAGTTTAACATTGGACCCTATGGGAAAATGTTTCAAAACGCTTCTTCTCTGAAACCACTAGGCCAGTTGAAACCAAACTGCCCAGGAATGATCATTGGAAGGTCCTCTACAAAATATATGTTTTTTATGTCGATCGGAAATCCAAGATGGCCGCCACCGTAATACATAGATTAACATTGGACCCTATGGGAAAATGTTCAAATGCCTTCTTCTCAGAAACTACAAATATTATTAAAGCCAAACTGTACATGAATGTTCATTGGATGGTCCTCTACAAACTTTACGTTTTTTGTTCCGATATGAATTCAAAATGGCGGCTACGGCAGGACTTAGTTTAACATTGGACCCTATGGGAAAAATGTTTCAAAACGCTTCTTCTCTGAAACCACTTGGACAATTGAAACCAAACTGCCCAGGAATGATCATTGGAAGGTCCTCTACAAAGTTTATGTTTTTTATGTCGATCGGAAATCCAAGATGGCCGCCACCGCAATACATAAATTAACATTGGACCCTATGGGAAAATGTTCAAATGCCTTCTTCTCAGAAACTACAAATATTATTAAAGCCAAACTGTACATGAATGTTCATTGGATGGTCCTCTACAAACTTTACGTTTTTTGTTCCGATATGAAATTCAAAATGGCGGCTACGGCAGGACTTAGTTTAACATTGGACCCTATGGGAAAAATGTTTCAAAACGCTTCTTCTCTGAAACCACTTGGACAATTGAAACCAAACTGCCCAGGAATGATCATTGGAAGGTCCTCTACAAAGTTTATGCTTTTTATGTCGACCGGAAATCCAAGATGGCCGCCACCGCAATACATAGATTAACATTGGACCCTATGGGAAAATGTTCAAATGCCTTCTTCTCAGAAACTACAAATATGATTAAAGCCAAACTGTACATGAATGTTCATTGGATGGTCCTCTACAAACTTTACGTTTTTTGTTCCGATATGAATTCAAAATGGCGGCTACGGCAGGACTTAGTTTAACATTGGACCCTATGGGAAAAATGTTTCAAAACGCTTCTTCTCTGAAACCACTTGGACAATTGAAACCAAACTGCCCAGGAATGATCATTGGAAGGTCCTCTACAAATTTTATGTTTTTTATGTCGATCGGAAATCCAAGATGGCCGCCATCGCAATACATAGATTAACATTGGACCCTATGGGAAAATGTTCAAATGCCTTCTTCTCAGAAACTACAAATATTATTAAAGCCAAACTGTACATGAATGTTCATTGGATGGTCCTCTACAAATTTACGTTTTTTGTTCCGATATGAAATTCAAAATGGCGGCTACGGCAGGACTTAGTTTAACATTGGACCCTATGGGGAAAATGTTTCAAAACGCTTCTTCTCTGAATTCACTAGGACAGTTGAAACCAAACTGCCTAGGAATGATCATTGGAAGGTTCTCTACAAATTTTATGTTTTTTATGCCGATCGGAAATCCAAGATGGCCGCCACCGCAATACATAGATTAACATTGGACCCTATGGGAAAATGTTCAAATGCCTTCTTCTCAGAAACTACAAATATTATTAAAGCCAAACTGTACATGAATGTTCATTGGATGGTCCTCTACAAACTGTACGTTTTTTGTTCCGATATGAAATTCAAAATGGCGGCTACGGCAGGACTTAGTTTAACATTGGACCCTATGGGAAAAATGTTTCGAAACGCTTCTTCTCTGAAACCACTTGGACAATTGAAACCAAACTGCCCAGGAATAGTCATTGGAAGGTCCTCTACAAAGTTTATGTTTTTTTTGTCGACCGGAAATCCAAGATGGCCGCCACCGCAATACATAGATTAACATTGGACCCTATGGGAAAATGTTCAAATGCCTTCTTCTCAGAAACTACAAATATTATTAAAGCCAAACTGTACATGAATGTTCATTGGATGGTCCTCTACAAACTTTACGTTTTTTGTTCCGATATGAAATTCAAAATGGCGGCTACGGCAGGACTTAGTTTAACATTGGACCCTATGGGAAAAATGTTTCAAAACGCTTCTTCTCTGAAACCACTTGGACAGTTGAAACCAAACTGCCCAGGAATGATCATTGGAAGGTTCTCTACAAATTTTATGTTTTTTATGGCGATCGGAAATCCAAGATGGCCGCCACCGTAATACATAGATTAACATTGGACCCTATGGGAAAATGTTCAAATGCCTTCTTCTCAGAAACTACAAATATTATTAAAGCCAAACTGTACATGAATGTTCATTGGATGGTCCTCTACAAACTTTACGTTTTTTGTTCCGATATGAAATTCAAAATGGCGGCTACGGCAGGACTTAGTTTAACATTGGACCCTATGGGGAAAATGTTTCAAAACGCTTCTTCTCTGAAACCACTTGGACAATTGAAACCAAACTGCCCAGGAATGATCATTGGAAGGTCCTCTACAAAGTTTATGTTTTTTATGTCGACCGGAAATCCAAGATGGCCGCCACCGCAATACATAGATTAACATTGGACCCTATGGGAAAATGTTCAAATGCCTTCTTCTCAGAAACTACAAATATGATTAAAGCCAAACTGTACATGAATGTTCATTGGATGGTCCTCTACAAACTTTACGTTTTTTGTTCCGATATGAATTCAAAATGGCGGCTACGGCAGGACTTAGTTTAACATTGGACCCTATGGGGAAAATGTTTCAAAACGCTTCTTCTCTGAAACCACTTGAACAATTGAAACCAAACTGCCCAGGAATGATCATTGGAAGGTCCTCTACAAAATATATGTTTTTTATGTCGACCGGAAATCCAATATGGCCGCCACCGCAATACATAGATTAACATTGGACCCTATGGGAAAATGTTCAAATGCCTTCTTCTCAGAAACTACAAATATTATTAAAGCCAAACTGTACATGAATGTTCATTGGATGGTCCTCTACAAACTTTACGTTTTTTGTTCCGATATGAAATTCAAAATGGCGGCTACGGCAGGACTTAGTTTAACATTGGACCCTATGGGAAAAATGTTTCAAAACGCTTCTTCTCTGAAACCACTTGGATAATTGAAACCAAACTGCCCAGGAATGATCATTGGAAGGTTCTCTACAAATTTTATGTTTTTTATGGCGATCGGAAATCCAAGATGGCCGCCACCGTAATACATAGATTAACATTGGACCCTATGGGAAAATGTTCAAATGCCTTCTTCTCAGAAACTACAAATATTATTAAAGCCAAACTGTACATGAATGTTCATTGGATGGTCCTCTACAAACTTTACGTTTTTTGTTCCGATATGAAATTCAAAATGGCGGCTACGGCAGGACTTAGTTTAACATTGGACCCTATGGGAAAAATGTTTCAAAACGCTTCTTCTCTGAAACCACTTGGACAATTGAAACCAAACTGCCCAGGAATGATCATTGGAAGGTCCTCTACAAAGTTTATGCTTTTTATGTCGACCGGAAATCCAAGATGGCCGCCACCGCAATACATAGATTAACATTGGACCCTATGGGAAAATGTTCAAATGCCTTCTTCTCAGAAACTACAAATATGATTAAAGCCAAACTGTACATGAATGTTCATTGGATGGTCCTCTACAAACTTTACGTTTTTTGTTCCGATATGAATTCAAAATGGCGGCTACGGCAGGACTTAGTTTAACATTGGACCCTATGGGAAAAATGTTTCAAAACGCTTCTTCTCTGAAACCACTTGGACAATTGAAACCAAACTGCCCAGGAATGATCATTGGAAGGTCCTCTACAAATTTTATGTTTTTTATGTCGATCGGAAATCCAAGATGGCCGCCATCGCAATACATAGATTAACATTGGACCCTATGGGAAAATGTTCAAATGCCTTCTTCTCAGAAACTACAAATATTATTAAAGCCAAACTGTACATGAATGTTCATTGGATGGTCCTCTACAAATTTACGTTTTTTGTTCCGATATGAAATTCAAAATGGCGGCTACGGCAGGACTTAGTTTAACATTGGACCCTATGGGGAAAATGTTTCAAAACGCTTCTTCTCTGAATTCACTAGGACAGTTGAAACCAAACTGCCTAGGAATGATCATTGGAAGGTTCTCTACAAATTTTATGTTTTTTATGCCGATCGGAAATCCAAGATGGCCGCCACCGCAATACATAGATTAACATTGGACCCTATGGGAAAATGTTCAAATGCCTTCTTCTCAGAAACTACAAATATTATTAAAGCCAAACTGTACATGAATGTTCATTGGATGGTCCTCTACAAACTGTACGTTTTTTGTTCCGATATGAAATTCAAAATGGCGGCTACGGCAGGACTTAGTTTAACATTGGACCCTATGGGAAAAATGTTTCGAAACGCTTCTTCTCTGAAACCACTTGGACAATTGAAACCAAACTGCCCAGGAATAGTCATTGGAAGGTCCTCTACAAAGTTTATGTTTTTTTTGTCGACCGGAAATCCAAGATGGCCGCCACCGCAATACATAGATTAACATTGGACCCTATGGGAAAATGTTCAAATGCCTTCTTCTCAGAAACTACAAATATTATTAAAGCCAAACTGTACATGAATGTTCATTGGATGGTCCTCTACAAACTTTACGTTTTTTGTTCCGATATGAAATTCAAAATGGCGGCTACGGCAGGACTTAGTTTAACATTGGACCCTATGGGGAAAATGTTTCAAAACGCTTCTTCTCTGAAACCACTTGGACAATTGAAACCAAACTGCCCAGGAATGATCATTGGAAGGTCCTCTACAAAGTTTATGTTTTTTATGTCGACCGGAAATCCAAGATGGCCGCCACCGCAATACATAGATTAACATTGGACCCTATGGGAAAATGTTCAAATGCCTTCTTCTCAGAAACTACAAATATGATTAAAGCCAAACTGTACATGAATGTTCATTGGATGGTCCTCTACAAACTTTACGTTTTTTGTTCCGATATGAATTCAAAATGGCGGCTACGGCAGGACTTAGTTTAACATTGGACCCTATGGGGAAAATGTTTCAAAACGCTTCTTCTCTGAAACCACTTGAACAATTGAAACCAAACTGCCCAGGAATGATCATTGGAAGGTCCTCTACAAAGTTTATGTTTTTTATGTCGACCGGAAATCCAAGATGGCCGCCACCGCAATACATAGATTAACATTGGACCCTATGGGAAAATGTTCAAATGCCTTCTTCTCAGAAACTACAAATATGATTAAAGCCAAACTGTACATGAATGTTCATTGGATGGTCCTCTACAAACTTTACGTTTTTTGTTCCGATATGAATTCAAAATGGCGGCTACGGCAGGACTTAGTTTAACATTGGACCCTATGGGGAAAATGTTTCAAAACGCTTCTTCTCTGAAACCACTTGAACAATTGAAACCAAACTGCCCAGGAATGATCATTGGAAGGTCCTCTACAAATTTTATGTTTTTTATGGCGATCGGAAATCCAAGATGGCCGCCACCGTAATACATAGATTAACATTGGACCCTATGGGAAAATGTTCAAATGCCTTCTTCTCAGAAACTACAAATATTATTAAAGCCAAACTGTACATGAATGTTCATTGGATGGTCCTCTACAAACTTTACGTTTTTTGTTCCGATATGAAATTCAAAATGGCGGCTACGGCAGGACTTAGTTTAACATTGGACCCTATGGGGAAAATGTTTCAAAACGCTTCTTCTCTGAAACCACTTGGACAATTGAAACCAAACTGCCCAGGAATGATCATTGGAAGGTCCTCTACAAAGTTTATGTTTTTTATGTCGACCGGAAATCCAAGATGGCCGCCACCGCAATACATAGATTAACATTGGACCCTATGGGAAAATGTTCAAATGCCTTCTTCTCAGAAACTACAAATATGATTAAAGCCAAACTGTACATGAATGTTCATTGGATGGTCCTCTACAAACTTTACGTTTTTTGTTCCGATATGAATTCAAAATGGCGGCTACGGCAGGACTTAGTTTAACATTGGACCCTATGGGGAAAATGTTTCAAAACGCTTCTTCTCTGAAACCACTTGAACAATTGAAACCAAACTGCCCAGGAATGATCATTGGAAGGTCCTCTACAAAGTTTATGTTTTTTATGTCGACCGGAAATCCAAGATGGCCGCCACCGCAATACATAGATTAACATTGGACCCTATGGGAAAATGTTCAAATGCCTTCTTCTCAGAAACTACAAATATGATTAAAGCCAAACTGTACATGAATGTTCATTGGATGGTCCTCTACAAACTTTACGTTTTTTGTTCCGATATGAATTCAAAATGGCGGCTACGGCAGGACTTAGTTTAACATTGGACCCTATGGGGAAAATGTTTCAAAACGCTTCTTCTCTGAAACCACTTGAACAATTGAAACCAAACTGCCCAGGAATGATCATTGGAAGGTCCTCTACAAAATATATGTTTTTTATGTCGACCGGAAATCCAATATGGCCGCCACCGCAATACATAGATTAACATTGGACCCTATGGGAAAATGTTCAAATGCCTTCTTCTCAGAAACTACAAATATTATTAAAGCCAAACTGTACATGAATGTTCATTGGATGGTCCTCTACAAACTTTACGTTTTTTGTTCCGATATGAAATTCAAAATGGCGGCTACGGCAGGACTTAGTTTAACATTGGACCCTATGGGAAAAATGTTTCAAAACGCTTCTTCTCTGAAACCACTTGGACAATTGAAACCAAACTGCCCAGGAATGATCATTGGAAGGTCCTCTACAAAGTTTATGCTTTTTATGTCGACCGGAAATCCAAGATGGCCGCCACCGCAATACATAGATTAACATTGGACCCTATGGGAAAATGTTCAAATGCCTTCTTCTCAGAAACTACAAATATGATTAAAGCCAAACTGTACATGAATGTTCATTGGATGGTCCTCTACAAACTTTACGTTTTTTGTTCCGATATGAATTCAAAATGGCGGCTACGGCAGGACTTAGTTTAACATTGGACCCTATGGGAAAAATGTTTCAAAACGCTTCTTCTCTGAAACCACTTGGACAATTGAAACCAAACTGCCCAGGAATGATCATTGGAAGGTCCTCTACAAATTTTATGTTTTTTATGTCGATCGGAAATCCAAGATGGCCGCCATCGCAATACATAGATTAACATTGGACCCTATGGGAAAATGTTCAAATGCCTTCTTCTCAGAAACTACAAATATTATTAAAGCCAAACTGTACATGAATGTTCATTGGATGGTCCTCTACAAATTTACGTTTTTTGTTCCGATATGAAATTCAAAATGGCGGCTACGGCAGGACTTAGTTTAACATTGGACCCTATGGGGAAAATGTTTCAAAACGCTTCTTCTCTGAATTCACTAGGACAGTTGAAACCAAACTGCCTAGGAATGATCATTGGAAGGTTCTCTACAAATTTTATGTTTTTTATGCCGATCGGAAATCCAAGATGGCCGCCACCGCAATACATAGATTAACATTGGACCCTATGGGAAAATGTTCAAATGCCTTCTTCTCAGAAACTACAAATATTATTAAAGCCAAACTGTACATGAATGTTCATTGGATGGTCCTCTACAAACTGTACGTTTTTTGTTCCGATATGAAATTCAAAATGGCGGCTACGGCAGGACTTAGTTTAACATTGGACCCTATGGGAAAAATGTTTCGAAACGCTTCTTCTCTGAAACCACTTGGACAATTGAAACCAAACTGCCCAGGAATAGTCATTGGAAGGTCCTCTACAAAGTTTATGTTTTTTTTGTCGACCGGAAATCCAAGATGGCCGCCACCGCAATACATAGATTAACATTGGACCCTATGGGAAAATGTTCAAATGCCTTCTTCTCAGAAACTACAAATATTATTAAAGCCAAACTGTACATGAATGTTCATTGGATGGTCCTCTACAAACTTTACGTTTTTTGTTCCGATATGAAATTCAAAATGGCGGCTACGGCAGGACTTAGTTTAACATTGGACCCTATGGGAAAAATGTTTCAAAACGCTTCTTCTCTGAAACCACTTGGACAGTTGAAACCAAACTGCCCAGGAATGATCATTGGAAGGTTCTCTACAAATTTTATGTTTTTTATGGCGATCGGAAATCCAAGATGGCCGCCACCGTAATACATAGATTAACATTGGACCCTATGGGAAAATGTTCAAATGCCTTCTTCTCAGAAACTACAAATATTATTAAAGCCAAACTGTACATGAATGTTCATTGGATGGTCCTCTACAAACTTTACGTTTTTTGTTCCGATATGAAATTCAAAATGGCGGCTACGGCAGGACTTAGTTTAACATTGGACCCTATGGGAAAAATGTTTCAAAACGCTTCTTCTCTGAAACCACTTGGACAATTGAAACCAAACTGCCCAGGAATGATCATTGGAAGGTCCTCTACAAAGTTTATGTTTTTTATGTCGACCGGAAATCCAAGATGGCCGCCACCGCAATACATAGATTAACATTGGACCCTATGGGAAAATGTTCAAATGCCTTCTTCTCAGAAACTACAAATATGATTAAAGCCAAACTGTACATGAATGTTCATTGGATGGTCCTCTACAAACTTTACGTTTTTTGTTCCGATATGAAATTCAAAATGGCGGCTACGGCAGGACTTAGTTTAACATTGGACCCTATGGGAAAAATGTTTCAAAACGCTTCTTCTCTGAAACCACTTGGATAATTGAAACCAAACTGCCCAGGAATGATTATTGGAAGGTTCTCTACAAATTTTATGTTTTTTATGCCGATCAGAAATCCAAGATGGCCGCCACCGTAATACATAGATTAACATTGGACCCTATGGGAAAATGTTCAAATGCCTTCTTCTCAGAAACTACAAATATTATTAAAGCCAAACTGTACATGAATGTTCATTGGATGGTCCTCTACAAACTTTACGTTTTTTGTTCCGATATGAAATTCAAAATGGCGGCTACGGCAGGACTTAGTTTAACATTGGACCCTATGGGAAAAATGTTTCAAAACGCTTCTTCTCTGAAACCACTTGGACAATTGAAACCAAACTGCCCAGGAATGATCATTGGAAGGTCCTCTACAAAGTTTATGTTTTTTATGTCGACCGGAAATCCAAGATGGCCGCCACCGCAATACATAGATTAACATTGGACCCTATGGGAAAATGTTCAAATGCCTTCTTCTCAGAAACTACAAATATTATTAAAGCCAAACTGTACATGAATGTTCATTGGATGGTCCTCTACAAACTTTACGTTTTTTGTTCCGATATGAATTCAAAATGGCGGCTACGGCAGGACTTAGTTTAACATTGGACCCTTTGAGAAAAATGTTTCAAAACGCTTCTTCTAGGAAACCACTTGGACAATTGAAACCAAACTGCCCAGGAATGATCATTGGAAGGTCCTCTACAAAATATATGTTTTTTATGTCGATCGGAAATCCAAGATGGCCGCCACCGCAATACATAGATTAACATTGGACCCTATGGGAAAATGTTCAAATGCCTTCTTCTCAGAAACTACAAATATTATTAAAGCCAAACTGTACATGAATGTTCATTGGATGGTCCTCTACAAACTGTACGTTTTTTGTTCCGATATGAAATTCAAAATGGCGGCTACGGCAGGACTTAGTTTAACATTGGACCCTATGGGGAAAATGTTTCAAAACGCTTCTTCTCTGAAACCACTTGGACAATTGAAACCAAACTGCCCAGGAATGATCATTGGAAGGTCCTCTACAAAGTTTCTGTTTTTTATGTCGATCGGAAATCCAAGATGGCCGCCACCGCAATACATAGATTAACATTGGACCCTATGGAAAAATGTTCAAATGCCTTCTTCTCAGAAACTACAAATATTATTAAAGCCAAACTGTACATGAATGTTCATTGGATGGTCCTCTACAAACTTTACGTTTTTTGTTCCGATATGAAATTCAAAATGGCGGCTACGGCAGGACTTAGTTTAACATTGGACCCTATGGGAAAAATGTTTCAAAACGCTTCTTCTCTGAAACCACTTGGATAATTGAAACCAAACTGCCCAGGAATGATCATTGGAAGGTCCTCTACAAGGTGTGTGTTTTTTATGCCGATCGGATATCCAAGATGGCCACCACCCCACCACCGCAGGACATAGATTAGCATTGGACCCTATGGGAAAATGTTCAAATGCCTTATTCTCAGAAACTACAAATATGATTAAAGCCAAACTGTACATGAATGTTCATTGGATGGTCCTCTACAAACTCTACGTTTTTTGTTCTGATATGAAATTCAAAATGGCGGCTACAGCAGGACTTGTTTAACATTGGACCCTATGGGAAAAATGTTTCAAAACGCTTCTTCTCTGAAACCAAACTGCCCAGGAATGATCATTGGAAGGTCCTCTGTTTTTTATGCCTATCGGAAATCCAAGATGGCTGCCACCACAGGTCATAGTATTAACACAGGACCATATCGGGAAAATACAGAAATATCTTCTTCTCTGAAGCTATTGCACTGATTGAACCTAAACTATGCATCAATCATTGGAAGGTCCTTTACAAACTTTGTGTTTTTTATGTTGATCGTAATTCCAAGATGACTACCACTGCAGGACATAGTTTTTACATAGGACCAATTGGTTTTTTTTATAACCAGGTGAACGATACAGGCTCTTGAGAGCCTCTGGTTATAAATTAGAATCAATGACTGACTCATTGACAGGTATACCAGAACGATGACTAGTATTTATAGTTATACATGTATCATTAAACTCATCTATATCTGCTAAAGCAAAAATATGTATCATATTATCATATGTGATTTTAAGAAAGTTGAGATTAGGGAACACACCCTCAATACCAACTGAAACATGGGTAATCAATAATACGGCCTGCCATAAATATATTTTCTATTTTAATTTTCTGAAGCTGTATAATTGTTCTTTGATCATTAATTCTCCATTCAGTTTTCCAATAAAAATATATTTGTAGTCAGTTTTTTTGTTTTTTAAGAAATTTTGTTCATAACATTTTTCAATTCTGTATTGATTTTATAGACATTCTTTGCTAATTTGGTTGATGAAGTAATTTAGCTGTTATTTGTGTATAATGAACAAGATTACCCAGTGTGATGCAATTCATGGATCACAATGTTTTTGTGTGCATAAAATATTTGTGTTTGAAACATTAGCCATTATGTACCAGTAAATGTCAATTATAAATGCTAGAGTTCTTTATATTTTGTTTGCCGTTTGTGATTGATTTTGGTTTATAAATCTATAGATTTGGGTTAAAAAAAAAGAAACTCAGATATATGTTCACATCTTTTTATTGGACAAATATTTTAGTGCCAGTGGTAGCTGGTCAGAAAATTGTCAAAGTATATATCATAGGTCTTCAATAAATCAATTATTCTTATAGATATTTTATGTATGACTATTTACGAAATATTTAAATGAAGAAGTAAGGCACAACAGACACCCTCTCACGACAGATGTCATGAGAAACCTATTCCTCCTGAAATAAGAATATAAATTTAACAGGAATCCACCCTACTGAGACATGCCATGAGAACCTATTCCTCCTGAAATAAGATTATAAATTTTACAGGAATCCACCCTACTGAGACATGCCATGAGAACCTATTCCTCCTGAAATAAGAATATAAATTTGACAGGAATCCAGTGGGGTAATGCTAATTTGTAATTGTAATGCCCTGTAATGCATTACATTTTCCCAAGTAATGCATGTAATGTATAATGCCCCAATTTTGGCATTACATGTAATTGTAATGTAATGCATTACATTGGCAAAAATGCATGTAATTTATGCATTACATGGCATTACATAGCATTACTTCTGTCTACTAAGTGCTATATATTGTTACAAATTTCAGGGATAATAAGTACCTACTGTTTTATTCTTTCCTAAAAGAAAATAGGAAAATTAAAAACAAATCAATGTCTTTTAACTAGACATTTGATTATCAAAAAGTGTATCTTTGAACTGTTGTCAAACTAATGATTTTCTTCATCTAACCTTAATACTAAAACATTTATACTAATAATTAAAACAGATCCATTTTATAAACATACAAAAATAACGATTAAACTAAAAATTTGCTTTAATTAACTTAAATTTTACTATATAAATTCTTTAACTAAGAAAACATGTGATGAAAACAATTGTTATTATTTTCATCAGATATTGTTTTTTATTTGCAATCATTTTAATATACCATTATAGTCATTGAAAAACCTATACAAAAGTATATATAGATATTTAAAGATCAAAGAAATAAGTTGAATGATCGATAATTGACACCTGTCAAAAACCACTAATTAGTTTGTATATCAATCAATTCCTTTCTTTTGACAAGTGAATTTATGGTTTAAAAGTAATTAAATAACATTGAGATTAAGTTTACAATATAATTAAAATATATAATGGTAGAATAAATTCCTTACAACATCTGTGTAATTTCTTTTTAGAGAAAACACAGAGATGTATACTTAGCCACCTTGTGTAGACTTTTAAAACCCTATTTAATGGTTACCAAGATTTCAGTATAAAATTTTGTATATATGTTTCTTTTGATAATAAAATTTATAAAATGTAATGTGTAATATAAAGTAAAGTAGTTGTAATGTAATGCAATTAGTTTCCAAAATACTTGTAATTGTAATATAATGCTGGTTTTGTGAAAGTAGTGTGTAATTGTAATGTAAATGCATTACATTGCAATGTAATTCGCCCCATGCCTGCCTCCGACTCAATCCACCCTACTGAGACATGTCATGAGAAACCTATTCCTCCTGAAATAATAATATAAGTTTGACAGGAATCCACCCTACTGAGACATGCCATGAGAATCTATTCCTCCTGAAATAAGAATATAAATTTGACAGGAATCCACCCTACTGAGACATGTCATGAGAACCTATTCCTCCTGAAATAAGAATATAAATTTGACAGGAACAGTCTGTGCCAAAAACATTTTGACAAACTAGCCCGAACAGCATTTCAGAAGAATTTTTTTCGATTTGATTATGGTAAGCAAATTTTATGTAATTTTTACTAGCCCGAACCAAATTTTACTAGACAGGGGCATAGGGCTAGTGGTTTTTGGCACAGACTGCAGGAATCCACCCTACTGAGACATGTCATGAGAAATCTATTCCTCCTGAAATAAGAATATAAATTTGACAGGAATCCACCCTACTGAGACATGCCATGAGAACCTATTCCTCTTGAAATGGTCCTTGCATTATATGTCAGAGAGAGCTGAATGTAGTTTTTATTTAGTGTTTTATGGAATTTATAGTGATTATAAATATATGTAAAACTAAAAAGTAATAACATGTTACATTAAGTTACAATTTATACCTTGAATGTTCAAATATAAACACTTTTCATGAAGACTAATTAGTTCAGTTAATGTTACTTTTTTTTCAGAACTGTGCTAAAAGTTAATCCACATTTGTAAGAAATGAATGATTTTTAGAAATATTGTTGCAGGCTGTCAAACTGCCAAGGATTTATTATGTATTGATTTAGTAAGAGAACAGTGTACATGTTCAGATCTTTTTCTCCAAGCAGACTAGTTAGCATGCTCGATTGAATTTTCCTCTAGTCTTTGGACGCTGGAATGAGATCATTGTGCCATTTGTGGATATCTGCAGTATCTATATAGGATTAATCAATTTGATGAGAATTCTTGGATACTAAGTGACCATTTCCTACACGATACTGACAGATTATTACACAGAAGTTGTGAAAAGTGGAGTAACCAAGGATTTATGATTGCTAAATGGAATATAATCTGTTATAGTAAGTCCTTTAGACATATTTAATGTAAAGTAATTCAATGATGTGCAATATGTTTCTATTAAACCATATATGATGTGCAATATGTTTCTATTAAAACACATGATGTGCAATATATAGCAAATAGTTCATGGCACTGAGGGTCATATGGCAGTATATGGACCGGTCCGTCACCAAAAAAATATTATATGGACCGAAGCTTTTGAGGTCCATATAATATTTTTTGGGTGACGGACCAGTCCAGATACTGCCATATGACCCGAAGTGACATGAACTATTTGCTATATTATACTTTTTATCTAAAATAATGCAGGTACCTGGCCGGTCCATATACTACCGGTCCATATATGAAAATAGTGACCGGCTGCGCTAATAAAGACAAATAGGGAAAATAAAAACGTAAAGTGTAACATGTTTCTATTAAGCCATATATGATGTGCAATATGTTTCTATTAAATCAGACATGATGTGCAATATGTTTCTATTATAGCATATATGATGTGCAATATGTTTCTTTTAAAACATATGATGTGCAATATGTTTTTATTAAAACATATGATGTGCAATATGTTTCTATTAAAACATATGATGTGCAATATGTTTCTATTAAAACATATGATGTGCAATATGTTTTTATTAAAGCATATATGATGTGCAATATGTTTCTATAAAAACATGATGTGCAATATGTTTTTAATTAAAGCATATGATGTGCAGTATGTTTCTATTAAAGCATATGATGTGCAATATGTTTCTATAAAAACATGATGTGCAATAAATTTCTTTTAAAACATATGATGTGCAGTATGTTTCTATTAAAACATGATGTGCAAAATGTTTCTTTTAAAACATGATGTGTAATATGTTTCTATTAAAACATGATGTGCAATATGTTTCTATTAAATCAGACATGATGTGCAATATGTTTCTTTTAAAACATGATGTGTAATATGTTTCTATTAAAACATGATGTGCAATATGTTTCTATTAAATCAGACATGATGTGCAATATGTTTCTATTAAAACATGATGTGCAAAATGTTTCTTTTAAAACATGATGTGCAATATGTTTCTATTAAAACATGATGTGCAATATGTTTCTATTAAATCATGATGTGCAATATGTTTCTTTTAAAACATGATGTGCACTATGTCTCTATTGTCATGGAGTGAGAGTAAAATCTGATTGTCGTGGAGTGGGAGTAAAGTCTTATTGTCATGGGGTGAGAGTAAAGTTTTATTGTCATGGAGTGAGAGTAAAATCTGATTGTCATGGAGTGAGAGCAAAGTTTGTCATGGGGTGAGAGTAAAGTCTTATTGTCATGGAGTGAGAGTAAAATCTGATTGTCGTGGAGTAGGAGTATAGTCTTATTGTCATGGGGTGAGAGTAAAGTCTTATTGTCATGGAGTGAGAGTAAAATCTGATTGTCATGAGGTGAGAGTAAAGTCTGACTGTCATGGGGTGAGAGTTAAGTCTTATTGTCATGGAGTGAGAGTAAAATCTGATTGTCATGGAGTGAGAGTAAAGTCTTATTGTCATGGGGTGAGAGTTAAGTCTTATTGTCATGGAGTGAGAGTAAAGTCTGATTGTCATGGAGTGAGAGTAAAGTCTTATTGTCATGGAGTGAGAGTAAAGTCTGACTGTCATGGAGTGAGAGTAAAGTCTGATTGTCATGGAGTGAGAGTAAAGTCTGATTGTCATGGGGTGAGAGTAAAGTCTGATTGTCATGGAGTGAGAGTAAAGTCTGATTGTCATGGAGTGAGAGTAAAATCTTATTGTCATGGGGTGAGAGTAAAGTCTGACTGTCATGGGGTGAGAGTAGTCTGATTGTCATGGAGTGAGAGTAAAGTCTGATTGTCATGGAGTGAGAGTAAAATCTTATTGTCATGGGGTGAGAGTAAAGTCTGACTGTCAAGGGGTGAGAGTAAAGTCTGATTGTCATGGAGTGAGAGTTAAGTCTTATTGTCATGGAGTGAGAGTAAAATCTGATTGTCATGGAGTGAGAGTAAAGTCTTATTGTCATGGGGTGAGAGTAAAGTCTTATTGTCATGGAGTGAAAGTAAAGTCTGATTGTCATGGAGTGAGAGTAAAGTCTGATTGTCATGGAGTGAGAGTAAAGTCTGATTGTCATGGAGTGAGAGTAAAGTCTGATTGTCATGGAGTGAGAGTAAAGTCTGATTGTCCTGGGGTGAGAGTAAAGTCTGATTGTCATGGGGTGAGAGTAAAGTCTAATTGTCATGGGATGAGAGTAAAATCTGATTGTCATGGAGTGAGAGTAAAGTCTGATTGTCATGGGGTGAGAGTAAAGTCTGATTGTCATGGGGTGAGAGTAAAGTCTGATTGTCATGGAGTGAGAGTAAAGTCTAATTGTAATGGGATGAGAGTAAAATCTGATTGTCATGGACTACATGGAGTGAGAGTAAAGTCTGATTGTCATGGGACTACATGGAGTGAGAGTAAAATCTGATTGTCATGAAGTGAGAGTAAAGTCTGATTGTCATGGAGTGAGAGTAAAGTCTGATTGTCATGGACTACATGGAGTCAGAGTAAAGTCTGATTGTCATGAAGTGAGAGTAAATTCTGATTGTCATGGGGTGAGAGTAAATTCTGATTGTCATGGGGTGAGAGTAAAAGCTGATTGTCATGGGGTGAGAGTAAAGTCTGATTGTCATGGGTGAGAGTAAAGTCTGATTGTCATGGAGTGAGAGTATAGTCTGATTATCATGGGGTCAGGACAATATGACCCAGTAGAATGGTATGTTTACCTGCACAGTGTTTGTTTAGTATCAAGGAAGGCATCATCATATCATAAAAAAACTTATTCTCAGCTCACTAGGTTAAACAAATATCACTCACTCTAATTTTTAATGGAGAAACCTAGTTTACCATTATTGGTTGTCCATAGTATACATTATTGTATAATATAGATGGGTTATATTTGATTATGATAGAAGTGTGTAACCTTTCTTACTACTCAGAGGCCGATCCAGATATTTCCATAATGTTGTTAGTTCACCTGGACCAAAGGTCCAGGTGAACTATTGCCATCACTTGGCATCCATCGTCTGTTGTCTGTCGTCTGTCGTCTGTTGTCTGTCGTTTGTAAACTTTTCACATTTCAAGCTTCTTCTCCGATACCACTGGGCTGATTGGAACCAAACTTAGCAGGAATGTTCCTTGGATGGTCCTCTACAAAGTTACTGTTTTTCGTTCCAGTCGGATATTCAATATGGCTGCCAGGGCCAATAATATGCTCTGATTGGCTGAAATTTCAAAGATCTTCTTCTCTGAAACTAATGAACTGACTGAACCCAAACTGTAAATGAATGATCATTGGAATGTCCTTTACCAAGTTTCTGTTTTTTATGCCGATCGGAAATCCAAGATGGCTGCCATCGCAGGACATAGATTATCATTGGACCCTATGGGAAAATGTTCAAATGCCTTCTTCTCAGAAACTACAAATATTATTAAAGCCAAACTGTACATGAATGTTCATTGGACGGTCCTCTACAATCTCAAGGTTTTTTGTTCCGATATGAAATTCAAAATGGCGGCTACGGCAGGACTTAGTTTAACATTGGACCCTATGGGAAAAATGTTTCAAAATGCTTCTTCTCTGAAACCACTGGGACAGTTGAAACCAAACTGCCCAGGAATGATCATTGGAAGGTCCTCTACAAAGTTTCTGTTTTTTATGCCGATCGGAAATCCAAGATGGCCGCCACCGCAGGACATAGATTAACATTGGACCCTATGGGAAAATATTCAAATGCCTTCTTCTCAGAAACTACAAATATTATTAAAGCCAAACTGTACATGAATGTTCATTAGATGGTCCTCTACAAATTTTACGTTTTTTGTTCCGGTATGAAATTCAAAATGGCAGCTACGGCAGGACTTGTTTAACATTGGACCCTATGGGAAAAATGTTTCAAAACGCTTCTTCTCTGAAACCAAACTGCCCAGGAATGATCATTGGAAGGTCCTCTGTTTTTTATGCCGATCGGAAATCCAAGAAGGCTGCTACCACAGGTTATAGTATTAACACAGGACCATATCGGGAAAATACAGAAATATCTTCTTCTCTGAAGCTATTGCACTGATTGAACCTAAACTGTGCATCAATCATTGGAAGGTCCTTTACAAACTTTGTGTTTTTTATGTTGATCGTAATTCCAAGATGACTATCACTGCAGGACATAGTTTTTACATAGGACCAATTGGTTTTTTTTATAACCAGGTGAACGATACAGGCTCTTGAGAGCCTCTGGGTTTTTTTTCAGAAAAAAAATCGGAATTCAAAGCAATTTGTCTTAAGAAAAATCAAAAGATACCAAGGCGTAATTCAAAGCGATAATTACAAAACATGGTAAAAAGAAAAATGAGAAGAACGAAATTGGAAATATTCTGTTAAAACACGTTTTTACCAGTCTACAACTTAGTTCAAAAAGGAGAAAAAAATATATCTTTATTATGGTTATAAAAATCTATCAGTACTGTGTGTTTTTTTTAAGGTACTAAGCCTCCAATTTTGTAATCTGCTTTGTAAAGAAATTACATAAATACAGAAAGCAGCTAAAGACTCCCACGTAATATGTATGAAAATCTATTCTGCTATAATTGGATTCTAAGACTTCTTTTCTTTAAGTGACACATGATAGTGAAGATTTTTGCCCTGATAAGGTCATGTAATTAAATGTATTGATCTTTGGTAAAAACCATAGGATGATGTCAAATGTCATGATTCCCATTATATTTTCATTCTTTAAGAAGTTCATTAACTGTCATCAATCAGAAATTAGATTGAGCAGATTACAATAAGGTAATTTGTTGAAGACTTAATTACATTTGTCTTGTTTGACACTTTGGTTTTGTCACTGGGGAATCATAGTAGTTGTTCTAGATCCCGTTATTCCTCTTACGTTTGTCTCTTTGTGGTATGGTTAGCATTTGAAGAGAGTGCTGTTTGTGAAAATAATTGTTTTAAGATAGAAACAGCCCTGTTCTTAATCCATTGGTATGATTCGTTGAAGGATTTGTCGTTGTTTTGCCAAGTATTTTTTTCCATTTTTTTTTAGCTCACCTTGCCAAAGCCAAAGGCAAGGTGAGCTTTGACCATCACTTGGCGTCTGTTGTTCGTTAACTTTTCACATTTTAATCTTCTCCTCTGAAACCCCTTAGCCAAATGAACTGAAATTTGGTAGGAAGCATCTATGGAAGGTCCTCTATAAAGTTTGCACATTTTGTCCCAATCCATTAACAAACATGGCTGCCACAGGCAATTCTTGTTTCTGATTGGTTGATTTCTAAAAATTTTCTTCTCTGAAACCGCTAGACCAAATGAAGTGAAACTTGGTAGGAAGCATCTATGGAAGGTCCTCTTGAAAGAATGCTCATTTCGGCTTGATTTGTTTACAAACATGGCCGCCACAGGCAATTCTTGTTTTTGATTGATTTGTTTTTATTCTAAGAAATCTTCTCCCCTAAAACCGAGTAGCCAAATGAACCGAAATTTGGTGTGAGGCACCAATGGAAGGTTCTGTGTAGAGTTTCCTCAAAGCAGAAAGCCCACTGAGCCTCTAGTCATTTTATTTCCTGACTAGTATTATTTATGAATTTGTGTTATTGAGCAATTATTAAAAGTTAGCGATTACCATTTTGTGAAGGAGGGGCTGTCATGGCTGTAATCATATAATAGTTGGATTTATAACTACCTAAGCAATCAGTGCCTATCACCACTGAAGTTGCAAGTTCGAGTCTTGTTCAGGCGAGTTGTACTCGATACAACATTATGTGATATAGTTTGTCAGTGACTTGCGACAGGTAGGTGGTTTTCTACGGGCACTCTGGTTTCCTCCACCAGTAAACAGATCACCATGATATGAAAGAAATATTGGAATTTGAAAAAAAAAAAGATGTTCTTCTCTGTAACTACTAAACCATTTGAAGACAAATTGGCTGGAAAGTTCTTTTGATGGTCCTCTAAAAATGCTATGATTGTTGATCAACGATGAACACCAATGCAGGAAATTTATAGAAGTTTCCAATGTGAAAATGTTGAAATGACCTTATTCTCAGAAATTATAAAATTGGAACCCATGCTGTACTTAAATATAGGTCACTGGATAACAGATGGATAATTTATTACTAGAGAGATTCAGTGAAACTCAGTTGTTCTTTGTTACTATAGTAAATAATTTGTTGTTAAGGAATTTAAATTGCTCCAATAGTGTATGCTGTGCTGTACCTGTACATGATATACATGTAATTCAAAACATTTTTGTGGTCATAAGATCACAACTGTTTGTAGTGGGAAATACAAATTTAACTTAAAATTCAACATGAAAGCATAATTATCGCTATTTTGTTTATTTTCCCTTTGATGTTGAAAACCAATATGTTTCATATCACGTTAGTGCCGAGAAGATTCAAATTATCGCTAATCGCTAAGCGTTGTCAAGGACGCGTAGTAATATCGCTGTTTTCTAATATGACGTTATAATGACGTCACATTACCAAATCCTTTATAAACATACTATCATAGCGATAAAATAACTAAAGATGTTTTTTAAAACTTGAGGACATTTCTCAGTCATCTCTCATTTCGCCCTTCGATGAGAGATGACTGAGAAACGTTCTCTCATTTTAAAAAAAACATCGTTAATCACTTATTCACTACACAAATGGCATTTCAAAATATTTGTGTATTGTCTGCAAATCGTATTTCTAATATGCAAAAATCATAACAAAGAAATTCAAATAATTGAGTTCCACTAGTTATTAAATTTAATTTGAAAATGTGATAAAATGAGTAGTTGTATTTTTATTTGACTTTTCTGGATATAACTAATTGGCTGTTTACAAATAGTTGATTATTATAATAATTAGTTTTAATTACTTTGTATGACAATAAACTTGTGTTATTGATTCTCCATGTGTAAGAGTCGATGAATTTTAAAACTTCTCAATATTATTCAATTGATTTTATTTCTTACAGATTATTCATATGAAATCCTTAGAGAGACAGGAAAAATACTTGGATTATTTGATTATTTATTGGACGAAGTGGATTTTACAGTGCATTCATTTAAAAAAAAACAGTCTGTGCATTTCCATTAAAATCATCCAAAATTTCGTTTTCAAGTTTTCGTGAGAATTTTACAAGTGGAATGAATTTCCTCAGAAGAAGGTTCAGTTCTGGGGATCTTCAAGGTGAACTACGGGATGAGAATTCTAGCATATTAACGTTTAAGAAAGGACCATCACCTAGTGCACCAAGCTCTCCATCAAAAACTCTAAATGCAACACAAGGAATACCTAGGGGACCAGTACAAAACAACAAACCTGCATATAACAAAGATCGATGTAAAATACTTTTGGTTATAGATGATCAGCACACAGACTGGTATGTAGAACCAAAGATAAATGGTCATTTTACTGTAACTCTTTGATGTAATCAGAAATAAGATTGATGTGTTGTGTATTATACACTGTTTAAGTCTTATTACTTATTTTAATGCGGGTACTTCGGTTTCCTCCACCAATAAAATTGACCTCCTTTATATAACTGAAATATTGTTGAAAGTGGCGTTAAGCACCATAAATCTTAACCCAAACCTTATTTTAATGTAACTGTAGATATAACATCAAATTAGATTGATGTCCTTTGTAAAATACAGTTTTACAGTAAATTGGAGGTATACAGAATAATCATTTGTATGCTCCACATACGATAGTATGGGGGCATATTATTTCGGGCTGTCCATACGTTCGTCGGTTTGTTCTTTCATCCGTCCTGCTTCACTTTGTGAATGCAACTCCTGCAAGTCTGATAACTTTCATATTTTGTAGGATAATTGGTCTTGATGTGTTGTTGATCATATTATCCCGCCATTTTGATTCGACGATTTTTATAGGAGTTGTGCCTCTAACAGTAATTTCTATAGAATGTTTTCATGATGCATTCCACAAACAAGTCTGTCTCTAAGATCATCATTATCTCCAAAATGACAATGTTCAGTGAGCTTACATTACAGTGCAACATACTCATTGATGAATTCAACTTCTAACAGTTTATGTTTGTGAAATCTAACTTGTTTTACAATTGACAAAGGCTTTGGTAATAAATGATCTCCAACAATTTAATTATCACCTGATAGGATTTTTCTGCAGGTTTTGTCAGACTTGTTCAAGTACAAAGTACAATGTAGGTTGTAAGTTTTTTCCATCAATTAAACTTAATAATGATGCTACGTTCAAAGAATCTTACACCTTGTTTGCATTGAAATATTGTTCAAGTCTTTCAACATACAAAGACCATAATTCAATAGCCTCATCAGATGCTTCAATTTTTATATTATTGTATGCTACCATGATGAATTATTTCAAATTTTAAAACTGGGTACAACAGAAATATTACAGAATATTAAAAGATATCCAGAAAGTCTATAAAATAAATATTTTTTTCTATAAAATTTAGAAAAACATCCTCCTCGCCATATTTATGTTTTATGGGTTACTTTAAAAACCAGGTGTCTGTTTACTACAAACTGCATTTTAATACTGACTAAATGTCATTACAACAACATATAAGAAAAACTGATTGTTGTATAAATCTTAAAGGTTGGAACTGTCATTATTAAGGTGCCAAACCACTAATTCACATATATAGGAAAGTAGTCCTTTTTAGCTCACCTGACACATGCATACGTCCGTTAACTTTTTCATATTTTAATCTACTCCTCTGAAACAACTGGGCCAAATGGAACCAAACTTAGCAGAAAGCATCTATATAAGGTCCTCTATAAAGTTTCTTCATTTTGTCCCATTCCACCAACAAATATGGCCGCCAAGGGCAATTCTTGTTTCTGATTGGCTAATGTTAAAAAACTCTTCTCCTCTGAAACTGCTTGGCCAATTGGAGCCAAACTTGGCAGGAAGCATCTATGTAAGATCCTCTATAAAACTTCTTCATTTGGTTCCATTCGGCCAACAAACATGGCTGCTGTTACTAAAAATAGAACATATGGTAAAATTGCACGTTTTTGGTAATAAATCAAAAACCATTAATAATATCAGAAATCTGATGGGGTAAAAATGATCAGCATAGCAAGATCAACTACATTGAAATTTTGAAGAAAATCTGATGACCTATCTTGGAGTTATTGCCCTTTTTTCATCAAGTTTTCAAAATTTTAATACTTTTCTTTTTTTATTTCAAAAACTATAAGAGATAGATGTTAAGTGTAAGCTGAAAACATGTTCAGCTTGTCAAGATCTACATACCCTGCAATTTTGAAGTAAATCTAATTACCCGTCTAGGAGTTATTGCCCTTTTTTCATTATTTTTTTTTAATTTAAATATTTTTGTCTGATATTTCAAAAACTATTAGAGATAAAGGTTAAGTTTGAATTGCAAAAATGTGTAGCATATCAAGATCTACCTACCCTGCAATTTTGAAGTAAAACTGAGTACCCAATTTTGGAGTAATTGCCCTTTTTTTCCGTCAAATTTTCAAAATGTTAATACCTTTTGTCCTTTATTTCAAAAACTATAAGAGATAGATGTTAAGTTTAAACAGCAAACATGTTCAGCATGTCAAGATCTACCTAACCTGCAATTTTAAAGTAAATCTGATTACCCATCTTGAAGTTATTGCCCTTTTTCATCAAATTTAAAAAATGTTAATACCTTTTTTTCAAAAACTATAAGAGATAGATGTTAAGTTTAAACAGCAAACATGTTCAGCTTGTCAAGGTCTACATGCCCTGAAGTAAATCTGATTACCCATCTAGGAGTTATTGCCCTTTTTTCTTCATTTTTTAGCTCACCTGGCCCAAAGGGCCACCTGAGGTATTGCCATCACTTGGCGTCCGTTGTCCGTCCGTTAACTTTTTCATATTTTAATCTTCTCCTCTGAAACAACTTGGCCAAATGGAACCAAACTTGGCAGTAAGCATCTATGTAAGGTCCTCTATAAAGTTTCTCCATTTCGTTCCGTACCACCAACAAATATGGCCGCCAAGGGCAATTCTTGTTTCTGATTGGCTACTGTTTAAACAAATCTTCTCCTCTGAAACTGCTTCGCAAAATGGAGCCAAACTTGGCAGGAAGCATCTATATAAGATCCTCTATAAAGCTTCTTCATTTGGTTCCATTCGGCCAACAAACATGGCCACCAAGATTAATTCTTTTTTCTAATTGGCTAATGTTAAAAAAATCTTCTCCTCTGAAACAGCTTGGCCAAATGGAGCCAAACTTGACAGGAAGCATCTACAGAGTATGTAAGGTCCAAACCTGGCATAGATGGTCCCTGGGTGTGTCCCTTTCAAAATTGTGTCCAACAGCCCCACCCTCCATTCAAGATGGCAGTGAAAACGAAATACTGTCGGACCGACGGACAAGTCCGGTAAAATGACCGCCGGTCTGATATAAACCCTTGGATTTCAGGACCGATTGTCCGGTATTGCTCTGTCATTTGATTTCGTCAATTTCGGCTATAACGATTGATTTGTCAGTTTCCGGCATAGGATTTCATAAAAACTAAAGTGAAACGCCAGATCAAATCTCTTTTATTGTATCATTTTTCGTTGTTCCATGCCATGATGAAGTTCAAGGACATTGACAAAAAAGTCGCAATCTCAGAAACGCTTTAATGAACGAAAATATCAATATTTGAAATATAAGAAAAAGAATCACTACGGACCGGACTCATAAAAATTATCGGATATCAATTTGGCGCCAATTTAAACTTGTCTGTTGTGCAAAATACGATAGAGGACTTAATTTAGGATTTTGGGAAATATTGAAACCTTTGAAATGGACAGATATTACAAGCTCTTTCCTGATTAAGACAAATGGTTGAAAAGATATCCACTAAACATTTATTTCCCTGTGAATGTTTACTTCAAAACAGACTTGTTTTAACAAACAATGTTCAGAAAAATATATATACATGTACAGTTAATTTGCATTGCTAAAACGAGAAATGGAAAATTGGTATCCCTTGCTTGAAAGCAACCACTGCAGGAAGAGCTTGATATTGACAGTGAGGAAAGTGACCTTCATGCACTGAATATTATATGTGACACAGACAAGGACAATGATGACTTTTGTGTTGATTTTATTGATGAAGAAGATAATTGGAGAGACGTTTTCCTTCTCTCGGAGAGAGAATGTTAACAATAAAACTATTCGGAATGTATATTGTTATGAAAATTTTTGTTCCCATACCATTCTTCTCCTTGTTGGTTTCATATGACATAAGAGAACTACCATAATTAAAATCAATAACAATGAAAAGGGCTTTATACAAGTAAAGGAAACTATACAGGTCAGCCATCAACAATGAAATATTAAAAAAATTATGATTTTCTTTCGGTCTGGTAAAACTTGATTCAGTCTGGTGAATCACCTTGGTTCACCAGACCGAATGTCCGGTAGATAAATTTACAATTTTGCATTCACTGAGATGGCTGCTGTTTTTTAAGGTAATGATTATCTCCCTTTGAAATTTGCTTCAGTATCATTCTATTGTCAGGTGAGCTATACAGGCTCAGTGGGCTGAGCCTCTAGTTTAAGAACCTTTCGCTTTGTTGTATTTTGAAAAATATTGAATGTAATGGTATTATAAATAAAATTACTAATTGAAGTTCAATATATAAGGATTATTTTGAGCCCAAATTTGGTTGCATTTAGCTGTATTTTAATCCTTTATTGAGGTCTTGATGCATGACCTATAAATACTGAATTTCTGAAAATGACGTTGCTATTTTTACAGTAGAGGATGTCCCAGAGCATTGCATTTCACTACAAGATTTTTGAACATCTCATGATATTCTGATAGAACGTAAAGGAATCATGTACATTTCAGAACTTAAAAATATAATATAGTGTTGGAAAGGTTAAACTTCAGACAAAATGTTCAGGTAGACTCGAAAAAACATAAATTAAATAGAAAATTAATAAAGTTATTAAGCCAATTTCTAATTTTTACACACATATAGTATAGTAATACATGTACCCCAGTCATCTGTCAAAAGTATTCGGAAATGTAAAAAAATCCCTATATAATCAACCAAAGCCATATTTTTTCAAAAAATTATTGTGAAGTCATTTCTGGATAAATTTTAACATATTTTACACCAAAACATTCGGAATTGTCTATATTTTGTTTGTTTATTTGCTCATTATGTTTATATGAGTGGTTTTTATTAGCTCACCTGGCCATAGGCCATGTGAGCTTTTGTCATGGGTAAGCGTCCGTCGTCCGTCCGTTAGCTTTTCACATTTAAATCTTCTTCTCTGAAACCGCTGAACAGAAATCAGCCAAACTTGCCAGAAATGTTCACTGGATGGTCCTCTACCAGATTTGTGTTTTTGGTGCTGATTTGAAATCCAACATGGCTGCCAGGGTCCATAATGTGTTCTCATTGGCTGAAATTTTAAAAATCTTCTTGTCAGAAACCACTAAGTCAATTGAATTGTGACTTTGCAGGAATGATCATTGGGTGGTCCTGTACTAAATTTGTGAATCGTTCGCCGATCGGAAATTCAAGATGGCCACCATGACTCGACTTAGTTTAACATTGGACCCTATGGGAATTTCACATTTTCATCTTTTTTTCTGAAACCACAAAACAGATTTGAACCAAACTTGGCAGAAATGTTCATTGGATGGTCATATACAAGATTTGTGTTTTTGGTGCTGATCGGAAATCCAACATGGCTGCCAGGGCCTATAATGTGTTCTGATTGGTCGAAATTTTAAAAATCTTCTTGTTGGAAACCACTAAGCCAATTGAATTGTGGCTTTGCGGGAATGATCATTGGGTGGTCCTGTACTAAACTTGTGAATCGTTTGCTGATCGGAAATTCAAGATGGCCACCATGACTCGACTTAATTTTAACATAGGACCCTATGGAAAAAATGTTTAAAAGTCTTCTCCTCTGAAACCAGTAAGTCAGTTTAAAGCAAACATGGGATGGATGGTCCTTAGGTGGTCAACTTTCAAAATTATGTCCTGTGACCCCGACCTCCATCCAAGATGGCAACCATCAGCGAACATAGTTTTAACATAGGACCCTATGGGAAATATATTTAAAAATCTTCTTCTCTGAAACCAGTAAGCCAATTTAAAGCAAACATGGCATGGATGGTCCTTAAGTGGTCAATTTTCAAAATTGTGTCCAGTGACCCTGACCTCCATCCAAGATGGCCACCTTCAGCAGACATACTGTAGTTTTAACATAGGACCCTATGGGAAAAAATGTTTTAAAATCTTCTCCTCTGAAACTAGTAAGCCAATATAGCAAACATGTCATCGATGGTCCTTAGGTGGTCAACTTCCAAAATTGTGTTCAGTGATCCCGATCTCGGTTCAAAATGGCCGCAGTCAGCAGACATAGTTTTAACATAGGACCCTATGGGAAAATTGTTTAAAAGTCTTCTCTTCTGAAACCAGTCAGCCAATTTAAAGCAAACATGGAATGGATGGTCCTTGGGTAGTATACTTTCAAAATTGTGTCTGGTGACCATGACCTCCATCCAAGATGGCTGCCATGAGCAGACATAGTTTTAACATAGAACCCTATGGCAGTATGGGATTTGAATAGTAACTTAGATGTATTCAGCATGCAGACATTCTTAAGAGGAATTATTTATGTCAGGTGAGCGATACAGGCTCACCTGAGCCTCTAGTTTGTACATAATTTTTCCATGATTTTTTATTTTTAGGATTTATTTTTAGTTGAAATATATAAGAAAATCAAAGTCAATTTTTATTTGTTGTGTTTAAATTATGTACAAATAAAAATCACTCATAACAACATAATGAGTAAATAAACAATCAAAATATTGACAATTCCGAATGTTTTGGTGTAACATTTGTTAAAATCTATCCAGAAATGACTTCATAATAATTTTTTGAAAAAATATGGTTTTGGTTGATTATATAGGGATTTTTTACATTTCCGAATACTTTTGACAGATGACTGTATATATGCGATAGTTGTACATTAAATATCTGAATAATATGAAATGTTTGTATTTAAGCACCTCCTGTTCTTTGTCTCATAAAATGAGTTCACAGCCTTCTAAGCTTTGTTAATTTATACTTTGACCCATGAATTATGTAGTTTAAGACATTAGATAAGTTTTGTACCTAGATCTTAAGTTGGAGTTAAGTTTCTTCTAATTATTGCATCCGATTTGGAAAAATATGCTTTACTGATACTCAATTTTTTTAATTTCTTATGGTGCAACTGCAATTTTCCTCAAAACTCAATATAATTATGTTTTCCTCTTCATTTGTTTCATTGTTCAAGAAACCCGGATGTTCAAAAGTACTTTTAAAGCCATATATCGTCCCGGTATGTGTTTTCGTATGTCATATGTTTTCGTATCATCCATTTTATTTTGATTTCCACAGCGCACGCATTATTTTTGACGTGTCTTCCGGTTTCTATTTCTGGAACGTAAACAGGACTCCAACGTGACATCTGTGAAAAATGTTCAAGGTTGCTTTTAAAGACGTAAGTACCAAAAATAGTGAACCTACCTACTGAACCATACTTTTTGTAATGCTAAAAATTTACTTCATTTATAAAGTAGCTGGAAAAAAATCCAGAAGGGCTATATAAATTTGAACTATGTCGTCTGCCTCTCAGACACTGGCTCTTCCTGTCATGTGACTGTCATGGGGTCACTGATCGTACTTGTAAACAAAAGAGCTGACTGAAATGTGCCTGTTTCTTATATAAAATGCATGTCCCCTTGCAGTGCATGTGGTTTTAGCACTAAAAAAAACATCAAAAGTATACACAATTTTGAAAGTGGTCATTTTCAAACATTCTGTTATTTTATTTAGATGTAGTATGATTTGTAGATGACCAGAACCATGAAATTTTAAAATTCGTTTCCATCCCGTATATCGGCCCTGTTTTTACTTCATGCGAAAACATATGACGCCATTTTACTGACGGCAAAAGTTGCCAGATAATCGAGAGTATATTAAAATACAAGAATGGCTTTTAAAACAATCTTATGTACAAAGAAATATTTAACTAGCCATTCTTTGAAAATTCCAATCGTCATATGAATGAAGGGTTAACACTGTTAATCGCTATATCGGAAAATCGATAATAGTACGAAAACCCATCACACGATGCTAGTACTCTAAAACATGAAATCCAAATTGACAATTTGAAATATTAACTGAAAATGTTAAGCAGTCAATATAACAATATAATATTCCTGAGATCACTTAAATTACCAGGTTTTACTACATATTTCTCAATTGAACTGCTTTCTTTAGTCTTATATTGTTTTATTAGTACATTTTACACATATTCTAACCGCAACTACCAAAATTTATGTGGAAAAATTTGTAAGGGTTAAATCAAATCAAAAATGATACAAAAAAATGTATCACCATATTCCATATCTGAAGTCAACAAAATGGTGCATAATGAACTTGATATGCCCTTCTACTGCAAAAACACATTCAATGATTATAAAGTCATAAATAAAAATAAATTGAGGTGCAATACCCTTTTTCCGTGTATATCCAGTGTTTAGGAGCAATATTCTGAAATATTATTAACATGCATTTTGACCATGTAATATGCGAATGCCCCTGCAACCCATTTTGTAACGTTTCTATATGAAAAATGTCACTCTGGGTCTGTTGTCACATTTTTAGGCCAATTTTAACATGATAGCAACAAAAGTTAAGTTTGATGGTTTTTTTTTTTGTCTTAAGGTACTAATTAATTTCTTAATTAATTAATTTTCTACTTAATTTATGTTTTTTTGAGTCTACCTGAACATTTTGTCTGAAGTTTAACCTTTCCAACAATATATTATATTTTTAAGTTCTGAAATGTACATGATTCCTTTACGTTCTATCAGAATATCATGAGAAGTTCAAAAATCTTGTAGTGAAATGCAATGCTCTGGGACATCCCCTACTGTAAAAATAGCAATGTCATTTCCAGAAATTCAGTATTTATAGGTCATGCATCAAAACCTCAATAAAGGATTAAAATACAGCTAAATGCAACCAAATTTGGGCTCAAAATAATCCTTACATACTGTACATTGTATTGAACTTCAATTACTAATAAGTAATTATATGATAAAACATTAAAAACATAAAAAAGTCAATTTTTTACAAATACCTGTCATGGTAACATCTTACTGAATACTTAGTCATCTGTAAAATACAAGAGATTAAGTCACTTTATACCTGTCATGGTAACATCTTACTGAATACTTAGCCATCTGTAAAATACAAGAGATTAAGTCACTTTATACCTGTCATGGTAACATCTTACTGAATACTTAGCCAACTGTAAAATACAAGAGATTAAGTCACTTTATACCAGTCATGGTAACATCTTACTGAATACTTAGTCATCTGTAAAATACAAGAGATTAAGTCACTTTACACCTGTCATGGTAACATCTTACTGAATACTTAGCCAACTGTAAAATACAAGAGATTAAGTCACTTTATACCTGTCATGGTAACATCTTACTGAATACTTAGCCAACTGTAAAATACAAGAGATTAAGTCACTTTATACCTGTCATGGTAACATTTTACTGAATACTTAGTCATCTGTAAAATACAAGAGATTAAGTCACTTTATACCTGTCATGGTAACATCTTACTGAATACTTAGCCAACTGTAAAATACAAGAGATTAAGTCACTTTATACCTGTCATGGTAACATCTTACTGAATACTTAGTCATCTGTAAAATACAAGAGATTAAGTCACTTTATACCTGTCATGGTAACATCTTACTGAATACTTAGCCAACTGTAAAATACAAGAGATTAAGTCACTTTATACCTGTCATGGTAACATCTTACTGAATACTTAGCCAACTGTAAAATACAAGAGATTAAGTCACTTTATACCTGTCATGGTAACATCTTACTGAATACTTAGCCAACTGTAAAATACAAGAGATTAAGTCACTTTATACCTGTCATGGTAACATCTTACTGAATACTTAGTCAACTGTAAAATACAACAGATTAAGTCACTTTATACCTGTCATGGTAACATCTTACTGAATACTTAGTCATCTGTAAAATACAAGAGATTAAGTCACTTTATACCTGTCATGGTAACATCTTACTGAATACTTAGCCATCTGTAAAATACAAGAGATTAAGTCACTTTATACCTGTCATGGTAACATCTTACTGAATACTTAGCCATCTGTAAAATACAAGAGATTAAGTCACTTTATACCTGTCATGGTAACATCTTACTGAATAATTAGTCAACTGTAAAATACAAGACATTAAGTCACTTTATACCTGTCATGGTAACATCTTACTGAATACTTAGCCAACTGTAAAATACAAGAGATTAAGTCACTTTATACCTGTCATGGTAACATCTTACTGAATACTTAGTCAACTGTAAAATACAAGAGATTAAGTCACTTTATACCTGTCATGGTAACATCTTACTGAATACTTTGCCAACTGTAAAATACAAGAGATTAAGTCACTTTATACCTGTCATGGTAACATCTTACTGAATACTTAGCCAACTGTAAAATACAAGAGATTAAGTCACTTTATACCTGTCATGGTAACATCTTACTGAATACTTAGTCAACTGTAAAATACAAGAGATTAAGTCACTTTATACCTGTCATGGTAACATCTTACTGAATACTTAGCCAACTGTAAAATACAAGAGATTAAGTCACTTTATACCTGTCATGGTAACATCTTACTGAATACTTAGTCAACTGTAAAATACAAGAGATTAAGTCACTTTATACCTGTCATGGTAACATCTTACTGAATACTTAGTCAACTGTAAAATACAAGAGATTAAGTCACTTTATACCTGTCATGGTAACATCTTACTGAATACTTAGCCAACTGTAAAATACAAGAGATTAAGTCACTTTATACCTGTCATGGTAACATCTTACTGAATACTTAGTCAACTGTAAAATACAAGAGATTAAGTCACTTTATACCTGTCATGGTAACATCTTACTGAATACTTAGCCAACTGTAAAATACAAGAGATTAAGTCACTTTATACCTGTCATGGTAACATCTTACTGAATACTTAGTCAACTGTAAAATACAAGAGATTAAGTCACTTTATACCTGTCATGGTAACATCTTACTGAATACTTAGCCAACTGTAAAATACAAGAGATTAAGTCACTTTATACCTGTCATGGTAACATCTTACTGAATACTTAGTCAACTGTAAAATACAAGAGATTAAGTCACTTTATACCTGTCATGGTAACATCTTACTGAATACTTAGCCATCTGTAAAATACAAGAGATTAAGTCACTTTATACCTGTCATGGTAACATCTTACTGAATACTTAGTCAACTGTAAAATACAAGAGATTAAGTCACTTTATACCTGTCATGGTAACATCTTACTGAATACTTAGCCAACTGTAAAATACAAGAGATTAAGTCACTTTATACCTGTCATGGTAACATCTTACTGAATACTTAGCCAACTGTAAAATACAAGAGATTAAGTCACTTTATACCTGTCATGGTAACATCTTACTGAATACTTAGCCAACTGTAAAATACAAGAGATTAAGTCACTTTATACCTGTCATGGTAACATCTTACTGAATACTTAGCCATCTGTAAAATACAAGAGATTAAGTCACTTTATACCTGTCGTGGTAACATCTTACTGAATACTTAGCCAACTGTAAAATACAAGAGATTAAGTCACTTTATACCTGTCATGGTAACATCTTACTGAATACTTAGCCAACTGTAAAATACAAGAGATTAAGTCACTTTATACCTGTCATGGTAACATCTTACTGAATACTTAGCCATCTGTAAAATACAAGAGATTAAGTCACTTTATACCTGTCATGGTAACATCTTACTGAATACTTAGCCAACTGTAAAATACAAGAGATTAAGTCACTTTATACCTGTCATGGTAACATCTTACTGAATACTTAGCCAACTGTAAAATACAAGAGATTAAGTCACTTTATACCTGTCATGGTAACATCTTACTGAATACTTAGCCAACTGTAAAATACAAGAGATTAAGTCACTTTATACCTGTCATGGTAACATCTTACTGAATACTTAGTCATCTGTAAAATACAAGAGATTAAGTCACTTTATACCTGTCATGGTAACATCTTACTGAATACTTAGTCAACTGTAAAATACAAGAGATTAAGTCACTTTATACCTGTCATGGTAACATCTTACTGAATACTTAGCCAACTGTAAAATACAAGAGATTAAGTCACTTTATACCTGTCATGGTAACATCTTACTGAATACTTAGCCAACTGTAAAATACAAGAGATTAAGTCACTTTATACCTGTCATGGTAACATCTTACTGAATACTTAGTCAACTGTAAAATACAAGAGATTAAGTCACTTTATACCTGTCATGGTAACATCTTACTGAATACTTAGCCAACTGTAAAATACAAGAGATTAAGTCACTTTATACCTGTCATGGTAACATCTTACTGAATACTTAGTCAACTGTAAAATACAAGAGATTAAGTCACTTTATACCTGTCATGGTAACATCTTACTGAATATTTAGTCAACTGTAAAATACAAGAGATTAAGTCACTTTATACCTGTCATGGTAACATCTTACTGAATACTTAGCCAACTGTAAAATACAAGAGATTAAGTCACTTTATACCTGTCATGGTAACATCTTACTGAATACTTAGCCAACTGTAAAATACAAGAGATTAAGTCACTTTATACCTGTCATGGTAACATCTTACTGAATACTTAGTCAACTGTAAAATACAAGAGATTAAGTCACTTTATACCTGTCATGGTAACATCTTACTGAATACTTAGCCAACTGTAAAATACAAGAGATTAAGTCACTTTATACCTGTCATGGTAACATCTTACTGAATACTTAGTCAACTGTAAAATACAAGAGATTAAGTCACTTTATACCTGTCATGGTAACATCTTACTGTATACTTAGTCAACTGTAAAATACAAGAGATTAAGTCACTTTATACCTGTCATGGTAACATCTTACTGAATACTTAGCCAACTGTAAAATACAAGAGATTAAGTCACATTATACCTGTCATGGTAACATCTTACTGAATACTTAGCCAACTGTAAAATACAAGAGATTAAGTCACTTTATACCTGTCATGGTAACATCTTACTGAATACTTAGCCAACTGTAAAATACAAGAGATTAAGTCACTTTATACCTGTCATGGTAACATCTTACTGAATACTTAGCCAACTGTAAAATACAAGAGATTAAGTCACTTTATACCTGTCATGGTAACATCTTACTGAATACTTAGCCAACTGTAAAATACAAGAGATTAAGTCACTTTATACCTGTCATGGTAACATCTTACTGAATACTTAGCCAACTGTAAAATACAAGAGATTAAGTTACTTTATACCTGTCATGGTAACATCTTACTGAATACTTAGCCAACTGTAAAATACAAGAGATTAAGTCACTTTATACCTGTCATGGTAACATCTTACTGAATACTTAGTCAACTGTAAAATACAAGAGATTAAGTCACTTTATACCTGTCATGGTAACATCTTACTGAATACTTAGCCAACTGTAAAATACAAGAGATTAAGTCACTTTATACCTGTCATGGTAACATCTTACTGAATACTTAGCCAACTGTAAAATACAAGAGATTAAGTCACTTTATACCTGTCATGGTAACATCTTACTGAATACTTAGCCAACTGTAAAATACAAGAGATTAAGTCACTTTATACCTGTCATGGTAACATCTTACTGAATACTTAGCCAACTGTAAAATACAAGAGATTAAGTCACTTTATACCTGTCATGGTAACATCTTACTGAATACTTAGCCAACTGTAAAATACAAGAGATTAAGTCACTTTATACCTGTCATGGTAACATCTTACTGAATACTTAGCCAACTGTAAAATACAAGAGATTAAGTCATTATATACCTGTCATGGTAACATCTTACTGAATACTTAGCCAACTGTAAAATACAAGAGATTAAGTCACTTTATACCTGTCATGGTAACATCTTACTGAATACTTAGCCAACTGTAAAATACAAGAGATTAAGTCACTTTATACCTGTCATGGTAACATCTTACTGAATACTTAGCCAACTGTAAAATACAAGAGATTAAGTCACTTTATACCTGTCATGGTAACATCTTACTGAATACTTAGCCAACTGTAAAATACAAGAGATTAAGTCACTTTTGTTTTATTACGTCATGGTAACATCTTACTGAATACTTAGCCAACTGTAAAATACAAGAGATTAAGTCACTTTTGTTTTATTACACAACTCATCAACTGTAAATGAAGATATTTTCTTTAAAAATCTTCAAGGTTTGGTTTCTGTGATAAGTCGACTATGGGCCTCTAACTTTCTTTATCAATACATGTTTCAAATTTGTAAATCGGAAAGATTTTGCCAATTGTTAGATTGGTTGAGCTTTTGTTATATTGTAGTAGGACATGTATTATTGTTGTATGATTACAGTGGACAGGAGTACAGTAGTAATTGGTACACAATAACTACATGTATTATTGTTGTATGATTACAGTGGACAGGAGTACAGTAGTAATTGGTACACAATAACTACATGTATTATTGTTGTAAGATTACAGTGGACAGGAGTACAGTAGTAATTGGTACACAATAACTACATGTATTATTGTTGTATGATTACAGTGGACAGGAATACAGTAGTAATTGGTACACAATAACTACATGTATTATTGTTGTATGATTACAGTGGACAGGAGTACAGTAGTAATTGGTACACAATAACTACATGTATTATTATTGTATGATTACAGTGGACAGGAGTACAGTAGTAATTGGTACACAATAACTACATGTATTATTGTTGTATGATTACAGTGGACAGGAGTACAGTAGTAATTGGTACACAATAACTACATGTATTACTATTGTATGATTACAGTGGACAGGAGTACAGTAGTAATTGGTACACAATAACTACATGTATTATTATTGTATGATTACAGTGGACAGGAGTACAGTAGTAATTGGTACACAATAACTACATGTATTATTGTTGTATGATTACAGTGGACAGGAGTACAGTAGTAATTGGTACACAATAACTACATGTATTATTGTTGTAAGATTACAGTGGACAGGAGTACAGTAGTAATTGGTACACAATAACTACATGTATTATTGTTGTAAGATTACAGTGGACAGCATTACAGTAGTAATTGGTACACAATAACTACATGTATTATTGTTGTAAGATTACAGTGGACAGGAGTACAGTAGTAATTGGTACACAATAACTACATGTATTATTGTTGTATGATTACAGTGGACAGGAGTACAGTAGTAATTGGTACACAATAACTACATGTATTATTGTTGTATGATTACAGTGGACAGGAGTACAGTAGTAATTGGTACACAATAACTACATGTATTATTGTTGTATGATTACAGTGGACAGGAGTACAGTAGTAATTGGTACACAATAACTACATGTATTATTGTTGTAAGATTACAGTGGACAGGAGTACAGTAGTAATTGGTACACAATAACTACATGTATTATTGTTGTATGATTACAGTGGACAGTAGTACAGTAGTAATTGGTACACAATAACTACATGTATTATTGTTGTATGATTACAGTGGACAGGAGTACAGTAGTAATTGGTACACAATAACTACATGTATTATTGTTGTATGATTACAGTGGACAGGAGTACAGTAGTAATTGGTACACAATAACTACATGTATTATTGTTGTATGATTACAGTGGACAGGAGTACAGTAGTAATTGGTACACAATAACTACATGTATTATTGTTGTAAGATTACAATGAACAGGAGTACAGTAGTAATTGGTACACAATAACTACATGTATTATTGTTGTATGATTACAGTGGACAGGAGTACAGTAGTAATTGGTACACAATAACTACATGTATTATTGTTGTATGATTACAGTGGACAGGAGTACAGTAGTAATTGGTACACAATAACTACATGTATTATTGTTGTATGATTACAGTGGACAGGAGTACAGTAGTAATTGGTACACAATAACCACATGTATTATTGTTGTATGATTAGTGGACAGGAGTACAGTAGTAATTGGTACACAATAACTACATGTATTATTGTTGTATGATTACAGTGGACAGGAGTACAGTAGTAATTGGTACACAATAACTACATGTATTATTGTTGTATGATTACAGTGGACAGGAGTACAGTAGTAATTGGTACACAATAACTACATGTATTATTGTTGTATGATTACAGTGGACAGGAGTACAGTAGTAATTGGTACACAATAACTACATGTATTATTGTTGTATGATTACAGTGGACAGGAGTACAGTAGTAATTGGTACACAATAACTACATGTATTATTGTTGTATGATTACAGTGGACAGGAGTACAGTAGTAATTGGTACACAATAACCACATGTATTATTGTTGTATGATTACAGTGGACAGGAGTACAGTAGTAATTGGTACACAATAACTACATGTATTATTGTTGTATGATTACAGTGGACAGGAGTACAGTAGTAATTGGTACACAATAACTACATGTATTATTATTGTATGATTACAGTGGACAGGAGTACAGTAGTAATTGTTGGTACACAATAACTACATGTATTATTGTTGTAAGATTACAGTGGACAGGAGTACAGTAGTAATTGGTACACAATAAATACATGTATTATTATTGTATGAATACAGTGGACAGGAGTACAGTAGTAATTGGTACACAATAACTACATGTATTACTATTGTATGATTACAGTGGACAGGAGTACAGTAGTAATTGGTACACAATAACTACATGTATTATTGTTGTATGATTACAGTGGACAGGAGTACAGTAGTAATTGGTACACAATAACTACATGTATTATTGTTGTAAGATTACAGTGGACAGGAGTACAGTAGTAATTGGTACACAATAACTACATGTATTATTATTGTATGATTACAGTGGACAGGAGTACAGTAGTAATTGGTACACAATAACTACATGTATTATTGTTGTATGATTACAGTGGACAGGAGTACAGTAGTAATTGGTACACAATAACTACATGTATTATTGTTGTAAGATTACAGTGGACAGCAGTACAGTAGTAATTGGTACACAATAACTACATGTATTATTGTTGTATGATTACAGTGGACAGGAGTACAGTAGTAATTGGTACACAATAACTACATGTATTATTGTTGTATGATTACAGTGGACAGGAGTACAGTAGTAATTGGTACACAATAACTACATGTATTATTGTTGTATGATTACAGTGGACAGGAGTACAGTAGTAATTGGTACACAATAACTACATGTATTATTGTTGTAAGATTACAGTGGACAGGAGTACAGTAGTAATTGGTACACAATAACTACATGTATTATTGTTGTATGATTACAGTGGACAGGAGTACAGTAGTAATTGGTACACAATAACTACATGTATTATTATTGTATGATTACAGTGGACAGGAGTACAGTAGTAATTGGTACACAATAACTACATGTATTATTGTTGTAAGATTACAGTGGACAGGAGTACAGTAGTAATTGGTACACAATAAATACATGTATTATTATTGTATGATTACAGTGGACAGGAGTACAGTAGTAATTGGTACACAATAACTACATGTATTACTATTGTATGATTACAGTGGACAGGAGTACAGTAGTAATTGGTACACAATAACTACATGTATTATTGTTGTATGATTACAGTGGACAGGAGTACAGTAGTAATTGGTACACAATAACTACATGTATTATTGTTGTAAGATTACAGTGGACAGGAGTACAGTAGTAATTGGTACACAATAACTACATGTATTATTATTGTATGATTACAGTGGACAGGAGTACAGTAGTAATTGGTACACAATAACTACATGTATTATTGTTGTATGATTACAGTGGACAGGAGTACAGTAGTAATTGGTACACAATAACTACATGTATTATTGTTGTAAGATTACAGTGGACAGCAGTACAGTAGTAATTGGTACACAATAACTACATGTATTATTGTTGTATGATTACAGTGGACAGGAGTACAGTAGTAATTGGTACACAATAACTACATGTATTATTGTTGTATGATTACAGTGGACAGGAGTACAGTAGTAATTGGTACACAATAACTACATGTATTATTGTTGTATGATTACAGTGGACAGGAGTACAGTAGTAATTGGTACACAATAACTACATGTATTATTGTTGTAAGATTACAGTGGACAGGAGTACAGTAGTAATTGGTACACAATAACTACATGTATTATTGTTGTATGATTACAGTGGACAGGAGTACAGTAGTAATTGGTACACAATAACTACATGTATTATTGTTGTAAGATTACAGTGGACAGGAGTACAGTAGTAATTGGTACACAATAACTACATGTATTATTGTTGTATGATTACAGTGGACAGGAGTACAGTAGTAATTGGTACACAATAACTACATGTATTATTGTTGTATGATTACAGTGGACAGGAGTACAGTAGTAATTGGTACACAATAACTACATGTATTATTGTTGTATGATTACAGTGGACAGGAGTACAGTAGTAATTGGTACACAATAACTACATGTATTATTGTTGTATGATTACAGTGGACAGGAGTACAGTAGTAATTGGTACACAATAACTACATGTATTATTGTTGTAAGATTACAATGAACAGGAGTACAGTAGTAATTGGTACACAATAACTACATGTATTATTGTTGTATGATTACAGTGGACAGGAGTACAGTAGTAATTGGTACACAATAACTACATGTATTATTGTTGTATGATTACAGTGGACAGGAGTACAGTAGTAATTGGTACACAATAACCACATGTATTATTGTTGTATGATTACAGTGGACAGGAGTACAGTAGTAATTGGTACACAATAACTACATGTATTATTGTTGTATGATTACAGTGGACAGGAGTACAGTAGTAATTGGTACACAATAACTACATGTATTATTATTGTATGATTACAGTGGACAGGAGTACAGTAGTAATTGGTACACAATAACTACATGTATTATTGTTGTATGATTACAGTGGACAGGAGTACAGTAGTAATTGGTACACAATAAATACATGTATTATTATTGTATGATTACAGTGGACAGGAGTACAGTAGTAATTGGTACACAATAACTACATGTATTACTATTGTATGATTACAGTGGACAGGAGTACAGTAGTAATTGGTACACAATAACTACATGTATTATTGTTGTATGATTACAGTGGACAGGAGTACAGTAGTAATTGGTACACAATAACTACATGTATTATTGTTGTAAGATTATAGTGGACAGGAGTACAGTAGTAATTGGTACACAATAACTACATGTATTATTATTGTATGATTACAGTGGACAGGAGTACAGTAGTAATTGGTACACAATAACTACATGTATTATTGTTGTATGATTACAGTGGACAGGAGTACAGTAGTAATTGGTACACAATAACTAAATGTATTATTGTTGTAAGATTACAGTAGACAGGAGTACAGTAGTAATTGGTACACAATAACTACATGTATTATTGTTGTAAGATTACAGTGGACAGGAGTACAGTAGTAATTGGTACACAATAACTACATGTATTACTATTGTATGATTACAGTGGACAGGAGTACAGTAGTAATTGGTACACAATAACTACATGTATTATTGTTGTATGATTACAGTGGACAGGAGTACAGTAGTAATTGGTACACAATAACTACATGTATTATTGTTGTATGATTACAGTGGATAGGAGTACAGTAGTAATTGGTACACAATAAATACATGTATTATTATTGTATGATTACAGTGGACAGGAGTACAGTAGTAATTGGTACACAATAACTACATGTATTATTGTTGTATGATTACAGTGGACAGGAGTACAGTAGTAATTGGTACACAATAACTACATGTATTATTGTTGTATGATTACAGTGGACAGGATTACAGTAGTAATTGGTACACAATAACTACATGTATTATTGTTGTATGATTACAGTGGACAGGAGTACAGTAGTAATTGGTACACAATAACTACATGTATTATTATTGTATGATTACAGTGGACAGGAGTACAGTAGTAATTGGTACACAATAACTACATGTATTATTATTGTAAGATTACAGTGGACAGGAGTACAGTAGTAATTGGTACACAATAACTACATGTATTATTGTTGTATGATTACAGTGGACAGGAGTACAGTAGTAATTGGTACACAATAACTACATGTATTATTATTGTATGATTACAGTGGACAGAAGTACAGTAGTAATTGGTACACAATAACTACATGTATTATTATTGTAAGATTACAGTGGACAGGAGTACAGTAGTAATTGGTACACAATAACTACATGTATTATTGTTGTATGATTACAGTGGACAGGAGTACAGTAGTAATTGGTACACAATAACTACATGTATTATTGTTGTATGATTACAGTGGACAGGAGTACAGTAGTAATTGGTACACAATAACTACATGTATTATTATTGTAAGATTACAGTGGACAGGAGTACAGTAGTAATTGGTACACAATAACTACATGTATTATTGTTGTATGATTACAGTGGACAGGAGTACAGTAGTAATTGGTACACAATAACTACATGTATTATTATTGTATGATTACAGTGGACAGGAGTACAGTAGTAATTGGTACACAATAACTACATGTATTATTGTTGTATGATTACAGTGGACAGGATTACAGTAGTAATTGGTACACAATAACTACATGTATTATTGTTGTATGATTACAGTGGACAGGAGTACAGTAGTAATTGGTACACAATAACTACATGTATTATTGTTGTATGATTACAGTGGACAGGAGTACAGTAGTAATTGGTACACAATAACTACATGTATTATTATTGTATGATTACAGTGGACAGGAGTACAGTAGTAATTGGTACACAATAACTACATGTATTATTGTTGTATGATTACAATGGACAGGAGTACAGTAGTAATTGGTACACAATAACTACATGTATTATTGTTGTATGATTACAGTGGACAGGAGTACAGTAGTAATTGGTACACAATAACTACATGTATTATTGTTGTAAGATTACTGTGGACAGGAGTACAGTAGTAATTGGTACACAATAACTACATGTATTATTGTTGTAAGATTACAGTGGACAGGAGTACAGTAGTAATTGGTACACAATAACTACATGTATTATTGTTGTATGATTACAGTGGACAGGAGTACAGTAGTAATTGGTACACAATAACTACATGTATTATTGTTGTATGATTACAGTGGACAGGAGTACAGTAGTAATTGGTACACAATAACTACATGTATTATTGTTGTATGATTACAGTGGACAGGAGTACAGTAGTAATTGGTACACAATAACTACATGTATTATTGTTGTATGATTACAGTGGACAGGAGTACAGTAATAATTGGTACACAATAACTACATGTATTATTATTGTATGATTACAGTGGACAGGAGTACAGTAGTAATTGGTACACAATAACTACATGTATTATTGTTGTATGATTACAGTGGACAGGAGTACAGTAGTAATTGGTACACAATAACTACATGTATTATTGTTGTATGATTACAGTGGACAGGAGTACAGTAGTAATTGGTACACAATAACTACATGTATTATTGTTGTATGATTAGTGGACAGGAGTACAGTAGTAATTGGTACACAATAACTACATGTATTATTATTGTATGATTACAGTGGACAGGATTACAGTAGTAATTGGTACACAATAACTACATGTATTACTATTGTATGATTACAGTGGACAGGAGTACAGTAGTAATTGGTACACAATAACTACATGTATTATTGTTGTATGATTACAGTGGACAGGAGTACAGTAGTAATTGGTACACAATAACTACATGTATTATTGTTGTATGATTACAGTGGACAGGAGTACAGTAGTAATTGGTACACAATAACTACATGTATTATTGTTGTATGATTAGTGGACAGGAGTACAGTAGTAATTGGTACACAATAACTACATGTATTATTGTTGTATGATTACAGTGGACAGGAGTACAGTAGTAATTGGTACACAATAACTACATGTATTATTGTTGTATGATTACAGTGGACAGGAGTACAGTAGTAATTGGTACACAATAACTACATGTATTATTGTTGTATGATTACAGTGGACAGGAGTACAGTAGTAATTGGTACACAATAACTACATGTATTATTGTTGTATGATTACAGTGGACAGGAGTACAGTAGTAATTGGTACACAATAACTACATGTATTATTGTTGTAAGATTACAGTGGACAGGAGTACAGTAGTAATTGGTACACAATAACTACATGTATTATTGTTATTTATATGTGTCCATATCTTTTCAGCAGTTTCCTCTATGTCAATGTACTAATTATACATGTTTGTTTTATAATTACAGGTCAAAATATTTTAGAGGAAGAAAAATATTTGGTGATTGGGATATTAGAGTAGAACAGGTAATTACAAAAGATCAGGAACACATGATTTATATGCCATATGATCCATTAGTGCCTAGAATCCTAGTGATTACTATGTAGAAAAAAAGTATATGGAAACGATGTCAACCTTATCTCATTTGCAATAACACCATCTTTGCTATCCAAGAAAGGTTGTGGTTTTCATTCTTGGGGGTGTTTGCCAGAACATCAAAGTTTTAAATGGATACAGCTAGCACTGCCTTCAACCAGTCAGAATGTGTGTTACAAAATCATGTAGTAATGTAAGAAAATATATGCATAAAATGGACGTGTGGAAACTGTGTCATGAAGAACTGCCATAAATGCACAGAATAATTTTTGGGGACACATTTAGCTTTTTGAGTTAACTATGTGCATATTTTAACATGAGATGAAATGAAAGCCTTGTGCCTATTGGCTGGAAATGATATCATTATCAGGGACGTAACAGATGAGATCCAGCAGAGGGCACGAAATTAGTCAAACCTGTGTAAACAGAACCACTTTAAGACAAATTTGTTCAGTTTAGATAGTTTTTTTATACACCGGTTCAAATTACATAGACATTCAGTGTATAGGACTGTAAAGTCTGTCTAGTTTAGGCAGGTTTTCAGTTTACTCAGGGTTCAGTGTATAGGACTATAAAGTCTGTCTAGTTTAGGCAGGTTTTCAGTTTACTCATGGTTAAGTGTATAGGACTGTAAAGTGTGTCTAGTTTAGGCAGGTTTTCAGTTTACTCAGGGTTCAGTGTATAGGATCAGACTTCCCGAAACTTGCTGAGAAGTTGTCAGTCATTCGGACTGACAGACATGAAAATCTTGTCAGACCGAAAAATATTTTGCCGGTCCGAAAAAAAAGTCCCAACAAATTCACTGTCACATGCATAATGTTTAGTTTGGCCTTTTTAGAGTTATTTACCCTAGTATTAGCAATTGGGCACCTGATATCACCTCTGGTTTTTATAGAGGTTAAAGTAATTCAGTTTTCAGTGTTGTTCAAAATTGTATATGTTATGTCTTTTATAGTGTGTCTCGAGTTTTGTTGTTTTGATGACCTTGTACTATAGGTCAATGGTTGTATGAAAGACGTCATGTCATTGGCTAATATATATACAAATAACCAATCGTGTCGTGATTGTCTTCACAAATGGGTTTGGTTGAAACCGGAAATGTATAAAAGGGGTGAAAACAATGAAAATTATGTAATTTAAAAATAAAATTAAACACTGATCAATGCCTTTCGGACAAAATCTGAGGTAACTATTATACCAAACATTCGGTATTACAGAGTTGGCAAAAAAAAAAAAATTCTGTCTGACATTGGGTCAGACAGGAACTGGGGTTCTGTCTTACCCATATGGGCTTTGTGTCTGTCTCACCATTTTTTTGTAATATTGTATATAGCCTGTCAATTTTTTTTTTTTTTATACAGAACTGAATGCAAGATTACCTATAGTCATAATCATTAAACAACTCAATTAAATGTTTTTCTGTATACATATTTTTATCTAAAAAGATAAGGCAGATATAGCCAACAATCCGTATCTAATGGTCCGATCACGTTCCGAATATTATACATCAATGTCAGTTTCCGGTTTACCTACATTTTTAATTTCAGTTAAGAATATGAATCTGCTGTCATCTCCAATATATAAGCATCTCAAAACATATGTAATTAAAGACAAACAATCTTTGATACTTGGGGAGTGTGGAAGTCAACTTATTTATGTGCTCAGTAATATATTTCAGTTTTAATGTTCCACGTTTTGCAGGTGCTGGTTCCTACTAAAAGGATGTTTACATTTACATATATTTGTATAGGAGTTTCGATTACAAAGAGGAACGTGTCTGTCTGACAGAACAAATAAACAAATTTCAAGTCTCTGTCTGACATTTTAATAAAATTGAAAACGGAATTTAATGTCATTGGCAGTGGAAATTGGGAGGGAGTAAATTTCAATCGCCGGTCCTTTCAAATATCTATGTTTTACCGGACATTCGGTCCGATATATATTTTGAAATCGTCCGTCCTACTGCATTTCTGTCGGTCAGGACCGACAGTTTTCGGGAAGTCTGTAGGATTGTAAAGTCTGTCTAGTTTAGGCAGGTTTTCAGTTTACTCAGGGTTCAGTGTATAGGACTGTAAAGTCTGTCTAGTTTAGGCAGGTTTTCAGTTTACCCAGGGTTCAGTGTATAGGACTGTAAAGTCTGTCTAGTTTAGGCAGGTTTTCAGTTTACTCAGGGTTCAATAGATAGGACGGTTCAGTGTATAGGACTGTAAAGTCTGTCTAGTTTAGGTAGGTTTTCAGTTTACTCAGGGTTCAGTGAATAGGACTGTAAAGTCTGTCTAGTTTAGGCAGGTTTTCAGTTTACTGAGGGTTCAGTGTATATAACTGTAAAGTCTATCTAGTTTAGGCAGGTTTTCAGTTTACTCAGGGTTCAGTGAATAGGACTGTAAAGTCTGTCTAATTTAGGCAGGTTTTCAGTTACTCAAGGTTCAGTAGATAGGACTGTACAGTCTGTCTAGTTTAGGCAGATTTTCAGTTTACTCAGGGTTCAGTGTATAGGACTGTAAAGTCTGTCTAGTTTAGGCAGGTTTTCAGTTTACCCAGGGTTCAGTGTATAGGACTGTAAAGTCTGTCTAGTTTAGGCAGGTTTTCAGTTTACTCAGGGTTCAATAGATAGGACGGTTCAGTGTATAGGACTGTAAAGTCTGTCTAGTTTAGGTAGGTTTTCAGTTTACTGACGGTTCAGTGTATATGACTGTAAAGTGTGTCTAATTTAGGCAGGTTTTCAGTTTACTCAGGGTGCAGTGTATAGGACTATGAAGTCTGTCTAGTTTAGACAGGTTTTCAGTTTACTCATGGTTCAGTGTATAGGACTGTAAAGTCTGTCTAGTTTAGGCAGGTATTCAGTTTACTCAGGGTTCAGTGAATAGGACTGTAAAGTCTGTCTAGTTTAGGCAGGTTTTCAGTTTACTGAGGGTTCAGTGTATATGACTGTAAAGTGTGTCTAGTTTAGGCAGGTTTTCAGTTTACTCAGGGTGCAGTGTATAGGACTGTACAGTCTGTCTAGTTTAGGCAGGTTTTCAGTTTACTCAGGGTTCAGTGTATAGGACTGTAAAGTCTGTCTAGTTTAGGCAGGTTTTCAGTTTACCCAGGGTTCAGTATATAGGATTATAAAGTCTGTCTAGTTTAGGCAGGTTTTCAGTTTACTCAGGGTTCAGTAGGTAGGACTGTAAAGTCTGTCTAGTTTAGGCAGGTTTTCAGATCTCAGGGTTCAGTAGATAGGACTGTAAAATCTGTCTAGTTTAGGCAGGTTTTCAGTTTATCCAGGGTTCAGTAGATAGGACTGTAAAGTCTGTCTTGTTTAGGTAGTTTTTCAGTTTACTCAGGGTTCAGTAGATAGGACTGTAAAGTCTGTCTAGTTTATGCAGGTTTTCAGTTTACTCAGGGTTCAGTGCATAGGACTGTAAAGTCTGTCTAGTTTAGGCAGGTCTTCAGTTTACTCAGGGTTCAGTGCATAGGACTGTAAAGTCTGTCTAGTTTAGGCAGATTTTCAGTTTATTCAGGGTTCAGTAGGTAGGACTGTAAAGTCTGTCTAGTTTTGGCAGGTTTTCAGTTCTCAGGATTCAGTAGATAGGATTGTAAAATCTGTCTAGTTTAGGCAGGTTTTCAGTTTACCCAGGGTTCAGTAGATAGGACTGTAAAGTCTGTCTTGTTTAGGTAGTTTTTCAGTTTACTCAGGGTTCAGTAGATAGGACTGTAAAGGCTGTCTAGTTTAGGCAGGTCTTCAGTTTACTCAGGGTTCAGTGTATAGGACTGTAAAGTCTGTCTAGTTTAGGCAGATTTTCAGTTTATTCAGGGTTCAGTAGATAGGACTGTAAAATCTGTCTAGTTTATGCAGGTTTTCAATTTAATCAGGGTTCAGTAGATAGAACTAAAGTCTGTCTAGTTTAGGCAGGTTTTCAGTTTACTCAGGGTTCAGTGTATAGGACTGTAAAGTCTGTCTAGTTTAGGCAGGTTTTCAGTTTACTCAGGGTTCAGTATATAGGATTATAAAGTCTGTTTAGTTTAGTTTAGGCAGGTTTTCAGTTTACTTAGGGTTCAGTGTATATGACTGTAAAGTCTGTCTAGTTTAGGCAGGTTTTCAGTTTACCCAGGGTTCAGTAGATAGGACTGTAAAGTCTGTCTTGTTTAGGTAGTTTTTCAGTTTACTTAGGGTTCATTAGATGGGACTGTAAAGTCTGTCTAGTTTAGGCAGGTTTTCAGTTTACTCAGGGTTCAGTGCATAGGACTGTAAAGTCTGTCTAATTTAGGCAGGTTTTCAGTTACTCAGGGTTCAGTAGATAGGACTGTACAGTCTGTCTAGTTTAGGCAGGTTTTCAGTTTACTCAGGGTTCAGTGTATAGGACTGTAAAGTCTGTCTAGTTTAGGCAGGTTTTCAGTTTACCCAGGGTTCAGTATATAGGATTACAAAGTCTGTCTAGTTTAGGCAGGTTTTCAGTTTACTCAGGGTTCAGTAGGTAGGACTGTACAGTCTGTCTAGTTTAGGCAGGTTTTCAGTTCTCAGGGTTCAGTAGATAGGACTGTAAAATCTGTCTAGTTTAGGCAGGTTTTCAGTTTACCCAGGGTTCAGTAGATAGGACTGTAAAGTCTGTCTAATTTATGCAGGTTTTCAGTTTACTCAGGGTTCAGTGCATAGGACTGTAAAGTCTGTCTAGTTTAGGCAGGTCTTCAGTTTACTCATGGTTCAGTGTATAGGACTGTAAAGGTGTCTAGTTTAGGCAGATTTTCAGTTTATTCAGGGTTCAGTAGGTAAGACTGTAAAGTCTGTCTTGTTTAGGCAGGTTTTCAGTTCTCAGGGTTCAGTAGATAGGACTGTAAAATCTGTCTAGTTTAGGCAGGTCTTCAGTTTACTCAGGGTTCAGTGTATAGGACTGTAAAGTCTGTCTAGTTTAGGCAGATTTTCAGTTTATTAAGGGTTCAGTAGATAGGACTGTAAAATCTGTCTAGTTTAGGCAGGTTTTCAATTTAATCAGGGTTCAGTAGATAGAACTAAAGTCTGTCTAGTTTAGGCAGGTTTTCAGTTTACTCAGGGTTCAGTGTATATGACTGTAAAGTCTGTCTAATTTAGGCAGGTTTTCAGTTTACTCAGGGTTCAGTAGATAGGACTGTAAAGTCTGTCTAGTTTACGCAGGTTTTCAGTTTATTCAGGGTTCAGTAGATAGGACTATAAAGTCTGTCTAGTTTAGCAGGTTTTCAGTTTACTCAGGGTTCAGTAGAAAGGACTGTAATGTTTGTCAAGTTTAGGCAGGTTTTCAGTTTACTCAGTGTTCAGTAGATATGACTGTAACGTCTGTCTAGTTTAGGCAGGTTTTCAGTTTACTCAGGGTTCAGTAGATAGGACTGTAATGTTTGTCAAGTTTAGGCAGGTTTTCAGTTTACTCTGTTCAGTAGATAGAACTGTAAAGTCTGTCTAATTTAGGCAGGTTTTCAGTTTACTCAGGGTTCAGTGTATAGGACTGTAAAGTCTGTCTAGTTTAGGCAGGTTTTCAGTTTACTGAGGGTTCAGTGTATATGACTAAAGTCTGTCTAGTTTAGGCAGGTTTTCAGTTTACTCAGGGTTCAGTGTATAGGACTATAAAGTCTGTCTAGTTTAGGAAGGTTTTCAGTTTACTCATGGTTAAGTGTATAGGACTGTAAAGTCTGTCTAGTTTAGGCAGGTTTTCAGTTTACTCAGGGTTCAGTGTATAGGACTGTAAATTCTGTCTAATTTAGGCAGGTTTTCAGTTTACCCAGGGTTCAGTAGATAGGACTGTAAAGTTTGTCTTGTTTAGGTAGTTTTTCAGTTTACTCAGGGTTCAGTAGATAGGACTGTAAAGTCTTTCTAGTTTAGGCAGGTTTTCAGTTTACTCATGGTTAAGTGTATAGGACTGTAAAATCTGTCTAGTTTAGGCAGGTTTTCAGTTTACTCAGGGATCAGTGTATAGGACTGTAAAGTCTGACTAGTTTAGGCAGGTTTTCGGTTTACTCAGGGTTCAGTGTATAGGACCAAAGTCTGTCTAGTTTAGGCAGGTTTTCAGTTTACTTAGGGTTCAGTGTATATGACTGTAAAGTCTGTCTAGTTTAGGCAGGTTTTCAGTTTACCCAGGGTTCAGTAGATAGGACTGTAAAGTCTGTCTTGTTTAGATAGTTTTTCAGTTTACTCAGGGTTCAGTAGATAGGACTGTAAAGTCTGTCTAGTTTAGGCAGGTTTTCAGTTTACTCAGGGTTCAGTGCATAGGACTGTAAAGTCTGTCTAGTTTAGGCGGGTCTTCAGTTTACTCAGGGTTCAGTAGATAGGACTGTAAATTCTGTCTTGTTTAGGCAGATTTTCAGTTTATTCAGGGTTCAGTAGATAGGACTGTAAAGTCTGTCTAGTTTAGGCAGGTTTTCAATTTAATCAGGGTTCAGTAGATAGAACTAAAGTCTGTTTAGTTTAGGCAGGTTTTCAGTTTACTCAGGGTTCCGTGTTTTGGACTGTAAAGTCTGTCTAATTTAGACAGGTTTTTAGTTTACTCAGGGTTCAGTAGATAGAACTGTAAAGTCTGTCTAGCTTAGGCAGGTTTTCAGTTTACTCAGGGTTCAGTGCATAGGTCTGTAAAGTCTGTCTAGTTTAGGCAGGTCTTCAGTTTACTCAGGGTTCAGTGTATAGGACTGTAAAGTCTGTCTAGTTTAGGCAGATTTTCAGTTTATTCAGGGTTCAGTAGATAGGAGTGTAAAATCTGTCTAGTTTAGGCAGGTTTTCAATTTAATCAGGGTTCAGTAGATAGAACTAAAGTCTGTCTAATTTAGGCAGGTTTTCAGTTTACTCAGGGTTCAGTAGATAGGACTGTAAAGTCTGTCAAGTTTATGCAGGTTTTCAGTTTATTCAGGGTTCAGTAGATAGGACTGTAAAGTCTGTCTAGATTAGGCAGGTTTTCAGTTTACTCAGGGTTCAGTAGATAGGACTGTAATGTTTGTCAAGTTTAGGCAGGTTTTCAGTTTCCTCAGGGCTCAGTGTATAGGACTGTAGAGTCTGTCTAGTTTAGGCAGGTTTTCAGTTTACTCAGGGTTCAGTGTATGGGACTGTAAAGTCTGTATAGGACTGTAACGTCTGTCTAGTTTAGGCAGGTTTTCAGTTTATTCAGGGTTCAGTAGATAGGACTGTAAAGTCTGTCTAGTTTAGGCAGGTTTTCAGTTTATTCAGGGTTCAGTAGATAGGACTGTTAAGTCGGTCTAGTTTAGGCAGGTTTTCAATTTACTCAGGGTTCAGTAGATAGGACTGTAAAGTCTGTCTAGTTTAGGCAGGTTTTCAGTTTACTCAGGGTTCAGTGTATAGGACTGTAACGTCTGTCTAGTTTATGCAGATTTTCAGTTTACCCAGGGTTCAGTGTATAGGACTGTAAAGTCTGTCTAGTTTAGGCAGGTTTTCAGTTTACTCAGGGTTCAGTAGATAGGACTGTAATGTTTGTCCAGTTTAGGCAGGTTTTCAGTTTACTCAGTGTTCAGTAGATATGACTGTAAAGTCTGTCTAGTTTAGGCAGGTTTTCAGTTTACTCAGAGTTCAGTGTATAGGACTGTAAAGTCTGTCCAGTTTATGTAGGTTTTCAGTTATTCAGGGTTCAGTGTATGGGACTAAAGTCTCTGTATAGGACTGTAACGTCTGTCTAGTTTTGGCAGGTTTTCAGTTTACCCAGGGTTCAGTGTATAGGACTGTAAAGTCTGTCTAGTTTAGGCAGATTTTCAGTTTACCCAGGGTTCAGTAGATAGGACGAAAGTGTCTAGTTTAGGCAGGTTTTCAATTTAGTCAGGGTTCAGTAGATAGGACGGTTCAGTGTATAGGACTGTAAAGTCTGTCTAGTTTAGGTAGGTTTTCAGTTTAATCAGGGTTCAGAGTATAGGACTGTAAAGTCTGTCTAGTTTAGGCAGGTTTTCAGTTTACTGAGGGTTCAGTTTATATGACTAAAGTCTGTCTAGTTTAGGCAGGTTTTCAGTTTACTCAGGGTTCAGTGTATAGGACTATAAAGTCTGTCTAGTTTAGGCAGGTTTTCAGTTTACTCATGGTTAAGTGTATAGGACTGTAAAGTCTGTCTAGTTTAGGCAGGTTTTCAGTTTACTCAGGGTTCAGTGTATAGGACTATAAAGTCTGTCTAATTTAGGCAGGTTTTCAGTTTACTCATGGTTAAGTGTATAGGACTGTAAAATCTGTCTAGTTTAGGCAGGTTTTCAATTTACTCAGGGTTCAGTGTATAGGACTGTAAAGTCTGTCTAGTTTAGGCAGGTTTTCAGTTTACTCAGGGTTCAGTATATAGGATTATAAAGTCTGTTAAGTTTAGTTTAGGCAGGTTTTCAGTTTACTTAGGGTTCAGTGTATATGACTGTAAAGTCTGTCTAGTTTAGGCAGGTTTTCAGTTTATCCAGGGTTCAGTAGATAGGACTGTAAAGTCTGTCTTGTTTAGGTAGTTTTTCAGTTTACTCAGGGTTCATTAGATGGGACTGTAAAGTCTGTCTAGTTTAGGCAGGTTTTCAGTTTACTCAGGGTTCAGTGCATAGGACTGTAAAGTCTGTCTAGTTTAGGAAGGTGTTCAGTTTACTCAGGGTTCAGTGGATAGGACTGTAAAGTCTGTCTTGTTTAGGCAGATTTTCAGTTTATTAAGGGTTCAGTAGATAGGACTGTAAAGTCTGTCTAGTTTAGGCAGGTTTTCAATTTAATCAGGGTTCAGTAGATAAAACTAAAGTCTGTCTAGTTTAGGCAGGTTTTCAGTTTACTCAGGGTTCAGTGTTTTGGACTGTAAAGTCTGTCTAATTTAGATAGGTTTTTAGTTTACTAAGGGTTCAGTAGATAGGACTGTAAAGTCTGTCTAATTTAGGCAGGTTTTCAGTTTACTCAGGGTTCAGTGTATAGGACTGTAAAGTCTGTCTAGTTTAGGCAGGTTTTCAGTTTACTCAGGGTTCAGTATATAGGATTATAAAGTCTGTTTAGTTTAGTTTAGGCAGGTTTTCAGTTTACTTAGGGTTCAGTGTATATGACTGTAAAGTCTGTCTAGTTTAGGCAGGTTTTCAGTTTACCCAGGGTTCAGTAGATAGGACTGTAAAGTCTGTCTTGTTTAGGTAGTTTTTCAGTTTACTCAGGGTTCATTAGATGGGACTGTAAAGTCTGTCTAGTTTAGGCAGGTTTTCAGTTTACTCAGGGTTCAGTGCATAGGACTGTAAAGTCTGTCTAGTTTATGAAGGTCTTCAGTTTACTCAGGGTTCAGTGGATAGGACTGTAAAGTCTGTCTTGTTTAGGCAGATTTTCAGTTTATTCAGGGTTCAGTAGATAGGACTGTAAAGTCTGTCTAGTTTAGGCAGGTTTTCAATTTAATCAGGGTTCAGTAGATAAAACTAAAGTCTGTCTAGTTTAGGCAGGTTTTCAGTTTACTCAGGGTTCAGTGTTTTGGACTGTAAAGTCTGTCTAATTTAGACAGGTTTTTAGTTTACTAAGGGTTCAGTAGATAGGACTTTAAAGTCTGTCTAGTTTAGGCAGGTTTTCAGTTTACTCAGGGTTCAGTGTATAGGACTATAAAGTCTGTCTAGTTTAGGCAGGTTTTCAGTTTACTCATGGTTAAGTGTATAGGACTGTAAAGTCTGTCTAGTTTAGGCAGGTTTTCAGTTTACTCAGGGTTCAGTGTATAGGACTATAAAGTCTGTCTAATTTAGGCAGGTTTTCAGTTTACTCATGGTTAAGTGTATAGGACTGTAAAATCTGTCTAGTTTAGGCAGGTTTTCAATTTACTCAGGGTTCAGTGTATAGGACTGTAAAGTCTGTCTAGTTTAGGCAGGTTTTCAGTTTACTCAGGGTTCAGTATATAGGATTATAAAGTCTGTTAAGTTTAGTTTAGGCAGGTTTTCAGTTTACTTAGGGTTCAGTGTATATGACTGTAAAGTCTGTCTAGTTTAGGCAGGTTTTCAGTTTATCCAGGGTTCAGTAGATAGGACTGTAAAGTCTGTCTTGTTTAGGTAGTTTTTCAGTTTACTCAGGGTTCATTAGATGGGACTGTAAAGTCTGTCTAGTTTAGGCAGGTTTTCAGTTTACTCAGGGTTCAGAGCATAGGACTGTAAAGTCTGTCTAGTTTAGGAAGGTGTTCAGTTTACTCAGGGTTCAGTGGATAGGACTGTAAAGTCTGTCTTGTTTAGGCAGATTTTCAGTTTATTCAGGGTTCAGTAGATAGGACTGTAAAGTCTCTAGTTTAGGCAGGTTTTCAATTTAATCAGGGTTCAGTAGATAAAACTAAAGTCTGTCTAGTTTAGGCAGGTTTTCAGTTTACTCAGGGTTCAGTGTTTTGGACTGTAAAGTCTGTCTAATTTAGATAGGTTTTTAGTTTACTAAGGGTTCAGTAGATAGGACTGTAAAGTCTGTCTAATTTAGGCAGGTTTTCAGTTTACTCAGGGTTCAGTGTATAGGACTGTAAAGTCTGTCTAGTTTAGGCAGGTTTTCAGTTTACTCAGGGTTCAGTATATAGGATTATAAAGTCTGTTTAGTTTAGTTTAGGCAGGTTTTCAGTTTACTTAGGGTTCAGTGTATATGACTGTAAAGTCTGTCTAGTTTAGGCAGGTTTTCAGTTTACCCAGGGTTCAGTAGATAGGACTGTAAAGTCTGTCTTGCTTAGGTAGTTTTTCAGTTTACTCAGGGTTCATTAGATGGGACTGTAAAGTCTGTCTAGTTTAGGCAGGTTTTCAGTTTACTCAGGGTTCAGTGCATAGGACTGTAAAGTCTGTCTAGTTTAGGAAGGTCTTCAGTTTACTCAGGGTTCAGTGGATAGGACTGTAAAGTCTGTCTTGTTTAGGCAGATTTTCAGTTTATTCAGGGTTCAGTAGATAGGACTGTAAAGTCTGTCTAGTTTAGGCAGGTTTTCAATTTAATCAGGGTTCAGTAGATAAAACTAAAGTCTGTCTAGTTTAGGCAGGTTTTCAGTTTACTCAGGGTTCAGTGTTTTGGACTGTAAAGTCTGTCTAATTTAGACAGGTTTTTAGTTTACTAAGGGTTCAGTAGATAGGACTTTAAAGTCTGTCTAGTTTAGGCAGGTTTTCAGTTTACTCAGGGTTCAGTAGATAGGACTGTAAAGTCTCTAGTTTAGGCGGGTTTTCAGTTTACTTAGGGTTCAGTGTATAGGACTGTAAAGTCTGTCTAGTTTAGGCAGGTTTTCAGTTTACTAAGGGTTCAGTAGAAAGGACTGTAATGTTTGTCAAGTTTATGCACGTTTGCAGTTTACTCAGTTTTCAGTAGATAGGACTGTAAAGTCTGTCTAGTTTAGGCAGGTTTTCAGTTTACTCAGGGTTCAGTAGATAGGACTGTAAAGTCTGTCTAGTTTAGGCAGGTTTTCGGTTTACTCAGGGTTCAGTGTATAGGACTGTAAAATCTGTCCAGTTTCGGTAGGTTTTCAGTTTACCCAGGGTTCAGTAGATAGGACTGTAAAGTGTGTCTAGTTTAGGCAGGTTTTCAGTTTACTCAGGGTTCAGTAGATAGGACGGTTCAGTGTATAGGGCTGTAAAGTGTCTAATTTAGGTAGGTTTTCAGTTTATTCAGGGTTCAGTGTATAGGACTGTAAAGTCTGTCTAGTTTAGGCAGATTTTCAGTTTACTCAGGGTTCAGCAGATAGGACTGTAAAGTCTGTCTAGTTTAGGCAGGTTTTCAGTTTACTCAGAGTTCAATAGATAGGACTGTAAAGTCTGTCTAGTTAAGGCAGGTTTTCAGTTTACCCAGGGTTCAGTAGATAGGACTGTAAAGTCTGTCTAGTTTAGGTAGTTTTTCAGTTTACTCAGGGTTCAGTGTATAGGACTGTAAAGTCTGTCTAGTTTAGGCAGGTTTTCAGTTTACCCAGGGTTCAGTGTATAGGACTGTAAAGTCTGTCTAGTTTAGGCAGGTTTTCAGTTTACTCAGGGTTCAGTGTATAGGACTGTAAAGTCTGTCCAGTTTAGGTAGGTTTTCAGTTAATCAGGTTTCAGTGTATGGGACTAAAGTCTCTGTATAGGACTGTAACGTCTGTCTAGTTTTGGCAGGTTTTCAGTTTACCCAGGGTTCAGTGTATAGGACTGTAAAGGCTGTCTAGTTTAGGCAGGTTTTCAGTTTACCCAGGGTTCAGTAGATAGGACGAAAGTGTCTAGTTTAGGCAGGTTTTCAATTTACTCAGGGTTCAGTAGATAGGACGGTTCAGTGTATAGGACTGTAAAGTCTGTCTAGTTTAGGTAGGTTTTCAGTTTATTCAGGGTTCAGTAGATAGGACTGTAAAGTCTGTCTAGTTTAGGTAGTTTTTCAGTTTACTCAGGGTTCAGTAGATAGGACTGTAAAGTCTGTCTAGTTTAGGCAGGTTTTCAGTTTACTCAGGGTTCAGTGTATAGGACTGTAAAGTCTGTCCAGATTAGGCAGGTTTTCAGTTTACTCAGGGTTCAGTGCATAGGACTGTAAAGTCTGTCTAGTTTAGGCAGGTTTTCAATTTACTCAGGGTTCAGTGCATAGGACTGTAAAGTCTGTCTAGTTTAGGCAGGTTTTCAGTTTATTCAGGGTTCAGTAGATAGGACTATAAGGTCTGTCCAGTTTATGCAGGTTTTCAGTTTACTCAGGGTTCAGTAGATAGGACTGTAAAATCTGTCTAGTTTAGGCAGATTTTCAATTTACTCAAGGTTCAGTAGATAGGACTGTGAAATCTGTCTAGTTTAGGCAGGTTTTCAGTTTACTCAGGGTTCAGTGTATAGGACTGTAACGTCTGTCTAGTTTAGGCAGGTTTTCAGTTTATCTAGGGTTCAGTGTATAGGACTGTAACGTCTGTCTAGTTTAGGCAGATTTTCAGTTTACTCAGGGTTCAGTAGATAAGACTGTAAAGTCTGTCTTGTTGAGGCAGGTTTTCAGTTTACTTAGGGTTCAGTAGGTAGGACTGTAAAGTCTGTCTAGCTTAGGCAGGTTTTCAGTTTACTCAGGGTTCAGTAGATAGGAATGTAAGGTCTGTCTAGTTTAGGCAGGTTTTCAGTTTATTGAGGGTTAAGTGTATATGACTGTAAAGTCTGTCTAATTTAGGCAGGTTTTCAGTTTACTCAGGGTTCAGTGTATAGGATTATAAAGTCTGTCTAGTTTAGGCAGGTTTTCAGTTTACTCATGGTTCAGTGTATAGGACTCTAAAGTCTGTCTAGTTTAGGCAGGTTTTCAGTTTACTCAGGATTGTAAAGTCTGTCTAGTTTAGGCAGGTTTTCAGTTTACTCAGGTTTCAGTGTATAGGACTGTAAAGTCTGTCTAGTTTAGGCAGGTTTTCAGTTTACCCAGGATTCAGTGGATAGGACTGTAAGATCTTTCTAGTTTAGGCAGGTTTTCAGTTTACTCAGGGTTCAGTAGATAGGACTGTAAAGTCTGTCTAGTTTAGGCAGGTTTTCAGTTTACTCAGGGTTCAGTGCATAGGACTGTAAAATCTATCTAGTTTAGGCAGGTCTTCAGTTTATTCAGGGTTCAGTGTATAGGACTGTAAAGTCTGTCTAGTTTAGGGAGGTTTTCAGTTTATTAAGGGTTCAGTAGATAGGACTGTAAAGTCTGTCTAGTTTAGGCAGGTTTTCAATTTACTCAGGGTTCAGTAGATAGGACTGTAAAGTCTGTCTAGTTTAGGCAGGTTTTCAGTTTACTCAGGGTTCAGTAGATAGGACTGTAAAGTCTGTCTAGTTTAGGCAGGTTTTCAGTTTACTCAGGGTTCAGTGTATATGACTGTAAAGTCTGTCTGGTTTAGGCAGGTTTTCAGTTTACCCAGGGTTCAGTGTATATGACTGTAAAGTCTGTCTAGTTTAGGCAGGTTTTCAGTTTACTCAGGGTTCAGTAGATAGGACTGTAATGTTTGTCAAGTTTAGGCAGGTTTTCAGTTTACTCAGTGTTCAGTAGATAGGACTGTAAAGTCATTCTAGTTTAGGCAGGTTTTCAGTTTACTTAGGGTTCAGTAGATAGGACTGTAAAGTCTGTCTAGTTTAGGCAGGTTTTCAGTTTACTCAGGGTTCAGTAGGTAGGACTGTAAAGTCTCTAGTTTAGGCAGGTTTTCAGTTTACTCAGGGTTCAATAGATAGGACTGTAAAGTCTGTCTAGTTAAGGCAGGTTTTCAGTTTACCCAGGGTTCAGTAGATAGGACTGTAAAGTCTGTCTAGTTTAGGTAGTTTTTCAGTTTACTCAGGGTTCAGTAGATAGGACTGTAAAGTCTGTCTAGCTTAGGCAGGTTTTCAGTTTACTCAGGGTTCAGTGCATAGGACTGTAAAGTCTGTCTAGTTTAGGCAGGTTTTCAGTTTACTCAGGGTTCAGTAGATAGGACTGTAAGATCTGTCCAGTGTATGCAGGTTTTCAGTTTACTCAGGGTTCAGTAGATAGGACTGTAAAGTCTGTCTAGTTTAGGCAGGTTTTCAATTTACTCAGGGTTCAGTAGATAAGACTGTAAAATCTGTCTAGTTTAGGTAGGTTTTCAGTTTACTCAGGGTTCAGTGTATAGGACTGTAAAGTCTGTCTAGTTTAGGCAGGTTTTCAGTTTACCCAGGGTTCAGTGTATAGGACTGTATAGTCTGTCTAGTTTAGGCAGGTTTTCAGTTTACTCAGGGTTCAGTAGGTAGGACTGTAAAGTCTCTAGTTTAGGCAGGTTTTCAGTTTACTCAGGGTTCAATAGATAGGACTGTAAAGTCTGTCTAGTTAAGGCAGGTTTTCAGTTTACCCAGGGTTCAGTAGATAGGACTGTAAAGTCTGTCTAGTTGAGGTAGTTTTTCAGTTTACTCAGGGTTCAGTAGATAGGACTGTAAAGTCTGTCTAGCTTAGGCAGGTTTTCAGTTTACTCAGGGTTCAGTGCATAGGACTGTAAAGTCTGTCTAGTTTAGGCAGGTTTTCAGTTTACTCAGGGTTCAGTAGATAGGACTGTAAGATCTGTCCAGTGTATGCAGGTTTTCAGTTTACTCAGGGTTCAGTAGATAGGACTGTAAAGTCTGTCTAGTTTAGGCAGGTTTTCAATTTACTCAGGGTTCAGTAGATAAGACTGTAAATTCTGTCTAGTTTAGGTAGGTTTTCAGTTTACTCAGGGTTCAGTGTATAGGACTGTAAAGTCTGTCTAGTTTAGGCAGGTTTTCAGTTTACTTAGGGTTCAGCAGGTAGAACTGTAAAGTCTGTCTAGTTTAGGCAGGTTTTCAGTTTACTGAGGGTTCAGTAGATAGGACTGTAAAGTCTGTCTAGTTTAGGCAGATTTTCAGTTTACTCAGGGTTCAGTAGATAGGACTGTAAAGTCTGTCTAGTTTAGGTAGTTTTTCAGTGTACTCAGGGTTCAGTAGATAGGACTGTAAAGTCTGTCTAGTTAAGGCAGGTTTTCAGTTTACTCAGGGTTCAGTGCATAGGACTGTAAAGTCTGTCCTGTTTAGGCAGGTTTTCACTTTACTCAGGGTTCAGTAGATAGGACTGTCAGGTCTGTCTAGTTTAGGCAGGTTTTCAGTTTACTCAGGGTTCAGTAGATAGGACTGTAAAGTCTCTCTAGTTTAGGCAGGTTTTCAGTTTACTCAGGTTTCAGTATATAGGACTGTAAAATCTGTCTGGTTTAGGCAGGTTTTCAGTTTACTCAGGATTCAATAAATAGGACTGTAAAGTATGTCTAGTTTAGGCAGGTTTTCAGTTTACTCAGGGTTCAGTAGATAGGACTGTAAAGTCTGTCTAGTTTAGGCAGGTTTTCAGTTTACTCAGGGTTCAGTAGATAGGACTGTAAAGTCTGTCTAGTTTAGGCAGGTTTTCAGTTTACTCAGGGTTCAGTAGATAGGACTGTAAAGTCTGTCTAGTTTAGGCTGGTTTTCAATTTACTCAGGCTTCAGTAGATAGGACTGTAAAGTCTGTCTAGTTTAGGCAGGTTTTCAGTTTACTCAGGGTTCAGTGTATATGACTGTAAAGTCTGTCTGGTTTAGGCAGGTTTTCAGTTTACCCAGGGTTCAGTGTATATGACTGTAAAGTCTGTCTAGTTTAGGCAGGTTTTCAGTTTACTCAGGGTTCAGTAGATAGGACTGTAATGTTTGTCAAGTTTAGGCAGGTTTTCAGTTTACTCAGTGTTCAGTAGATAGGACTGTAAAGTCTGTCTAGTTTAGGCAGGTTTTCAGTTTACTTAGGGTTCAGTAGATAGGACTGTAAAGTCTGTCTAGTTTAGGCAGGTTTTCAGTTTACTCAGGGTTCAGT